>JAVKLA010000093.1:40484088-40516300 GCA_034782735.1 Sagittarius serpentarius
CACCCCCCCCCCCCCCCCCCGCCACCGCTGGAAACGTGCCCATCTGTGCAGCTGGTGAGGAGGTGTAGAAGGGTGCCTTCACGACGGACACGATAGCAGCAGCAACAGACTGGGATCTTTTTCCTCTCTGCTGGCGCTCAGGGAGAAGTCCCAGCGCGGGTTGCGGAAATTACTGCAAGAAGAAAAAACTGGAGTTTTCTCACTTGAGGAGCAGCAAAAGCAGGGATAGATGCGGCTGCGAGGTCGAGGGAAGGACTGTATGGCACTGCGGCGTCTTCCCCCATGCTTTATTTGTTGTATCCTAGAGCCAGCCGGGGTGGGTGGTGGTCTGCCTCATCGGCCTCACGTAGGAACTTCGCAGCATCCCCAGAAGGACAGTAGAGATGATAAATGCCAAAGGCCGTGTCAAAACCCGTAACTTTCCTAACATTAACTTAATATTCACAGCTATTAAACATCAACAGATCAGAAATGCAATATCTCCAAAGCAGGTGTAAACTTCTCCAGGCTCCCTGTGCCGTTGGCGTAAGACAGCCGCGTGTTATCATTTCTGAGTATGTTCTCCACTTTCTCAGAGTTTCTGTGCTTTTGATGGAGATTCCCAATTCCATATTAGTTATAATGAATCACTCTGAAACGGGCTGTGGGAGAGACTTTTCAAGAAGTGAGATGGTTGTGGTAAGTCAGGGCTCAGGAGAACCCAGGCAGGCAGGATTCACTGCGGTGATAGACAACCACGGAGCAGAAACCTCCAGAGGAGGGAGATTTTGGAGAGCTGTTCATCAGTGAAGGGCATTCCCACACGAGGAGGTGGGGGGATGAATAGTGCCCTTGCAAAACTGTAATTGCAAGATAACCAAAACATTTTATTTAATGGTTTGTGAGCACTGTCAGATTTGGAGAGAAGGATGACTTCTGTTCCCCTTAATGCCTCAGATCCCCTCCACAGCACACAGTAAGTCAGAATCAGATTTTCGGGGGAAAAAATGGTAGCACCAAGCCCTCCTGCAGAACAAGATCTGGTGATATAAACCACCCACCATCTGCAGAGGGTATGTATTTAGGGCATGACGGTTCAGCCCTTTGAGCCCTTTTGTCGATGCCTTTGTGGGGACTTACACCTGCCCAGAGAGGCTCCTGGGCTTGACTTCACCTCCTCGGCTGAAGCTGGGGTGGTTTTGCTTGTTTCAGATATGACAACATCTCCCAGAGTCTCCCCCCCATCCCCACATCTCCCAAATGAGAGAAATCTAATGGACCCCCACCCTGGGCGCTGCTGCCCCAGAAGCGCGGGTGGGGGAAGGCTCCGCTGCCGTCGTGGGTGGCTGCAGCAGTTCCCGGCGCTCCTTGCGTCGGGAAAGCGGAGGAGATTTTCACGGAACAGCTTCCTAACTGGGACTGATAGAAACCTGGAGAGGTGGCTTGATTCTCTTTTTACTTAATTTATCTTCCACGTGATTGAAGTCATCGTGGAAAATAGTATTGCTGTTGCGGCTTCTGTTGTCAATGCTCGCCTCCTATTTGCATTCCCCGAGCTCCCACCTTCATCCTCATCGCTCTCTCCCTTCAGAATCATAACCAAACCAAAAACAATGTGTTCATAATATTTCCTCCAATTCCAAAAAAAGCCCGAAAGAAAACAAACAGCTAGCAGATGCTGATTTTCTCACTTAACTGCACATATTTTATAGTAATTCTCTCTGATTTTCTCCCAAGACACCCACCTGACCTTCCCTTCTCTCCAGTCTCTCCCAGTAGTGGCCAAATGCTGCTAATCATCTAAGATTCAGCCCATGGAAAGAGGCTGCAACTAAGAGAAATTTACCCTTTGCCCTTAACGCCTTCGCATGCACAATAGAGACCAAGAAATGTCTTTGCTAAAAGGAATGCATTTTCCTTGGCAAAACCTGATTTTTAGACCAAACCAAATTAATGCTATGAAGAAAAAATATTTTTTTGCTGTTTCACAAAAGCAACACAAATAAAATAAAAACAGTTCAGTGATTTTAGAATGAAGAATGACAAAAGGCATTTTCCAAGAATTTTCAAGGAACTAAAAATGGAACATCATAAATATTTTTGCTTCTCTCTATGTAACTGAAAGTGATTTACAAGCACAAATTAATTTTTAATTAATGCACTGTGATGAAGCAGGGATTAGCTAGCCCAGAATTTTTCAAAGTTGTCTGTAGACAATTTAGTTGGGAGAGCACCTCCAGAGCGCATCCTATTCCATTTCTGGTGGGAGCCAAAAATATCTATGGTAAATAAAACAATAATCTATGTAGAAAAAAGAAAGTTTGGAAAACTGTTCAAATGAATTTTAGCTGCCTTTGTTACGTGAAAATAAGGAGGAGGCTCCACATCATCCGAGCAGTCAGTTTTTCGTGCATCACCGAGTGCTTTGCAGGGTACCAGTCAGCCATGACCAGTTCAGGCACATTTTTAACTGGCCGGGCTGAGATGCAGTGAGCTGAAGTGAAGTGTCTTGCTCACACACCAAGTCTGTTGCAAGACCTGGGAACAGAACTTTTCTGCTTTTCCCATCCACAAAGAGCAATGCTTATATTTTTCAGTCTAGATTACTATTTTCTTTTTCAGATTAAGGAAAACAAAAATGAGAGAGAAAGAAAACTGGTGACTCATTGCAGTTTCTTTGCTGAAACACTGCTGCCCTTGTCACAGGAGCATGATTCTTAGAGCCTGCATCCAAAATTTATTGCAAAATAAAACTGAAACTTTTAAAAACAACCAGGCTAAATGTTGTTTCTAATTCTTTTTTTAATATGTATTTGTGAGTGTAGATCCAGGCTCCAGCCAGGATCAAGGGTAGGACTAGAAACTCAAGAGAAACTAAGTTCTTGTGAAATTTTCAGACAAATTTTTCAAACCCACACAGACTACATTGGCTGGACAAGCTTCAAAATCAGTATGTGCTTTCTAAAGCTTTGATGCTTCTGGACCGTCTGGGATTCCTTCAGTGGCAGGTCAATATAACAACACCCACACCACCACTCAAAAGTAATATTGCATTTTTTCTCTGGTATTGTTTTTGAGAATGTGCAGTAAGTCCTGAGTCCAATGATCCCAAATCAGGAAACAGAAGGACTGTGCACGTATGTAAATCTACTCCAAACTTTAGTGGTGCAATCGCTCCGTTCTAGGAAAAACGTCTCTTGTTTTGCTACGATCTTTCTGCTTTCAAAACACTGAGACCTTATGTCTGGCTTGCTGAACTTTGAATTGCCACCTTTCTGATACTAACAATTTACTCATTAGCCTAGTGCCACACTTCTTTAAATGAGCTTACACCTTGGGGATAAACCTGCCTCGTTCAGGAAACCTGCTCAGAAGTGACGTTCGCCGGATGGAGAAGTATCTCATAAGCCTAAAGCTTCAGCTGCTTCTTAAATAAGAATAACGTGGTAGGCACAGCACAGTGCCTGAAAGAGAAGGGGAGAAAAGTACGTAAGGGAATCAAGAAGCGGAGTGCTTCTGAAGCGGCTTTTATTCATCCTGAGTAAAACAGAAGGAAAATTTTGCTATATGAGTAAGCCAAGCATGATCGATATTTGCAGCCTCCCCTTCTTTTATTCAGCTAGATCGGTAAGAAAAACGTGCAGAAGGAGTACAGGGAGACAGTGCAGAGGAAAGTGGGAGATGGGAGGGAGAGAAAGATGACCTGGTTTTGCTTCCAAGCTAATTTTAAATCACTTTAACTATATTTAGTTACATTTCTATTTAATAGGGTTGCAACTGTTGGACTGAGAATTTTATTGTTTTCTGAGTAATTTAAATTTCCGAGAGTTGGTGGTTGTTGTTGTTGTTGTTGTTTTTTTCCCTAAGCCTTCTGACCTTCTTCCATGGGTTTATTTTAGATATAGTAGAATGTCCCAGAGAAAATTCCAAATGGTCCTTAATATATGAAATGTTTCCAGAAAGGAGAAATTCTCAGTGGACTATGAAACTATTTTTCAATCATGGTGTATGGCACAGAAACCACATCTGAGTTTTTTTCGGTAGGAAACTATTGCCCAGTGGGTTAAAAGAAAATAAAGGATAATGGGATTTTTCCGTAAGGCTGGAGCCGTTTGCAGGGGTTTCCTCCCCACTAGATGTCACTGGAACTGTTTGAAATGTTTGGAACAAACAACCCCAAATTCCCCAGGTTTTGAGCTTTCTTACAAACATGAGACTTGGACCAAGTGGCTTTCAAGCTCTGCTCTGCCTCAATAAGCCTTGCAAGGGAATCCAGACTGCTAGATTGTTAATCATGCGAAGTTCACGGTTTGGCATGGATTTGGGGAAAATGCAGGTGAAACCCATGAAGTTTGGCCTTGTGCTTGGAGGTTTTGTTCTTCTTTGGGAAACCCAAATGGAATCAAAGAAAACACCTGGACACGGTCACCATTTGGCTGGGAGGTCTTCAATAAAGGGCAGGGTCCTGCAGAAAATGTGACGCACCTTCTCCTGAGTCAGATGTGGCCCAGCGCTGGGATGGCTGCAGCTAGGGTTTGGGTGGTCAACTAATCCACCATAAAAAAAAAAAAAACAAACCCGAAATTCTGACAACTTGTGCCACGAAATTTTCCACGGCTGTCCTCCTCAGCAGTACCGATGTTCACCCCGTGCCGCTAAAGAAAGCAGCTCCTTCTCAGATTATTAGGTCTACTATTAAAATTCTCCCTGTAGTTCCAACTGACTACAGGAATCTTCTTCCATTCTTATTCAAAATTCAGTTTAGTGTGATTATGTGGCCATGCATCAAATATGGCAGTATAATATGTCCTTTCATCTACTTGCCATAATACATCCCTTTTAGTGCCACATAAATCCCTGAAAATATTGCTGTCTTCTGCTCTTGAGATTCTTCATGTGCCTCTTTGCCTTACTGCCTTCCTCTTCTATTGTTTCTCCAAGCTGAATTAATTCACTTTTTTTTCCCCAATGTCGCTGCTGTGCTCTTGCTACTGCTTCTGAGCAGACACCAGTGAAACAACAGCCCTTCCAGAGTAAGAGAGGAGCCAAGAACAGCCCAGCTGCTGGCAAGGCACCCTTCCCGGCAGCGCCAGCGCCTTGGCTCTCCTCTCGCTGGAGGCGGCTGCTCCGAATCGCTCCATCTCCTCCTGCAAAGGCGGCGGGGAGCAGCGCCTGGCTGGCAATGCCTGCTGTTGGAGCAACGGCAGACGTCCTCGCAGAGCCGAGGAAGCTGTAATTGAGGAATTACAGGAGTCAGCATGGTGCTCCTAATCCTCCCAGACCAAAGCAGCGCCCCAGAAATGACAGCGGGTTTTCTCCTTTGCTGCAGAAGTCGGCGCGTGTGCTGCCGCCGGGAGACCCACGAGTACGGCAGAGGCTCTGCGGCACTGCCCGGGGTTGCTAAAGAGCTGCTGTATTTCCAGTGACAGTTTAACCGGTGACAATTTAACCCATGCGTATGCGTTACATCACAACAGGCTGTATTTATTTTACATAGGTAACTTCACGTGGACACCAAATACCGTGAAGCTCTTCCCATGCACAAACGTGTAACCTTTGCTCCAACACTGGCACCTGCTTCTTCTTTATTGAAACTCCTTTATGTAACTCTTTCTCTAGGATTAATCATGTTTTCATCACGTTGGCTCCTTGCCTTGCTCCAGACAGGCGACGGCGGGCACGAGCCTGGCCGTGCCCCGTGGCAGTGACATGCCCCCACACACCTGCCCGGCCACCCTCCTGTGCTTCACAGAGCACACGCTGGCTTTGACATGTTTAATTAATTAGTAACCTAATTGTATCACTTCAGCATAACCCCCTAGTAGGCACAGTTGCCTTATGTGGGGCAAGCACAACAAAAAGGGGTACATTCCCTTATACAACTTCTGCATTAAGTTGTTTTTGTATTAAGCCGGCAAACTTTCAACCTACTCAATATTCAGTAAATTTAAGAATACGAATTGAAGCTACTTGCCTATTTTAATATGTACTCCTGAAGACATTTTCCAATTTTTTTATGGTTTAATTAAAGCCTCATGGCAATGGTATGCTTCTTTCTACCTACTATGCCGGTGGTTAAAAATTACGGGGCTTCAAGTACCCTGCATGTCTTTAATTGCTCTGCTGAAGATAAAAGAGCAGCGATATTTTTATCACAACCGTTACAGCAGGCAAAATTAAAAATGCCTCTTACCCACGTGAGCGGAGCAAGCCGTGAGCGGGGCCATGGCGCCCATCTCCTCCACCTTGCCCCTGCCCCACGCCTGCATCCCACTGATGTCCGCACCTTAACTTGCGCCCTTCCATTTCGCAGCCTGTTTGCGGGAATGTTCCGTTCTGCCGCATGTCCCAAGGAACAGAGGAACTTCCCCGCCCCACTTCTTAACATTAAAAAAAATAAAATGGAGAAAGATCTAAATTAAGAAAGTACTGGAAGAGTACATTCAGCACAGGACAATGCAGAGGAAGGTTACAAGTATATTAGGATAAGGGCACCACAATTATATGAAGAAGTCTGGAGAGAAAAGATTACATTGTTCTGACAACAACATATTTCAAACATTTAGACCTTTAATATCATTAATTTAAAGTACAAGATTAAATATTTTATGCAAATATTAGACAACAGCAAAGAGCTCCGCATATTAGGATTTAAAACAAATTGAAAGCATGCAAGACATATTCATTTCTTAAGCAGTTTAGTTAAAAAATCGGTATTGTCTCTATTAGGATTAACTGACAGTAACTCTTTGTGTTCAAATGGATTTAACTTCACTGTGGTTTGTTTTCCAGATATCATTGTCCTCCAATAATCATGGATAAAGGGAAATGTAAAAGGACAGATCAAGTAAAAATATATCTTCACATCATAAACACAGAATTATGTTTAAATTTCATTACTAAATGGGATTTCAGCTCCGTATACCATGCCTAATCCTGCACTATAAAAGATGTATAAAACCTCCTGACAAATTCTAACAGACTTTGTGGAAGTTGCATATATTGATTAAAACATCAAGCAGTTACATACAAACCAATAATGAATTACTTCTTGTTGGAAGATAAAACTTTGTGATATTTAAAATTACAGACTTGAAAGTAAGTAAAATTACCCCTAATTATGCAGAAGGGAGCAACACCTTAGCAGTAAACAAGATAAGCACCTCAAACAGCACTAATAATTTTAATTAACATTTTCTAGTTTCCTTTCACCTCCTTTCAAGGTCATCTGCTACCTTTTCCTGGTACAACATTACAGCACAGTGTTAAAAACTTACATTCCATTACTAATCACTTTGATAAGCCAAAAGAAATTAGTTTCCAGGACAGATTTTTAATTTTTTTTTAAATCACTTAATCGTGTGCAAAAACAAATATTGCATTGTGTAAAACTGTCGGGAAGGTCTTTGCAGTGAATTGCTATCAGAAGTCAGATTCCAGCAGCTGGGATTCGGTTGGTCATTTGAGGCCTAATTCTGAACACCAGAGGCAAAATTCTTCCGGGAGCTCTGCAGAAACCCGTTAGTATTTCAGGTATAAACTTAAAAATTTGGATTATAACCAAACTGTTGAATATTCAGATTGTAATCAAAGTTCGAAAGACTCCTAAAGTGTGAACACTGAAAATGAAAATTTGGCAAAATGTGATAATCTACACAGTATTTGTGTTATTTTTTCTTGAGCACCAATTAATAAATGTGTGTTCAAGATTTATGATTTTGCTAAACTGTTTCTTTTCTTTTCTAAAAAGTCCAAAAGTTGGTAGGAAAAGGGCTTTGTTATATCAGTGGGTTTGTTCCATGCCACAAATTTAATGTACGAGGTCACTTGGAATATAATGTGTAGTGAAAGAATCTCATTAGGCTAAAATGAATGTAAAATGTGTCAATTTGATCCAAATGAGAACTGTAGTAAAACCATGTTTGATGTTCATGTGCAATAAATCTTTAACATTTGTCTGTAAAGTATTAGAGAACCCACAGGGAAATCTCTATTTGTGATAGCTGCACGTTTTCAGTGATTTTTCCTATAATCCTTTGTTGACATTTAGCATAAGGTAACAGAAAAAAAGATCCTAAAATGAGAATTATTACTTATTATTCTAAGGTAAACAAGATGGGCACCTTGCATATAGGTTTTTGAGAAAGACAAAAATTATGAAAGCATCCCTCTATCAGTAGCTCGTCTTTCAGTCGCTCCCAGGTGAAAAAGTATGACATCAAAGGTGCCCTACCTGGCCGTTAGTCAATTCAGTGTTAAAACATCTGAATGGCCCCATCCTGCCAGTTGGGTTTTATTTTGATATATTCATATTGTTAATTACTGTTGTATTTCAATTTTCTCTCTAGTATTTTTGTTCATTCATAATAGCTTTATGGTTCAGTGGACCGAAATGACTAAAATGAAAGATTTCCAAGATTTCTTCTGGGAGTAATTTACAAAAGACCACAATTTTTTAATTGCTCCTGATGTTTAGTTCTGGATATCTGGAAGAGGAGAATTCAGCCCAACTCTTTTAGTTGCCACACCAACCGTATCAGATATGTATTTTTTGATCTCTTTCAGTCGCTCCATTCCTTGCAGCCCACCATCCCTATTTTGAGGACTGTGTTATAGCAATGCCGTGGTGTTTATATTTCGGCAGCTCACACTTGCTTTCGCAAGAGAATTACGAGCTATTTACATCCTTTGAGGAGGCTCAGGGAATAATGGGTGAAATGTCAGAAACAATTAAGAAAAATGGAGGCAATTCATTTAACCAGTAGAAGAAATACATAACTTTTGCTGAATGGCTGAACTTGAAGTGCCACAAGATTGCTACAATATGCGTTCCGGCTCCTGATTATCACAAAGTTGTATAAAAAAAACCCCAACCTTACAACACTTGCATGCCAAAGGTTGCAACACAGGCTTTGGCAGGAAACACGAAAATGCTCCAGCATGGGAAAAGTCTTCAAGCAAACTTGCATCTGTGCTGATTTACGTTTTTACGCCAAAGCAACGGCAGCTTTCTGAAGCCAAGGCATGACTTTATGGCCGTAGTAACAATACTCGCCGGGAAGCTGTGCAGCACCAGCCCAGCCGTGCCCTGACAAACCCTCTTCCCCATCTCCCCCCGCAACCACACCAGCCATTTTTTTATAGCGTTTGTCCATCTCGTTACTGCTGTGCAGGCCCTTTATCAATAAATGTGGTGTTCTCGGTCGAGTTTTCTTTGGCTTGCGCTCTGCTTTACAAAACCGCTGCATACTTGACAGTTTGCCCTAGTTAAAAATTCTTTGGTCAGAGAAAGCCCGGAGAATGAAACAGTATCTGGTGTTGTAAAATCTTGACCAGATTCTGAAATATTGCCTAAGCCCCTGTCAACTCGAAGGTGATTTCTCCAGGTCATGGTTTAGAGGGGAATTGATGGTACAGTCTGCTGACTGCTCAGTCTGCACTATATCTTTTTCAGGAGTACATGTAGTCACCTTTAGCATTCAGCGCTTTCCAATCCTCTCTATTTTTGACAGTACATTTACTTCCATACACAGATTACAAGCTAAACATTGGAAAACCAATCCAGAAAAAAAGCCTATCTGCCTACTGCTTTTTCATTTCTCTATTTCTGTCTGAGGGATTATCAATTACCTAATAACCCTGGGAAAAAAAATCCACCTGAGGCTGAAGCAGACATAATAATAATAATAATAATAATAATAATAATAATAATAATAATAATAATAATAATAATACCCAGTGCTACATTGAACTGTTCATCCCAGCTCTCACAGCCCTTTTCTGATGGTGGTGGGTCTGTTATCCAGGTTTTACAGCTGAAGAAACTGAGGCACAGGGAAATGAAAGGTCCAGCAAGCCAAAGGTAAATTTGATACGAAATACAAATTCCAATGCAGTGCCCTTGCTGTCCAAACACCCTCAGAGGCACCAAACTCATAACATGCCAGGCAGCTCTAAAATGAAAACCCACCACTCATGATAGGAAGTCTACTATAATATATAGAGAGATAGCCTCTTCTGTTATAATTCCTAGCTGAGCCTGCAAATTAAAGGGCTGTGGGTAAACATAATTTTTGAATATTCTCATTATCAGACCAGAGTAATTAAAGGGCTTCCATCAACAAATGCTCAATATAGTTTTAAGCATATGCTTAAAATCGTACAGAAAAAAACCACAGGCTTTGGTATTTTGCCAAATAAGGGCAAGATCTTAGGAAGATTCAGACTAGATCGTCCAGCTGCATAAATTATAAATCATAAATCATTACATTAAAGTAAGTTCCATATATTTATGACACAAGCTCTGACTATTGCAGTTTTGCAGGGCATTTTCCTGAAGGCAAATTACAGCAGACCTGCCCACTCCTTCCTCTGGAGAAACAGGGTTGGCCCCAATAAGGCCAATAACCCTTCCAGTTTGGTGGCAACTTCGATGGTCTTAATTAGACAGAAAAAGACCTAGTTCTGCACATTCCGTATTAACCCCAGGCTTTTTTGTACTGCGTTGCTACATTTCTTAAATTCTCAGAGCTTCACCCAGCTGTGGGCAAGCTAGGAATGCCTGAAGGACAAACTGTGCAGACCTTTGGAGTAAGACATCATTTTGGGACTGGTTGGCATGTGCTCATTCCCTGATGGTTGGGTTGAGTTGGGCTGGGTTGGGTTGTTTTTATTTGGTTTGGTTTGGTTGTTCAGGCTGGATTAAGACACTCATGATGCTTGAACTCCCGGACTGATACTAAAAGGATTTTTGTCATTTCTTTGGGTGTTGATTCAGCAAAGCCACTGCATCGATGTGGCCATAGGAGCAAGGGCAGCCCAGGCTGACCCACACATCCCTCCCGACACCATCTCCTGGGGGTCCACCCATGGGACATTAAACCTGCGTCTGCTGCAGGATCCCCCCAGTGATGGTGTGGTGCTGCTGTCAGGACAAGACGTTCCTGGGGGCACTCGTTCAGCACCAGTGGATCAGGCACGTTGCTTTCAATATTCTTAATAGTTCTTCTTCCTTGGCCTCACTTTATTCCCCTCATTCTGAAACTCTTGACAGCCTTTTATCAAATGCTTCTGACAAACTCAAAGAATATCTAAAATGGGCACTAATAATTTAGTACTGTAATTTTATGGGTATTTGAAAGTTCCTGAGTATTACTATTATTTTATGAAATGATTTTTCCTCCTTTTCCTTGGTCTTTCTTCCTATGTTCTTCAGTGGAATTATAGGTGAAATGTATTTCTTGGCTGCTGTTTCATCTTTTGTTCATACAGTTAAATATTGTACTAGTTAAAGATTGCACGAGGCCCCCACATTAAAATTTTATTGTATTTTTGTATTTATTTTTGGCCCGGATCTGGGGGCCTCTCAGGTCCAGGTCTTGTGTAATTTTATTGGCTTGTGGGTGGAGGAAAGAACAAAAATGAGGTTTGTGGCCAGAATGTTATCTTTGGCCATATGCATCTATTTGGGGGCCTGATTCTGCTCTCATTCATAAGCATGTAAATCTCAAGGAGCTTCACTGAAAATGAAAGTGATGTAAACCCCATGTAAATTAGAGGAGAATTACCTCCATGGTGGATGCAATGTAAGCATTTCGCTATTTATGATTTAGCTGGGAGCTGTTGACTAGCCTCTCTAAAGATAAGAGCCACCTATAACTCAGTTGTGGGCATCTTTTTTTCTTTTTGACTAATGTGTGCTTGCTAGCTAAACCAAAGATTAAAAATTTTATGAGCTCTACTGGCTACGAGCAGCAAAGCTGAGACTACAAAACTCATCAGCCCAAGAACCGCAGCTGGGTTTTGGTGACTCCGCCCTTGAGTGAAAAGCACCTTTTTCTACCCTACTTCCATGTTAAAAAACTGTTGAATTCAAGTGCTAAAAACATGGATTTCAGCCTTAATCACTTATTGTCATAAAAGACTGTTCATGTAACCACCATTTAGTGAGTGGTTGCCCATCCTCTGGAGTCTTCCCTGCATGTTCAACAGCTCACCGGCATGAGTCATGGCTATCGCATCCTGTGCTCCTTCCTGCCTGGTTCGCTTCCATCACCACAACCTCTCTCCTCCCCAAAACCTGCCTCCCCCTTGCTTCTTTGCACATTTCTTCATGTCAGGTCTTTGGCTTGGAAATGACTTCTCCTGTGAGCCAAACCTTCTTATTCTACACTTCAAAATCCTTATGAAATTTGGCTTGCCTTCCAAAGCTAAGCCTCAGCTCCCTTGTTACTCTTCTAAATATAAAACATTTTTATTGCATTAAGCCATGTTGAAAAGAAAAAAAAAAGGGAAAAGAGAAGAAAGAAAATCCCTGCACCCAACATGAAGGAAGCGGCTGGCATTACATAGCAGTGTATCACATGTCTTTTTGTTTTGTCTCGGTATCATCTCACTTGCACATGCTTTCAGCTCGCTGTCGGTATTCCTGCTTGAGTATCTCCCACACTGAAAAACCCCATTACAGTCATCACTAAAGGAGTTGTTTCCAGGCTGAGCTGAAGAGTTTTGGAAATGGGAAAACCCATCCGACTATTGATCACACTGCATCAATTCCTAAAGAGAAAACTCCTAAAGAGGAACTCATTTAGCACCTTTCAATTACATTAAACTTCATTTTCCTATAAAACTTATGCAACCTTTGACATTAGTTATTCATAATTTTTATGTGTGCATTTCATTCAGTATTTCAAATGTAATTTTAATCATTTCAGCAAAGAGGTGTCTTAATATTCTCAATAATGGCTCTTGTCACTTTAAATATTAAAATTCACATTAGGAATTCCCTTGACTGCATGTGCATTATTTGTATTATAGATTGTGTGCATGTCTCGAGATATATATATATATATATACACATTTATACACATGTACATATCTTTGGGAAAATGAAGACAGTTTTAAATGATCCTCTCCTATTTGAAAGCACATAGCAAATACCAAAGCGATTAGTGATAAATAAGGTCCTAACATTCCAAAATTAAAAGCTCCTAATTTTCAACTTTAAATAAATCCTTATTGTATAGCAGAAATAATTCCTCATAAAGTGTTTCCAACATTCAGAGAATGCTTTTAGGACATACAGCATTAACATAATTTTTTCGACTGGGGTTCTCATAGGACATCTGATGAAGTCTCTACCCTTAATTTTAATTGCGTAGGCTGCATTCTTAATTAAAAACTGTACAAATGGATTTTATGCCATGCCAAAAGAAATCTGAGTTCATTAGTTATAAAACCTTTTAAAAATTGATGTAAATATGTGAATTCTTTAAAAGTTTGAACTCAGAGTCCTCATTTATGTTGAGTAGCCTTTTATCTAGAGAATAATGAAGCCAATACAAATTAAGATAGTCTAAGTTTTACTTTTTCTTTTTCCTTCTTTTTTTTTCCTCTTTTTTTTTTTTTCTGTGAATGCGGTTGGTGGGAGTCAAAGAGTGTCGGGGTTATGTCTTTATGTCACGATACTTTTCCTTGAAGAATGAAATTCATTTAAATCTAAACTGTGAAGAAAATTAGAGTGGGAAATGCATTGACCCTTTTGTACTGGGTTACATAAATATAAGTTCTTATATCTTTTATTAATTCTTCATATTAAAACACTATCACATCATCTCAAGCCAATAAACTTAATGGAAATCTGTCAAACTGTAACTTTGGAGGGAAACTCTGGACATCGCTTAAAGAAATATGTGTGCCTTATTATTTTTATTTTAAAATCTGTGAGTTGTTAATTAAAATGTTTTTCCATAACTTGACAAGACTTCAAATAATGAATGGGAAACTTCGAGAGGTTTGTTTAACCTGACAAATCGCTAATCTTTCACTTCACTGGCTGTTCATCTGGCTGCATGGGACCTTTTCTCTTCCATGGCTGGCAGCCCGGAGGTATCTCTTCGCCTTTTCCAGTCGGTGGCACCAACCTGATACCGTCTGTGGTTACACAAAATACCACACGTGGTCTTAAAAACCATGGGAATGAAGGACTGGGACTGTCGTCAACTTTGTCGGTGCTGTGGATGAATCTGTAAGATTTCACTCTTTCCTCCAGCCTATGCGCCTGCCGTTGGGCAGAGGCATCCAGACTGCGCCCTGTGAACTGCCATGTACAAGGGCTTCTGGGCCTGGGTTTCTAGTAAAGAAAAAGTTAACAAAATGAAATTGAAACAATGGTATTGCCACTTAGCATTCAAACCCAGATTATATACCGGTATTCTAGCAAAAATGCAAATTAAACAATAAATAAAACAACCTGCACAGGGAACCCCTCTGTTTCTTTCCATCCTCTTCAGTGGTTTGTGCTTTTGAGCATCTCTCCGCCGCTGAACCCCGGCCGAGCGTGGCAGCAGGGGTGTTGAAATACCACATGAAAAGCTGCGTAAGTGCGTGTGACATCTGCAACACGAGCTGAGGCAGGAAGCACCAGAAGTCTCACAGGAGAGATGTTCTCATGAGTTTCCAGCCCAGTTTGGCACAGTGAAGTTAGACAGACTTCTGACACGCATCTGATTTCCCCCCCCCCTTTTTTTTTTTTTAAGGAGCATAGTTCAGGCAACAAAACCACTCTACCTTTTGAGATTTGCCCATGACTACATCCTACAGATCATGAAAACAATGTTCCAATGTAATTGAATATTTTGTGTTAGAAACACACCAGATTGGAAAGAACATTGGCTATCCATCAGCTTTAATCTCCACCTTATCCCCCAAATTCAGCCACCTAGTAATCGATTCGGTGCAGGAGTAAGCTTTAGGGAACAGGGTGATTCATCAGCAAATTCAGGCAAACAGACTTCTCCACATACACAAACTTCTTTTATTAGACTGTTTTACTATTTGAAATTTCTGAACACATTCATAAAGCTTACCATGAGAAACGAGCCAGAAGGAATCGCTGAATTTAATGCTTTAAGGAAGCAGGCAATTGTAAATTTGCTTTAACAAGGTCCAACAGTGCTGCTGGTGTTGGAGTGAAATGTGGCATTAAGAACACCACCATGATCCACTTTGAAACTTGTGTTTTATTTTTTTTATTTTTCCTAGCAGGAAGGAGAGTTTGAGGCCAGGCAAATTCAGAGACGTTGCATCAGCACAAAAGGCCAAGCAAACAACCAAGGACCTGCAGTGAGCACAAAGCCCTGACAGCAGCATCCTTTAATATCCCACTTTCTAGAAAATTAAACTAGATATCTCAGAACGTAAAGATGAAGGAGACATGTAGACTGTCCCTCATCACAGTGATTTTGGATGATTTAAACTAAAGTTAATGGCACTCTGCCACTTGCCAGCTCTTCTCCCACAGCACCAGAAATGTCACACGTCATCCGGTAAGAAGCTTACCATGTCCAAGCTTGGCAAATACTGGAGGAGGACTACGAGATTTCCATAGCCACATCTTTTGACTTGCAGTTTATTTTATATTTTGGTGATGGTACAGAATAATGGACAATCAGCAAAATCTTTAAATTTTGGTATTTGCTTACGCTTTTTCAACCTAATCAGAGAAGTGTGAGACACAAACCATGTCCCTTTCAAAGTGCAGTAAGATGCTTCACCCAGCGCTCACTTCAGCCTGCATTTCTCTCATCTAGCTTTAAGACCTCTAACTTAAATTAAATTAAGTACCATAAAAGCAGAGGTGCTGTATGGTCCCAGAAGAAGAAAATCCACTTTCCTAACACTCAAAATATTGTTTTCAAAGAATGGCGAAAGGATTCATCTGCAAAATGGCAGATGGATTCATAAACTCTTGATCCATCCACCTATTTCACAGCAGCCAACTCTATTTCTCCTGCGATAACTGCTCTGTGAATGAAACCACAATATGTTTGCTAAGCAGATCTTTAGCTTCTTGTTTATAGTAGCATACCAGTTTTTATGCCAGCTCCATGGTCTACCCAGAAGTAAAGGAAAACATTCGTTCTACAGAAAAATTCACAGAAATGGACACAAACAGTCCTGTATAATTGATAGTTTTATGAGATTGAACTCTCTAAATTTTTTTAATCTTATCCCTCTAGATCCAGTTTATGTGCACATTTGAACAATGACTTCATATCCTTTCCAAACAGAGATTCTGGGATTCAGGCTCGTCATTTGGCCAACACAAATCCCCAGGTGCCAAGAATTTCTAGTTTTGTTTTGCTTTATGTTTGTCTTTTACTTGTCCTTTTACAGAATTCCTGGTCAAACCAGTCAGTCAGTGGAATGATTCCAGTTTGCACCCGAGGAAGATGTGTAAATCCCTAAAACATTTTTAAAAACTTGAGGATTTTTGTTATCTCTGTCTCTCATGGTGAAGATTCCAACTCTAAGTCTTAAATCTTTATCTACGGTAAAGGAACGAGTTTACGGAAAAGTTCAATGACGGCACTGTTTGCTTTGTGGGCCATCTTCACCAGCAAACTAGGCGGAAGGCTGCTTGAATTTTCAGACACCTTTCCATTTGTTAAGTTTAAATTAGTGCCCTGCTCTGTCTGAACCCAATGACTTCCACAGCCGTGCAGGGAGTATACAATATTTATCGCACTTGCTAGCCAAACATTTTTTCACAAGATGATTCTTTTTGTTTATGTAGTAAACTGCAGCCACAAAAACATCTCTAATTTTTTTTTTTCTAGAGGCTACTTTTCCAGCCGAACCAGATCCCTGAAGATGCATGCTGACTCTGAATAGATTTATTGTATTATGTGAGCTATAGTCCACTAAAACCAAAATCTCCTTTAATCTAAGTATTTTTTTCCCCTGGCTATGCAGACATACAATCACAATGCCTCATTATGAAGCTTATGGGTGAGCTTGTAGAGTATTTTGGCCACTAGCTGGAAAACATGCCCTTGCAACAGCCCTCTTTCTCCCAGCATGGCGTTGGGTCGGGAAGCTGAATTGCTTAAGATGGTGCAGAGCATTTTGCAGTCAGACGGGAGGCCAGGTCTCTACTAGGGGTTAAGGATCCTTTGCAAACTCATGTGAGACTTGGTATTCTGATGCCAATTTTGTGATTAAGTCCTGCATGTTCCTCTGCCTGTGGAGAGCACCGCTGAAGGGAAAGGTGATGGGGGCTGCACAAGGTCTGAGGGTAATATGGCTGTATTAACATGGCATTAAATCTGAGACAATTAGGAAGGGGGATATGAACGATAGAACACATCTGGGAGGTAAAAATATCTTGAAAAGTACTCAGTTTGGCTCATTTGAACATGCTGGTCATTTATCCCGGTGTCTTTAACACAGCTCAAAAGCTTCATTTTTCCTTACCAAAACCATTCCAGGCCCAACAGGGACCAACAGCCTCTCCGTTTTTCTTCTTAAACCCCTGGGTAGTGTTTTTGATATGCTGCTACACGCCTATGTTTCTCATACTAATTTATTTTTTCCCCACATACATAGCTGAAAGAAAGACAGAGGAACCACACCAGATGGTACGATAATACCACCAGCGGAGGAGGCTGGACCAAGGCTTTTGCTTAGATGGATTCATGTTGCCTGAACAGGGACTGGAGAAAACAGGGAAGCTTGTCAGGACGGGAAGGACCACGCACTGACACGGTCGCCAGCAGAGCCGATGCGGTTGCCGGTGGCTGTGGGGCTGCCTTTTGGACACCTGCCACAGCCCAGCAGCCCGTTTCATGCCGACCGCTGCAGATCCATTAGGTGGTAATGGCTTCTGGTGAACATGACTAATCCCAGCAATATTTGAACCAATAACCCCGAGGTGAACAACTTCGCAGCCTCTTAACATTTTCTCAGACTGCCTAGTTTGATATTTTGGTTCCCAGACCCCCACCCCCCTCCTGGCTATAATTAGATCTCTGGTTTTAAGATTTTGCTTATTTTGCATAAACGTATCTCGTCTGGAATACGATTTATATTTTATTACAAGGAGCAACTGTCCTATTAAACTAGCATGTATTTTTCCTTAGGTAATTAACGTACATGCCAATTTTGACAAGAGATAGGTGGTGCAGTTCCAGGACATATCTTAATGTAATTAACTGTATTGGGTTCCAGAATTCATAAATATAGAATTTCAGTACTTATACTTCTGTGAACTGCATAGTTTTCTAAGAAGGACGTTACTTATTTTCTCCCACTACTACTTTAACCAAAAATGACAATAAAAGCAAGGTTATTTTTTAAGATAGGTTGAAATCCCAGTTTCATCTCTGAGCGTTTACAAATATTAATTGAGCGATGAAGCCACAAGTTGCTTACCCTAAAAGCAACCCTGCAACCACGTAAGAAAACCCTAATTACCAGTGGAGCGTGGAGCTGTCTCAGAATAAGCAAAATTTCCATTCTCTTCTTTAGCCTCTTTATTTCATGGTTCAAATTGGCACAAGAGCCAGGCGGCTCAAGAGAGTTAGGAGAGCGTGGCCACGAGAGGATTTTAATTTATTGACGGCTCTTGCCCTACTGTACAGTCACCGCTGCTATTTGAGTGTAATGGATGAAACAGATGTTTGACACTGCAGCACCTCTTCATAACTTCACTCTTCAAAAACAGTTTTACAAGTGCTCGCTCGCGTTGGTTCCCATTCAGCACAGGAAACTGAGGTCATGGTGAAACATGAGGCCCGGGCAGGAGCTTGAACTCATGTGCACTGCAGCTGGGTCCGCGTCTTCTGAGCACGTTAGCAATTCATGGAGCAGCCATAATTTTAAACTTACGGACAAAGAAATAAAAGTGTTGACACCCTTATTGTAACATCTGCGAGGGGAAAAATATGAGCCCATAGCTAAATGTACGAAGGATGGAGGTTTCTTTATGGTTAATTTTGTTCATTATCGGATGCGATTATTTTTAATGCGAAAAATTTCTTCAGGTTTCAGTATCAACACTGAAAAGTTACTTTCTGGACCATGGTTTTCTTAGTATTGCTTAGAAGAAATAATTTAAAGAGCAAGAGGCTTTTCTGAAATTCTGAGAGTTTGTGGTTTTCTTTTCCCTAGATGATTATTTTAACACATGCTCATCTCTGAATATGTCAAAAAAAAATCTTCCCAGGCATACAATATAGGTAATTTTGTAGCTTGTTTTAATAAAGATAACATAAGGTTCTTGCAGTTAGATATACTGATTACCTTGTGTTACCTTCCCTGGGAAAACAATTAAGGCATTTAGGTACTGATATTTGGTACCCGATTTGGAAAAGGATAGCAGGACATCAGCCTGAGGAAGCTGATATGCGAGTAGTTTGAAATCTCATATCAGAAGTTTTTCTCCTACCCTAACTTCAGCTCCTTTCCAGTACGAGCACCCCAACAGCCTCGGGGATTTCTCTAGCACTTTCATGAAAACTAATACCTGCCCGCGGCAAGCCACTGCTCATCTCCCAGCGTCAACAAGTACGCTGTGAACTTTCTGTATCTTTGCTTTCTGTCCTCCATGTACCTCCATACATAATTGTGTTTCTGACCTTGCCCTTAATTAAAAGTCAGCCCTTTAGTGACTTAGTGGCACATTGTGAAAGGAAATGCAGTTGTATAGTATTAGTTACACAGCACAAAAATATTGTTTAAGATGCTAAAATAGTGTCAGCGGTGCTAAAAATGAAGGTTTCTACAGTTAGGTGATGCTAGAAACTCCAAAATGCACTTTGGTCAGAGAAGTTCCCATGAGGCTGGACAGGGCAACCACCTTCCACCCACCCCTCAAGTCTTTCTGATGCAAGGAGTTGGTGGGTCTGTCCAGGTAAAACCATGTATTTGTTACGCTGCTCTTCAGAAACACCTGTAGGAAGATCCACAGAAAAAGAATCTTCGTTTTCCTGCCTCAGCTGCTCGTGTGGGCTGTATGAAATAAGGGCCACTAATCCTTCAGGCAGCCGTAAAAACTTCCGTCAGTTAGAAAGCGGCCTTTCGCATGGAAATCCCTTAAACTCCCAGAAATGCATATTTTTGTCTTTGTTTCTTTCCACAGTGATAACATGCGCTATCAGGAGCAAAATATCTTTCGTGGTTAGATAACCTGAATATTTGCAGAAAAATGCCTGCTGTCCTGCAGCAGTCACGGCTGCTCGGCAGAGCAGCAGGAGCCTGGGGCAGGCGATCGCCGCGGTCTTTAGTCCCTCGGCCACCAGAGCCACCAGCACGGGGGGCAGGAGCCGGGAAAGCAGCCACACCAGCCCTGGCTCCACTCGGTAGCACCGACCGTGTTTGATGCTGGCGCTGAAGGAGGGACAGCCACCCCCCCGGGGCAGCCCTGCAGCATCGGGGGCTGACCGTGGGCGAGAGGTTGTGCTGAGGGCTGTTTGTTTGCACTCGTCTTCACAAGATATGGAAGAAAAAGCCACGGAAGATTACCTCTGCCAACTCGACCTGATCTACTTGGAGGTGTCCCTGCCCATTGCAGGAGGGCTGGAGTAGATGACCTTTAAACGTCCTTTCCAACCCAACCCGTTCTGCGATTCTACGATCAGCTGGCACATCCTCTGCTGTACTGTCACTCTTGTTTAAGGCAGTACCCGCACAGGTCCTGCTTTGCAGGCAGCCTGATGTGCACGGGAAAGTCTTTGCTGTGTTTTTCAGTGCTGGTACAGGCTGTCTTCCTACCATGCGCCAGCGCACAGTCACGCTGGCAATATAACGCGTTTTGCTTTAAAACCCAGCCATGTGGCCTGAGCAATCCTTACATTCAGCCAGCCTATACAAGAGGGGAAAGAGTCACGCGTGTGGTTTATGGCTTTGTTTTCTCAGCCTTTAGTAGTTGTTTGGTTGCTCGGTGTCTAACCACAGTCCCCAGCTCTAGGATGAGCTGTGTGACGAAGGACAACCAGAGGATTTTTCCTCTTGCTCTCACTTGTCTTTTTGCATTGATAAACCATCCTGTCACTGGCGTGGAGACAACGCCAAGTGAAGTCAATGGAAAGTTTCCTTCGTGTCTGGGCTCATGCCAACTTACAGCGACAGTGGCAGTTACTTAGCTTAAAACATCTATGGAGAGCTTAACAGCATCCAAAGGACAAAGCCTGCAAACATTTCACATTAGGTGGCCTTGCTTCTCTGGAGCTGGAAAACGCATGATAGGAAAAGTTTCACAATTAAAGACAAGCCTACATAGTTTGGTTTGTTAATAGTCTTGCACAAGCAAACAAAATAACTCCTTACCAAGGTTTGCTAGAAGCCCATAGTTTTTTTCCTATGGGAAAATAAGGCTGTTCCATAAAACCATGGGGAAAATTTGAGCTGACAGCCCAAGATTAAATTCACTTTTCTAATTCTGAGATGGCAACAAGTTTAACTATTCTGGCTTGGCTCAGACAACTTGGGTTGTGGGCTGTGTCTGCAGAAGACGTGAACGTGCCTGGTGTGACGCCCAGGCCTGGCTTTCAGGGGTGACCGCAGGGTCCCTCTTTCCCAGGCACAGGCAGAACAAACATCATTGCAAGCAGCAAACCCCCAAAAAGGCAGCATTTTATCATGTTTCTGGCAAAACCATGGAGCGGGTGATAAGCCCATTTGGACGTGCCCTCTGCTAAGCCTGTACCCAGGCAAAATGACCACAGGAGGCAGAAGATGCCCTTTCCCTGATTTTTCAAAGAACATTTTGAAATACGCACTCATCGACAACAATTTTTAAAAGAAAATGGAGACGATACCTTTGTAACCTCAAATTTTCTATTGGAGGAGGGAAGGTCCCATGAAGACTGTTGCTATAGAGGCGGTAGATGCTACAGCCCGAGTCTTAAGCAGCTCCTGGAGACACCTCGCTCTCAGCGTCCTTACCCCGCTCCCTCTCCGCTCACCCGCACTGGCCTGAACTGTGGGTAGTTACATGCTTTTTAACCATTTTTGTTTAGATACTGGAAATGCTTAGATTTAGTCATGCCTTCCGACCCTGGACTCTCACTGCTTATGTCCACTTGTGATATTATGTCTTGGTTTAAGTCTTGGCGCAGATGTGAAATAAGACTTCTGTGCTCTTTGGAAAAGTTATTAGCTTTATAATTAGTAAACTGAACAATGTCAGGCTCTGTGTAAAGACTACAAGTGTGAAATCTAGTTCTGCCAGTAAATTGCTACCTTTGCTTTAGCATTGCAAGCCATACTCTCAAGTTTATTTGAACACATAAAATATGCTAAATGTTTAGCAGCACCACTGTGTAAAGAAGAGTTGGACGAAGTATATATTTTTAAATACAGCAAGTAATAAAATGTTGAGTAAATTCCCAAGAATATCATTTTGGGGCAAGTACAATAGAATGCTTAATGGAATATATTCCCAGGTCTGCTGTTTTTATTCCTTTTTTTCTCCTGCTTTAATCTCCTCGCCCAGCCAGTGGTGGCTGTTATGGGAGCTGTGAGGAAGGGGGTTCATCCGTAGACGCTTCCAGTATCGTAGCAATGAGAGAAGGGGAGTGAGGTGCTCGCAACCTGCTGGCACGTCTCATCTCCACCGGCGCAGCTGCCCTGCGTGTCCGGCAGTGCCTCGCGCAAGCCGGCACCCAGCTAGCTGTGGGAGACAGCTCAGAGTTGCTTGGCATGGGGCTGGATGGCTGTTTGCAGAAGGACCACAGAAGACAAAGAAAATTATAAAGCAAATAATAGTAAAAAAACCAAAGGCAAAGAAGACCCCTTCTCAAATCCATTTTCTCCAAATTTATTTCCTCTTCATTTAACTTGGTTGAGAAATGTCCCCACAGACCTCATCAGAAAATCAGTCTCTCCATTTTAAGTTCTAAATGGAGTTCTAAGTAGCTAACCCTGACAGGGAAAACTACGTGAGAAACCCAAACTCTCATCATGACAGTTCAGATGTTTTTCAGAGCCACTACTGCAGGTTGAAGAGAAAAGCTCTTGTCAGTACTGCTTCTTTCCAGGCCAGTGTTTTTGGTTTGAGTCAGGTGGTGTTGCCTGCAGCCCTTTCTCGTATAAACCTTTCTGCGGTTGGGTTTCTTTATGGGTAAAACATCCAAATTTAGGAACATGCCCTTCATTGAGTAGCTTCATATTTCAAGAGGGGTTTTTTGGCTTGCTGCAAATCAGATTTTGCCCCTCTGCAACACAATTATGGCCCGGGTAGCACAGCGTTCTCTTATACATGTTGGTCAGCTGGTCTTATACCGCTGGTTTCCAGGTAACTATTTGTAAGTTATTTCAACATTAAAAACTGTCTGCTCTAAGGTACCTCTGAAATGATGCTCCCTAAGTGGTCTCAGTTCCTGCTGGCCTTTCAGGACTATCCATTCTGGAAATGGGAACCTATATTCCATGGACTCCCAGTAGGATAAACAGCCACTTACTAATCCCAGGAGACAGATTAAGGGAAAAAAAAAAAAAGCAGACTCTGTCATTAAAGTTCTCATATTTTATTTCTGTCTGTGCTTTCTAGAATGTTAATGTTTAGTTGTTATAAAGTTTTAGCAATTGTTACATTTGTTTTGAAGCATCAACCAAATACTGTTATAAAAATTGCTCAACTAATCCAGTTTAGTTATCTTCACTTGTGTGTATATATATATGTAAAAAAAAATATCAGTGGGTACTATTGAACAGTGTGTCTTCTATACCATATTTGACTTATCAGTTACTATAGTGCAGTACTAATAACGTAAGAGATGTTCAAACTGCAACTATTCGGCACTGAGCAAGAAGTCTTTGGAGTACTGAGAACAACTTTCAGTGCAGTTTGCTGGATTTGCCCACCCGGTAGTATTTTTGGTGGATTTTACCTGCATATATGTGTTCATCTCCCACTAATTTCCATAGGCTGGAAGACTGCCCTTCTAAAGAGACAAACCTCAGCATCTCTAATGAGGGGCCAATTCCCAAGCCCCACGGCATCTCCAAATGATATTTGGCAGAGATCTGTCTTTTTGAGATTTGTATTGATGGAGTTTTTTCTCCATGCAGCGCAGCACTAGCAATATACAAGGGCTGCATTTCTCTTTAATATATTTTCCTTACAGGGGTGCAGATAATTTTGGCCTACCTACCATGTACTCCTGCCTGGGAGCGAAAAGCCCCAAGGTAACACTGCCTTTCCGCCTCCCCGGGCCACCTTCTACATGACTGCAGATATCAAAGAAAGTCAACAAATCATCATTCAAAGCACAGAGAGAGGGAAAAAAGTACATTCCCTGTGCTGGCCTGGCTTGCAGATTAAAGGTAATCTGGTAATGAGGACCTACCAGACGATAATTAATAAGCGTAGTTTTCTATATCTGATTTACCTGTCACGTAAGAAGAAATTTCCCAGGGCAGGAAGGTCTGTTCTACATGAGCTTAAGTGTTGCCCTTTTTAAGAGTAATCAGTTCAACTCGATGGAATCTGAGATCTTTTGGGTGAGCAGTGCCGATGCTAAGGATGGGCTTTCACCTCTTCTTCTCCACAGGAGCTTTAGAATTATCCCGCGAAAACCAAGCCAGGGTGCTTAACCCCCTGCTAAGGTCACACCAAGGAAATAGGCAAAGCTAGACCGCAAAGCAGATTGAAAATCTGTGTTCTCTGCAGTTCAGACTTTTTTTTTTTCTTTTTTTTAAGGAAAAAACCTAAGAGGAAGTCACATCTTGAAGGAACAACGGAACTGAAGAAATTAAAAATTGCCAAATGACAGTTAAATGCCAGTAATGTCAGGCAGTCTCTTGAGGAAGCGGGGAAAGCCCCAGACTGGGGGGCAGGTCCCGCCGCCTGAGCCCCTATCCACGCCAGCCAGCAGATTTCCCCGGGGAGCATCAGATCGGGTTCTTCAAGGATGTCTCCAGCCGCTCTCCTGCATGTGAACGCTGACGGGGCAACAGCAGTGCTAGGTAGGACACAATAAAGAAATAACTAAAGAGAGAGATAACGAAGAAATTCCCTAAGAAGGGAATTCATGTAGATTTATAGACGTTGTAGGGATTTATGATGTGCCTGAAAAAAAGGCAAAGGGCAGCTGAAAAATATCAACAGGTTTATTTGTTTTTACAATTGTGTTGACTATAAGTTTAACTCTTTGCTCAGCTATAGACAATTCCTAACTCTGACTGTCAAAAAAAAACCCCAACCCCAAAAAAGGACAAATATACACCTTCCCCAAGAATACGTATTTTTCTACATGTATTCACTAGGATCCACACAAATTGAAGATTATTTGGGAAGACTCTATTGTTAGTAACTAACCACACTGAATTTAAATTCTAAATCTTGTGAGACCATTTCCTGAGTTCCCTATGAAAAAGCTGTTTATAAAGACATAGAAATACAATCATTAAAATGTTAATATAACCTATACAATCAAACAGATGACCTGCTGGAGACTGGGTCAAAACCAAACCGTATAAGACCCTTTCTTAAAACAAACTCCTGGAGATTTTCATAATTTTCCTTTTAAAATGTCAGTACAATCTTTTGGTTTGGTTCCGTTAAATCTAGAGCAATTCTACATATTGAAAGGAAAGAATGAGTAGAAACATGTTTCAGTATGGCTTCAGGATTCCAGATGCCTGTCTCTTTAGGGCGACTCTTTTTCCTTATGGCACAGGTCTGCACTGTTGAAGACCTCCCTATGAAATAATGAGAAGTCGAGGAGAGAAGGGGAACAAGCATGGTTACCCCGGAAAATTCACTTACTTAAAGGGACACAAAATGATGTGTCTGTTTTCTTAATGCCACAAGCTGTGTAGCCGGATAGATTACCCAGGTAAAAAAGAGGAAAAGAAAAATAAAGGAGTCACTGCCGTATGTGGAGAGCTAAGAGTGTCCTTTCACACCACCGATTTTTAATGAGAACTGATATTTTCAAGAGTATCTGGTGCCTAAGGTGCTGGGAGCTCCTGTGTTCTGAAAAGATTGCTGCACCAAAGCGCTTTGTGCTTTTAACACCCCCCCCATATAATGTACAGTAAATTTAGTGATTAATATATAATAAATACACGCGAGCAGCTTCTAATAATTGGTGTTTCCCATGTCACAAAATCCAATTTGGCAGGTATGCATTAACCATTAATTAATTCCCTGTGATTGGGACCCCCTTTCCCTGCAGAGTTTCCAGACCGTGGAAAGGACCATAAGACCTGCTCTCCACCCGGCATCAGGGCTGGGACGGCATCTGCAGCCTGGTGGCCACAAAGAGGTGGGCGTTTGCCCTCAGAGCGGCTCTGAATACCCGCGGGTGGACGATGGCCTCGGCGGCAGCGAGAAGCGGGCGCAGCTGAACCCAGCCTCCCGCGAAGCTTCAGCTGGAAGGACCGAGCCGATGGCTCAAATGCAAACACTCATGTTTACTTTTTGTGGCTTTATTCCACGGTAGGTTGCATTGCTATGTGGCACGTTTTACGCGTAGCTGAAAAACTCAGGTTCTCTCCTTACACTGTATTTTGTTTGGATATGACCCATTCTCCAATTTTATGATAAAATGAGAACATAATTCACATATTAGCGTTTCAAAATCTGTACAGCTGCAGAATGAGTAAACAGTGGAGTGAGTAATCATTACTAATCTGCACTGGAGAAAGAGAGAGAGAGAGAGGAGGAAAAAAAAAAGAGCACATGATTTTGTGGTGTGCTAAACCAAAAAAATATGTCTTGCACTTCTTAAAACATCTCAAATTCTTTTTTTATCTGTGTTTTAGAGGTGACAGAGAAAAATCTATCTTTTAGCTGAACTAATCTCAAATAAATTAATATCCTTTTTCATATAAATTTGTTTGGGGAAACTTGAAATGGTAGCATAACCTATTGATTACATTATTTGAATTAAGTTTTAGAAATCCTACAGCTGTTTGCTGTCAAAATTTAAACCTACTCTCTGTTTTCAGCTGTGCACTTAATACAAGTTTCACCTGGTGACTCAATAACATTTTAATATAAAAGTACATGATCATGGAACATATGTTCAGTGTTCATACGAGGCTTAATAGCGACAGAAGGGGTAACAATTAACAGTTCTGTTTTTCTGGGTATACAGGGTCCAAGTTTAAAGTTTTTCCTGGGCTGCTTCCAAAAAATCTTTGTTCCTAGTGCCTTGACCTTTGAGGAGTTTGGAATCAATGAGCCACGTTGCCTTCCATAAGGGTGTCAAGTGCAGAATAAAAAACTGCGTCACATCATTTTTCACCATGGCCAGATGAGGTCTGAGTGAAGGAACAAGGAACAGGAAAGCAAGAACATCTGAAAAATTGACTCTGCAAGCTGGAATGCGATTCTGCAATAAGGGGCAACTCTCCTTTTTTTTTTTTTTTTCCCTCTCTCTTTTTTTTTTTTTTTTTTGCCAGAGTAGCCAGGTTTTAGACAGATCTGGGTCTCAGCCTCCCACCCCCGGGGCCCCCGTGTCAAGGAACAGTGATAGAGCGCCGTTCATTTATGCAACATCTGTAACGCATATAGCAATGTATTAATAGCTCAATATGCCAATCTGCCACTGTGCATTTTGACCTAGCAAGGACCAGAAGCATGGAAGGTCTGTCAGGCAGATGTGGGAATGGCAGCGACGGTGGAAATTAAAGGCAGACACTAAGAGTTTTGCACAGCATTGCGGAGCGGTAGTTCTTCTGGAAGAAGCTAATGCTTCCAGCTCAGTTAGGAGGTTAATAGAGCTAATCTTCTGTATCACTATTATTTATAACATGTTGTTGGACTTAATGTTTATGAAGCTCAAGCTGTATAGTGCACATCCAATTATGTTTTCTTACAGCCATGGAGGGTTTTATGAAAAGGAATATTGAGTGAATGCTTTATTGCTGAAAAATATTGTATTGGTTGGAAGGGAAGTTAATCCAATAGGAGGTAAAAACAGTAACAAAGGCTACAGCAAATACGAGATGCTTTAAATTCATTGCATGACATTCTCACCCTAATTATTAGCCCACACTGGGAATAAAAACAGCACCCTCATCTTCAAGTTATTATTTTTTTTTTCCTTTCCTCATTTTTATTGCACATTTACATAAGACTTGTATGCCTTGTACTTCTTCCAGGCAGGCTTATAAGGTTTCTTTTAACCCTTTTCTTCTCTTTACACAGCCGTGCAGGAAGTCTAATTTGCACCCGCGGAAGCAGTGGAAGGCAGGTGGCAGCGGTGCAGGCGGCTGGGGTGGAGGTGGCCGAGCCATAATGGGCGTAGAGGTGGCTGCAGCTTGAACGAGAGCCCAGCGGTTCAGATGATTATCCAGCCTCAGCCACCAGAGCCCCTTGGGTCTGGAAACCTGGAACGGAAAATCTTCGGTGAACAACTTTTTTTGGTAAGATTTCCTGCTGCTAATTGGACCGGAAATATTGCAAGAACAAATCTTTCTCGTGGTAGGGAAGACCAGCCCCACACCTGGTAGCAGAAACGTCCAGTGGATGGTTGAGTAAGGAAAAAAAAAAATCTCCTTGAAAAATGCCCTGGCTCTCATGAAAGACCATTTTTTTGGCAGTTAGGGAGAGGAGAAAGAATGAAGTGGGTTTTTGTGGTTTGTGCTTTATGCTTAATATAAGGAGAGTTAAAGAAAGTATGACTGAAGGAAAAAGAGGGAAGGAAGGAAGATTAGTCAGTTAATAAAGGAGATTTATGTTAGTGACGGTAGGTAGGCAAATTGCACTGCTAAATGGGGTATGGACTTCTTTTATGTGGACAAGAGAATTTATCAATTTTATTTAACTGAAACTGCACCATAATCGTGTCCTCGGGGCCTTGGCTGGAGGAGACACCCATTTCATGGAGAAACAGATCTGGAGGCACCAGTCCTGGCTGGTGGTCCCTGGGGCAAAACTTTGGGCAGGTTAGGAACAATGCAGTCGTCTTCTGCATATTTTTCCAACAAACATTTTTGCCGTCCGAAGGGGACCAATGGATGGTACTTTATGCTGCAGTTTTGATCAAGGCTCGGGTTTCTTTTTAAACTCCATGACAAGTCAAAGCTGCACGCGGGCTGCTATGGCAATTCCACTTTTTCTATGAGCGGCTTAGGAGGACTTTGAGGGCCGAGCAAGGCCAGCTGAGATAGGTACGCAGAAGCCTGAGATCTTGGTTGATGATGAAAGTAGTCTTTTCTGTCATCGTTGTCAACAAGATGCAACCGCACGAAGCACAGGCAGATAGCTGGTAGCTGACCCATGTCCAACTGGCTTGCGAGAGTGTTTCTTCCCAGTGTGCTGGAAGGCATCTGTGTAGCCAGTGGCTGATGTATTTCTTTGGAAGCATTCATGATTTGAGCTTGTGTTATGTACGTTCCTGGTTAAACGTGAATTTCTAAAAACACACGGGTCGTTCTGAAGTTCTGTATGCCGTTATTAAATTCAGTGTTTCCAGCAGGAATTTAGCTCCTCGTGTTACAGACGACGAGACCTGATGAACTGCTACGAATGTGCTATCTGCCTGAAGTTGAGAGGGCGCCTGCTCCAGAGCGGCGGTTGCTGGAGCATGCCCAATCTAGGACAGGAGCTACAGGAGGAGACTTTTCCTCCACCGGCCACATCACGGTGCCTTCATAGCTCTCTAAGACCTGACACGGGTGTAGCTACAGGATCAGGGTCTCAAACAAGAGGCAGAGTAGAACAAAACATGGTTATTCCTCTGTGGGCAGAAATAAATAATACTCTGTGGCTGGTATTTCATTTATCATTTATGCACTTGAATCTATACTCACCTAAATCCTATACATATGTCCTTAAATGCCTGCAGAAATCTCAGATTTCGCCTCTTCAATTACAGGTACCATACAAAGCCTGCTTTCTATTAAAAAAAAAAGTATTCACAAAAAATGCATTCTTTCTCAATCCCTAAGCCACTTGGCACTTCAGAAAATCGTTAGAGAAGTGTGCTTTGCAAAGACAAAAATATCTCCCTCTCAAAAACCCGCCCTCTTTTCCGGTGTCTTCTGAGAAACCAGCATAGGCAAATACAATGGCAAGAGTAAAGAGCGGCCGAGAGGCCAGCAGAAGCTCAGATGTCTGCAGAAGGTGAAGGTGGGGCCAGAAGAACCAGGAAAAAAGAATGCTGAGGATTTGGGATGGCGATAGGTTGAACATCCCGTTTTCTTGTTGAATCCTGTAAATGTACAGAGGTTGGTTAAGGATCACCAGCAGCAAATATGAATGTCTTATGCTTAATTTTGAGAGAAAAATTCAGTGTTTATTCTTCAGATAAGGCTGGGGTTAGGGTTCAAAAGGGTAGGAAGTTGGCTGACCTGGTTTGTGGCTGGACTCTGGGACATTTAATCGACCTTGTTGATAGATCTTCTTTATCCTTGCAATGGCAAGATGTGTATATTCTGTTGATGTGAAAAAATTTACTTTTGAAGTAGATGTATTTGAAATGACCAACGCTAAGATGAAAATTATGGGTAGGCTCTGGAAAAAAAGGTGAATTTAATAATTCATCTTGCTGGACCTAGAGAGCTGAAGTGGCCTGAGGCTCAGCTGAAGCCGAGTCATTTGTGGGAGGTAAAACTTGATTTGTCTCAGACTGAGTCTAATAGTAAAGTTGGGATTAAGCTTTGAAAATGAAGTGAGGCAGAGCTCATATTATTACTGTATATATCTGTAATAGAAAACTGAATTTTGCACTGGCATTGGAATGAGTTTGAAAAGTTTATTTAATTTGGTGATAATTATGAAAGATCTGAAGGAAAGTATTAGAAAAAGAGACTGGGGAAAGTAAAAAGGCTAGAAGACCTGTTTCTGTTGTTATACTCATACAGGTTGAGAGTCAAAGAAAAACAATAGTCTTTAGAAGATCAAACTCTTGCTTTAGGCCTTTTACCTAACCTGACAGAGCCTGTTGATATAAATAGATTACACTTTGGAAAAAGAACAATTAAAGATCTACTTGTATCCCTGGGTAATCTCAGGCATTGAAAGAAAAACTGGATATGGTACTGAGAAGAATGGACTAGGGATAGCCTTAAACTACTTGTTTAGTTGGAGGACAAATATATTTGAAATTACAAAGAGCAGGATTAGGGCTATTTAGAGTTGCCTCCTATTTCTCCCTATCACTTACAGTATTCAGAAAAATGAGGCCTTATTGTCATGAGAGCTCCAACTTCACACTTAGCTTGAACTATCTCCATTTTGAGATGCTCAGTGAAACTAACAGTGCAGGGAAAAGTTGTGGCTCTTTAGGATTATCCAAAAGTCAAATATTCAGAATAATCTAAAAGGAAAAAATAATGCTCAGTTTAATGGAATAATATTTAATAGGGGAGGAACAATATTGTCAACTGGAAGACTATCATTAAAAAAAAAATAAAAAAACAAAGAGAATGCCAAAACCTCAGAGTCTGTGCTGGTTCATAGCACTGTATGTGTGCAGCACACCAAACAAAAGGTACCAGGCTTTCAAGAGGTCCAGTGGGCTCCCTTCAATCTGAGAAGCTATCCTCTTCTGGTTTCTGGAATAAGTCTCTGCTTGTCCATGAGTGAGCACAACATGTAGCACTTTATTTTTAATTCTGACTCCTCCTAAATCAGACTCACTTTTACGAATTTTGGTTCTTTCACAGATCCTCTGTGTGGGCCCTCTTTGTCTGAAATTTGGTAGGGCAGCGAAACAAAAGAGGATTCAGAATGACGTTTTGCTTTGTTGGTAGATCCATCACATTCCAGACACCGCTCCACCTCACGGCAGTCAGGCCATGGAGAACACGATCCATTAACAATCAGCAATGCCTGTTATGTTGACTGTTAAGCAATATGATCTCGTACTGAGTGCTTCCAAGTGCAGAGTCAAACACTCAGGTGTTCCAGAATACAATGACAAATCTGAGCTGGTAAATGTTGAGTTTCAAGCTATGAGGCATACGGGCCAGTTTGGAAAGTCAATGTCAACTGGAGATCCTGGTCAAAGTAAATGAGTTCTCTTCAAATCTACTATAAAATATTTGTGAAATGCAATTGTCTGAATAGTGCTAACTAAAGGCATTCCGGTTTACTGAACTTTTATCAGTCTACCATCTATTTCGTATCGGGAAACAATGAAGGAACATGAGTGCGTAATGCAGGGTAACCTCTGCCGTCCCACTAGAGAACCATATAGCTAACTATACCTGTGCCAACCATATTACCAAACACACAAAATCTTTAAAGAAGATTATCTTGATTTTCACTAGTTTTAATATGCATTATAAACTGAGCTGTAAAATATCTCCATTTCCTCCTCTACACACCGTTGGCTCGCTAGCTACAAACGCGTTGGGAAGAGGTGGCAGATTTCTACAGCCAGCATCCATCCTCCCGTCCCCAAATCCCTCCCTGCTGCAGGCAGGGGTTGGAAGTCGGCAGGCAGTGTTTGGGCAGGCCCTCGGGGCGGGGGGGGGGGGGGGGAGCAGC
>JAVKLA010000093.1:40519887-40527387 GCA_034782735.1 Sagittarius serpentarius
GAGGGGCACAGGAAAGGTGGGAGGGGACACAGACCGGACAGCTGCCCCAAACTGGCCCAAGGGGTATTGCATACCATGGGACGTCATGCCCAGTATATAAACTGGGGGAGCTGGCCTTGGCGGGTGGGGATCACTGCTTGGCAACTAACTGGGCACCGGTCAGTAAGAGGTGAGCAACTGCCCTGTGCATCACTTGTTTTGTGCATTCCAATTCTTTTTTTATTATTATTCTTGAGGGTTTATTATTATTAATATTATCATTATTATTTTCTTCCTTTCTGTCCTATTAAACTGTCTTTATCTCAACCCACAAGTTTTACTTTATTTTCCGATGCTCTCCCCCATCCCACTGTGGTGGGGGAGAAGTGAGCAAACAGCTGCGTGGGGCTGAGTTGCCGGCTGGGGTTAAACCATGACAATCATACATGTTTCAGTTCCTTACAAAGCCCAGAGAAATTATTGAATGCCTTTGCACACTTTTCAACAGCATCAGAGAGGGTTCAGGATAAAACTAAATAGATAGTAACTTTTAAATATATTTCGATATCAAGCTGTCATCCCATACTCAATGTAAGATACTTCCATATATGTATGCACATACTGTATATAAAACACATACACTTTCATTATGCAAACCCATTTTTAATAGGTTTTTTTGCAGTTCCTATCTAATACAGTTGATCTCATGATTTTCAGTGATTTCTATTGCTGAATCAAACTTGAAGGGAACATCCTAGTTTTTCATACCTGGACAGCTTTTGCAGTGCCTTGAGCTTTGTGTTAATAACTAACATTGCAAAGGAAACTGATTTTCACAAAGTACTCAGCACTAATTCTCTAAATACCAGAATCTCCCAAAAGTATCTCAAATTCGTCTTGGCCAGGTTCACAAGAGGAAATAGGTAAAGGGAGTAAGTCATGCTAAAGTGATGTTTGAAATGAATGCAGAAAAGTGTTGAAAATGCGGAGAGTGTATTGTCCTGTATTACTCAGGGGAAAAAAAAGCTGTTATTCAAACCTGGAAAGATCAGAGGAATATATAAAAATATGAAAAAAAGTTTATATGCGCACACACACAGAGGTAGAGCTCCTTTCCAGCATCTCATGGGGTGAACCCAATTCTTGCCTTCAGGCTCCAACCTCCAGCCAACTCTGCAGAGCAGCACTTGAGAGCTCAGTTAAAATCTCTCAGATAAAATATCGAACAATTTCTTCAGTCATTTTTGTAGTTACTATTAGTTAGAAAGATGCTACTGAGTGTTTGGAAAAGGCATGGGCACAAGTTGACTCTCGTGCTCAGGATGTAATTCATGAATGCATACGGTTTCCAGAGTCTTTAATAAATTCTACTGAAACTCTTAAGGACATTTTTGCACGTGTAAGTGGAGAGCCCTCTATCCACTCAAAGGACTGAACTACCATATAATGAGATTTCCACCTGGCAAAATACATCGAAATCTGGGAAGTATGGTTTAAAAGGAAAGCACGTGTATTCTGGCTGTTTTAATTAGCTGTGTTTTTCAGTTGTCCACTTATCTAAAGTTTACTTTTTTATGTGTGTTGTCTGCTAAATACTACCTAAAATATGGTTGAACATTTCATCTGGGAAATGATTAAAGACCAATCTTGCTGCTCCCACTCGCAGAGGATGACAGCCTTGTTCTTCTCCCCACAGAGTTCAATGTCTCCAGTAATGTCGGGTGACCACCCAACGTGGCAAGTCCTGCCGCACTTTATGGCTGTCATATTTCTCCCAATTGCATTTCACCTTTTTCTTTGCTCTTCTATGCCTGGAAGCAAAGTGGAAAATACTCTTCCTGCAAAACTGGCCAAGAAGTCAGAGGCCACACCAGTGTGGCTAAGCTGGCACCATGCAAGCATCTATTTTGTCTTTTCAGCAGGGACAGAGCTGCAGCCCAGGTCGCTCCCCAGGGACCCCCCCGGGTTTTGTGGCCACTCGAGCCAACGGTCCTGGCCAGTAGCTCTTGCGGGAGTCACACCTCACCTCCCGTGTTCTTCAGTCCTGTTATTCCCAACATGGACCATGGTTTGTATCCACAAATTGGCCCCTAGTTATGATCTTAATATGTGGCTGCGGGGCCAAGAAAAATCTGCCAACATTTTTGGCAAATCTTCCTGCAATGTTTGTGCAGATCTCTGCAGGTCATTAACCTTACATCGTCGGCAATAAGAGGCTGGGCATTGCAAATGTATTTGCATGGTCTCCAAGGCTCAGTCCTTGTCAATACAAGCATCCAGTGCCAGCACAGCAGCAGTTAAGTGAAGAATCCTTTTGCCCACTCTTCTGAGTGAACTGCAAACATTGCACTGTGACTGCAACAAAGGAGAAAGGACCAGTAAAAGGAAAAAAAAAAAAAAAAAGGAAAATTGCCAAAGAATATTGCTGTGAACTCCCAGCCCCCGCAGCACATCAGACCAAAGCGGCCGCCAAGGCTCCACAGCTTCATGAGACTCCCCTACATCTTGTACCCTGCTCCTGCCTTACCAGGAGCTCATCACCTTCTGCTTCCCTGGACACGACAGTCCTGCCACTGCAAATCTACTTCCTAGCCTGCCAGTCTTATCTGGAGATGGTTCCAGAGCTGGGGAAGAACGCGTCAAAGCAGGTCAAACATTCTATTTTTTGTATAACAGCCTGCACATTTTTACCTCACATTTTGCCTTCAGACACAAGGATGCACCCATTAGAGCACCTACACTTAAATACCAGTTATCTATTAATTTGTCCCATAAACTCAACATCCATCTAGCAAAGGTTTATTCTTCTTCTTGGTATCTCTGAGAAACTTAACATGGCTTGGGGGATGAGTCCCTTGACACTTTTCTAAGCATATATTTTAAATAGATGGAATAAGTCTTGAAAATAATGGCTAAAATTTATACATGCATGTGCAGTATTACCAAAAAAAATATTCAGTTAAGTTTACGATGTGGCCACGGGGCCAAGAGACACAAAAAACCATCCACCTGGTCTGTAAGCATAGCAGGATTCAAAATGCCCCAAATGGGAGATTTTGGCTGTGCTTCTGGAGTGCCACCACGCCAGCTGAGCTACCTTTTCTCTTTCTTTACCTGCGAAACCCCAGACGGAAAGACAATTTTGCAGAAGGGCTGATTGACAGAAACAGTTTATAAGCCTGGATGCTACTGGGTGCTGTTGGGGACAGCTACATATTTTGAAAATTAATATGGGATGGCTGCTTCCTAATCTCTGACTTCGAAGGATATTCGCTCAGCTGGCCAAGACCCATTTACCCAGTTAGGAGGTAGCTCAGCATCCTGGTTGACTCTCAACTAGAGCCAAGAACCAAATCTCAACAGGATATCAGCTGGTGGATTTTGGTTTGAGTTTTGAAGAAAGAGGAAAAAAACCTCCATAGCCTTTGAACTAGATCTTTCAACTTTTTGCAAATTCTTTTTTTATATGTTCCAAGAGATTTTGGTAGCCCTGGTAACAAGTCAGTGTAAGCTTCCATGCAGTTGAGACATTCTGTGAATGGTGATGTTTGTAAAGTCACGTCTCTGTGACTGTGTGTCTGAACCAAATATAAAAGAAGGTAATTGAAGGAAGAAAAAGATAATGGTAGCAGTAAAAGTTCACATTCGTGCTCAACAGTTAATCTGATCACCACCACCACCTCAGCCTTTTCTGACCACTAATGCAAGAAATTTTAATTTGTTATACTGTTGTAGGAAACCGTAGGCACACACAAGTCTGTGAACATGATCTCAGTGCGCAGTTATCTGTTTAACTGTCTGTTTCTTATAGGTCATCTCCAACTTTTACACCTTATTCTGACACTGAATCTGATACTATAAACCCTGTAGGTATTATTAAACAAACCTAAGCTTGTTCCAAAACTATCCGCTATATCAAGTTGCACCGGACCTGAATTTGCCTGTGAAGAAACAATATGTTTTTTATCCCACTTTACCCCAGCTTGGAAGCAGTTCTTATCCTGAGCAACAAGCCCGATGTTCACCAGTCCTAAAGTCACAGGACTGCATATTTCTCTGCGTGTGTATGTGTTTGCGTCTGCGATTTCCCAATATTCCTGGCTACTGCAGTCAGAGCCATTGAACTGCTCAGCGCTGCATGTAATAAAACGCTGAAGGCATCTGGGTTTTTTTGGACACATGTCTTGGCATGAAGCTGTGCTTGAAGTGTTGGATTCTCTTTGCACAGTTTGGAGACCAGCATGTTTCCAGTGGAGCTGGAAACCTGTAACCACTCATATCCTCTGCTGGGTATTTTGTTATAGTTTAGCACTGTTTGGGTTTGTTTTCAAGAAATTTAAGGGGGGGAAACCTAAGAAAGAACAGATGCTAATACTGGAATATTAGAGCTCAGAGTTATTATCGCAGTTTGGGGAGCTATCTAACAGGCCTTTTTAGAGAAACTCTGGCCTGAAAGTGGCACGAAAGCAAGTGTATTAAGTATTGTAGAAACAGCTTCCCCTCTCTCCACTCCTCTGACCTGTGAAATCGCGTTTCTCCGATACCTCGGACGGTTCCCATTCAGGCTCCCTAGCTGCTGCTCCCAATGCGCTGCAGTCCAGGACTGCCCGGGCTGCCTTCAGCAGAAAACTATTAGCACTTGGCCACCTGTCCGTTAAGGGGATGTTTTACATTTCAGTGTTTCGAGAGTCTCCATTTAATCTGCATTTTCCATTGTTCAGGGAAGCAGGAAAATCCAGGAGACATTATCGCTGTATAAATATAAAATACAGATAACCATAACACAGCTTAGCTTTATTTCATACCCAGAGCAGGCAAGGACCTCGCACCATTTTGCAGGTCCCCACTGGCTGTTAGTCTGATTTAGTCCTAAACTTTGGGGGGTGATTGCCATGGAGGCGAGATGCCCCCCTGTTCCTCAGCCAGCTGGGAGATGCCGCTCGAGCCGCAGGCGGGGAAGTCAGCAGGGCAGCTGAGATTTCTTCAGCGCGTACGGTCCCAGCTAAACCTGCTGTACAACACTGCTGGACTTCCAGAGCTGGAGCAAGTGGGCAAGGAAAAGACCCTCAAAGCGGTCCTCTAGCATACCAGCATCTGACTGCAGTTTCTGATGGCATTTTCTTCCTTTTTTACACAGTTTTCCGTCTGTCTGCGTAACCAAAGCCACACAGATGACTAGAAGGAAACGCCGATTCTTTTTACTTTTGTTGAAATGACTTTCACCCTTCTGCTATCGTATTCTCTGTTACATTTAATTATGTTTTGGTTTAGCACATTTTAGCTGAGCGAACAATTTGTATGTTATGACTTGAGCCCATTTTAGAATTGTTAAGGAATTCTTTTTTCTTTTTCACAGTTTTTTTCTAGTCTGTCTGTATTCAGCTCACATGCTGGGTTGTATTTAAACAGAAGATCAACTGATAATTGCAACACCACTGCTGGCGTCGCTCTAGCAATGAGGCTGCCAGCATTTCCAGGTTGAATTTTGGCATACAACGTTGCAGCCTGCAAGCCAATTTTATTAAAATGAGTAGAGGGAAAAATCTGTTTGGCCTCTTTTGCTTGATAAGAATATAAAAAGACAAAATTTTAAAAGAATAAATTAATGTTGAAAACACAGTCCCTGACCTGCAGGTATTTTTATGATGTCTGCCACTGAGCTGAGGTGCCCAGGCCAATATCTGTAACTGGGATCACCCACCACCAGAGCCACATTATCCCAGATGAGCGCATTGATCGTGCATTAATTACAAGCTGGGGCATCAGGGATGTGCCTGACAAGTGTCTGGAGCTGGGTGCCCACTGCCCCAGCTGAGCCCAGCCTCCTGGCCCAGGCACCTCTGTGCAGGCCCACAATGAGCCCAGCACAGCTAAAAAACGATCCCCAGTTCACCCCAGAAAACCCATGTTTCTCAGTGAAAACACAGCCATCTACACTTGTTATTGTTTGAGGGCCCGTATCTTACCACCTCCTCTTGAAAAAGTAAAACCACACACCAGCAGAATACAGATGAATATCTGCACTCATATAATTTTATATTTAAGCCTATGGGATAGTGATAATTACAGTTTTAGAATGGGATCAAAAAGCACAGATCTACAGAGACTCTTTGAAGTCAATATCTATTTATTATAATTACACAACATTTTCCATCTGACCTGAAAGCATTATTCAGGCATTAATAAATTAAAGTTTGCAAAAGAAACGCAAGCTTCTCCTGCCACTATTTATACCCATTCTACGGATAGGCAAGCTGAGAAACCAAAATTTTGGGTGGGTTGCCTTTGTGCTCAAGCAGCACCTGGACACGGCTGGTCTGTAGCAGGTGCTGTGGACAACAGGCTTTCAAATAGCAGGACGTTCAGCTCATCAGAGTTACCAGAATTCTCTTAACATTCCCTGTATTCTCACACCTGGGACTTTCCTGGTTGGAGATGCCAAAGGTGGAACATTTTGGGACCTAATGAAGCTGCTTATTCTAATAAAATTAATAACACTTTATATTTAGTATTGCCTTTAACCAAAATTTGCACTCATTTAATGACTGTGAGCTGTACAGAAATTTTTGGTCCACACTCTTCACATGTATGAGAAGAAGACAGGAGAAGTGAAAATGGGACTTTAGGTGGCTTAGAGAATTGAAGGTCAAATTGGGAGAGCTGAGAGCCAAAGCTCCCTGTCGCCCACTCCTCTCCTTTAATTCCTGGATTACAGCTTTTCCCTGATGGGTGAGGAAGATGTGAAGCAACACACAGCCACCAAATAGAAATCTGCACTAATTAGGCATTTTTTTTAACAAGGAGTAAAAGTTGGCTTAGCAGTTATTGCAAGCACAATTTAACAATGAAATATTGCAATTTTTCCATGAAATGGAAGTAAATGTGGGTCTGAATGGAGTGGTGCTGATCTATAACCAGTGCATTATTCAAAATAACTCCTCCGGCAAGGGGAATAGCTTGAGCCAGTGTTTTCTGGAGAACTTTGCACTTCAGCGGTGGTGCTCCATGAGAGCGTGCTCACCAGTGCTGCATCGCACCGTGCAAGAGTAGAGGACAACAGCGTTGCGGTGGGTGCACCAAGTGCTGCTGGGCTCTGGCTCCTGGCAGTGCTGGGGCACCCCTGCAGCTGCAACGTCAGGGTGCAACGGCTGGGGCCAACCTTGCATGGGGCCGCCCCCTGCTTCGGAAATCCACCTTGGCTCTCACGGTTGGCCTTTTGCTGGTCTTAAACTAGGGGAAAGTAAGCAATGTTTTCCTTGGGTTGGCAGAGGGCAGTGTCTCTCCTTGCGTGCTCAATAGGCACCTCTGGCAGGAGAGGCTTCGTGCTAGCATGGGGAGCAGCGTCAGCAGAGGCACAGAGCAATAGCATCGTGCTCGCCTTGGTTTTGCTCGTGAACCAAAAGAGCCCGTACGCCCTCGGAGACAGAGACCCTTAGGAAAGGCTACCACCAACTTCCTCTGCTGTGATTTTCCCTTTTTCATTATGTTTGACATTTTTGAGACTGAGCTTTGTTACAGACT
>JAVKLA010000093.1:40532387-40578717 GCA_034782735.1 Sagittarius serpentarius
GCATGGATGATAATTATCTAATGAGGAAGGAAGGACTAACAATGACAAATGACAACTCGCTGAAACACAAGTCCGTAGCGTGAGCCATGCAAGGGCCACCCAATGGCCCCGGCTACCAGCCCCCTCGCTCAGTCCCAGCTTTCCAGCCCAGCAGGAGTCGAATGTGCTGAGCAAACTGTATGGCACCTTTGGCTGCTGGTTCTGGAGGTCCCAGCGCATGTCCTGGGCTTCCGAGCCAGTGGGCAGGCTGCAAACACGGCAGAACAGGGGGGAAAAACGAGTAAAGAGGGTTGTTAGGAAGAAGGAACAGGTTAAAAAGGAAGAATTCGGTGAAATGAGGAAAGGAAAAAGACGCTGAAGAGGACAGATGTGTTGGAGACCAGCAAAGTGATCCAAATGTCAGCAGTGAGGGTGAAGGACCAGATCAAAAGAAGAAAGACTAAGAAGCCTGCAGCAGAAAAGAAAGAAGGGATGAAAAAAACGCAGGAACTAAGGATAAGGAAACGACGTGTGTTATGTATAAAAGAATGCAAGGCCTTAAGGAAGGCAAGGATGCAGCAGAGCATGGCGCACAATAGGGGACACAAGGCAGCAGGAAAGATGAGAGGATGGCAATGGGTAGACAGAAAAACAACAGAAAAATTGGCTCTCTCTCTCAGCAAGAGAAAAACAGACAATCTGAAATTCGGATGCCACGATTACCGGAGCCTTAGATATGTCTAAAAGAGAGATCAAGACAATATTTTTCTCCATCGGGACTCTCTCATTAATAATAGAAGGGGAATTTCTTTTTAAGCGTGACGTTAGTCACCTTTCCTTCTGCTCGCGCAGGCAGGAGGTACCAAGACTTGGAGTGTGCTGGGAGCATCCCGTGCTCCTCTGTACCCCCGAGGAAAGCACGCTGGGCTCCGAGCTCTTCTCGTGTCCGAACAAAGATGATATCATGCTTGACTGTGATACAAAATGCTCTTGCCTCTAGCAAATACCCTTTTCACAGTGAAACTGGGGCTGAGTAGCGCCAACACTCTAGCAGAAGGTGCACAAAGAGGTTGCAACGATGCTGGGACAGTTCCTCTGGTCACCATGGGGAAGGAAGGAAGCGGCACGGCCACCCCAAAAACCTGCTGCTTCCCTGGGGCCGGAGCAAGATGGGAAGGCTCCTGGCAGCGTGCATAGACCAAGCAGCCAAAAGCTGGCCTGGGTTCGTGGGAGCACGTTGGTACCTCACCCTCCGGCACAAACACCCTTCACAGCCTCTGTCCATTTCTGGGACATGATGGGAATCAGCTCACAATATCCTTTGTGCAAATCATATGAAAATTTCTAAGGCATACAGTAGAAAGGGGTAAGTCTGATTATAAGCATTCAGAAACACTATAGCTATGCAGATAAGGGCATGTAAATGTGCATGAGGTTTTATTCTAAACAAACTGATCATTAGCCACTGTATTAAACAGGAATCTACCAGGCTGGACCTGATTTCAGAGGCGACAAACAGGAATATTTGTAATTGATGTCAGAGTATTACCAGAGTCTTTCCATGTCCCTAATGCTCCAGGCACATACCTGGAGCACCAAAACCAGGACAGAAAGGGATCTTCCACACGGCTCACCACGTTCGTCTGTGAACCACGCTAACATATTATGCACTGATTCCCATATAACTGAAAAAAAATATATCCTATATTATAGCACTGAATATGACCTCAATAATATATTTAAAATCAGCATCCTCATTACATATCAAGCTGGTCTTCACAAGAACAAGGTGCTGGTTTCACGAGGCATTTTCGATGGAAATGAGCTCCGAAGAAGGAAGCTGTGGGAGTCTGTCAAGCACGCAGTAAACTCAGGTTCGAAGCGTGGCATTTCCTGATGCAGATCCTTAATTACAACAACAGAATAGATAGTGTGGAGGAGGAACTTTTACAGCGCATTAAAGAAAGGAGTGATATGTGGTACAGCTGTCTGGATTTCCTTGGAAATATGAAGCAGTATCATTTATTAATTATGCTGAGGTAACTGGGAAGAAATTTAAATATAGAAGAAGTACCTGAAACTAGTAATTGGCTGGAATGCTATCAACCCCCCCTTACTCTGCTCCTGTAGAAATTACCAACAAAATATATGCCGCTTCATTTCCCATGACACTAAACACTTGGAATATGGTTCCACATCTTAATATTATTGAAAGATGAAGTGACATTATGAAAAAACCTCATGCAGATCTCCTGTCTTCGCAAGCAGGCAATGCTAGCTATGTCTCCTTAAATAGGACGGCTCCCTGCTTGAGCACCTGAGCAACATGGAGGACCTGCTGCACAACCTGGCCTCAAAATCATTCTTCGCCTCACGCTTTTGTCCCATGACTGACTTGTCAAAGTAAGGAATCAGCAGCTGTCACTGGTTTTCAGTCTATACTGTGAGCTGCTGGACTTCAGAGTGGTAGGCAAACATTTATGAAAAAGAAAACAAAAGAGTATAAACCTGATCTGGCATCACGCAATGTTGAACAATGTGGGAATAACGCTCGATTAAGTCTGATGTTCACCGGCAAAGGGCGGGCATGTACATGACAAAAATGTTCCAGAATAGCTGTCCTTGGATGTAGGGAAGGCAAGAAGGAATGGGGCAACTCTTCTCCTACAACCTCACCTGGAAATAACCTGCCTGGTGCTACACTGAGAGGTGCCTCCATCAGCCTCACTCGTGCGGAGAGCTGGATGAGCTCCCAGGCCTGGAAGTGCCGGTGCAAAGAGCAGTTCTTCATTCATCACGTATTGACCACTAAACTGACACGGAAATTCCCACTGAGGAAGCCGTATAGTGATGAGACAAATCGTATTGTTCTCCAGCAAGAACTGATTTGATGGATCAAAGTTGGAAAGCAACTGCCGCTGCTGAATTATGGTTTTCTTTTAGAACAGAGAATTTCAGTTATTAATGCAACATATTTCTCTAGCTGTGTATGTAACACCTACATAATTAAAACAGTTAAAATGTTGTGGGTCAAACATCTAGAATTTAACTGTCAAAACAAAGTAAACTCCAGGTTAAAGCTGTCCCAATCCTGTGGGATGCAGAGACTTGACAGATGTCTGAACATCCTAGATTATATACCCAGCCCCACTCAAAAGGTCCAGTAAGGCTGGCCAACAGGTATAAGGCGAGCGTACAACAGGATAAATCACATGCTGTGCCAGGACGAACTCACACTTTCTCCAAAGACTCACCTAAGAGACATATTTATTTCTATTTTACAAGGCATAACAATCAAGTTTATTTTGATGGCTACCTGACCCACTATTTTTTCTTGAAAACACGGACAGGATGTCTGCAAAATGATTCTTCCAGAAGAGCCATGCCAGGCAATGCAGGAAACATGCTGCAGAGCGGTTGTTAAAGATAAGTTCCTTAGAAGTTTGACTTGGCATTCTTCAATTACTAGGCTAATTATTCTTCTATTATTTAGGCAGTGAGCCAAAGGTTTCCTGGGTGCATAGGAAGTTAATAGGGGAGATGAAGCAAGATTGTGAGGCCATGTCAGCATATGTTCATTAAAGCCCGATTTCTTCAGCATCAAACTTACTCACTGCTCCAACAATGTACTACCGTGTCTATGTATTTAATGATAAAAAATATGCAAGAATAATTATTTACACTATTTCCTGACCCATTTTTTTCAGTCATTTGTTCAGAGCTGTATCTATTAAAAAAATGGATGAATTCAGTGGGAAATCTAGAGAAAAGAACGCAATGTCTCCTGTTCATTGCTAGAAGGAAATTAAGGAGTTTCCAAAAGCTTGCCAGTAATCCCCACTGCTTGCTAGCGTTCAGCACTGGATATATATAATTACATATGAAAAAATTACATTTGAAGAAAGTTATTTAAGTTGCAAAGCCAAGTACTTGAAAGTTAAGAAATGCCATTTTTACAATTGCCCATGCAATCCTGATTCTTCCCGCTTATGTATCCAACTTCTAATATTAAAAGAGAGGCAATGGGAAAATATTACGTGATTATGTAGTTAAAGATTGTATCGTAATGCGTGTGCTCATGGGAGCAGAAATAAGGTTGCAGACATATGTAACCGTAAATCTGGCATTCCTTAACATACAGGTCTTGCCTATACAAACTAAATAACTTCCTTTTAACATAATTTTTATGTCATTTCCTGTTTTGTTTAGTTTCTAAGGAAATATATAAACCAAATCATCTTATGCACAGCTACCTAAAAAATGAATTCCTTGAGCCCAGGTCCTACTCTTTCTTTTCCTCTGTCACACTTGCTCACCTTCTTTTCCTTGCAAGGGATGGCAATCTCTCCCCATGGAGGCACCAGGGGTGTTAGGGCATGCTGGGGCAAGATGTAGGTGTTAGCGTGATGCTGGCCTGGTGGGGCCACGCTGGCCCCCACGACTTACCGACGTCCTGCCCCCGGGCCAAGGTCAGCCCCTTTGGCACTTAACCAAAAACCACCTGTGACCTGGGCGCCAGAGGAGAGAAACGGGGCTTTTTAAAAAACGGTTTATAGCCCAGTTAAACCTGAAAGGCATTTTGTGGGACCCAGAGAAGGCAATTCTCTGGCCTGAAGGCCTCCTCCCTGCCAAATTTCAGGAGTCTGCTGCAAACCATGCAGCTGCTGGAGCTTATCCAAAAAAAAAAAAAAAAAACCAAACCCAAAACCAAACAAAAAAAACAAACCAAAAAAACCCCACCACCAAAAACCCACCAAACGCCGGGAATCTCCCCCAGCATGAAGGGCTGGGCAGGCAAACAGCTCCTGCTGAGACACCACGGGGGAGTATGATGGCTCTCCTGTGATTTTTTTAAGATGGAGGAGTTTGCCATTGGCAATAGAAGGAGAAGAGGCAGGTCCCCTCTGAATTTCCAACGCCAAGAGGTGCCCTGTGCTGCCGGCAGCAGCCCCTGAAGGCGCAGCCCCAGCCCAGCCCGCACCAGGGCAGCACCATGGGAATGGGACGGGACGTCAAAGGATGGACAGAAGGAAAAAAATCTTTTGTAGATATTGGAAACTAATTCAAATCCTTCCTGGCAAATCTGCTTATTTAATATGTTCATTTAAATTCATTTCACAGTCAAGGAAAATGAGATTTTTTAAAAAAATGTTTATTAATGCAATTTGTGGGCAAAATAAATCCACTAGCTTCCCACCCCATACTCAGTACAGAGAGAACCTGAGCTGTATTCACCATTACATGTAAAAATCTATTTATTTTTTTTAAAGTAGGCTTAACTAAAGCAGGATTTCATGGTTCACCAATAAACAAATTTTCAAAAAACTTTCCCATTAAAATTATGAAGGGGGGGAAAAGAAAAAAGAAAAAAAAAAAAAAGGTAGCCAAATCGCCAGTATGTCTTACAGCACCTTAGGAATATATCCAACCTCAAAGAATTTTTATTAACCTCTCACAGCTTCCAAATTGAGAAAAATCCCCCCAAATTAGAGTTCATAGTCCAACATCAGAAGCTGCCAAACATCTCAACACAACTGGGCACCACAGACAGTCGTTGCTGCTCTGTCTCCAGGGTGGTTTGGAGGTACGTCCATCACCCGAGGGGATCTGTAAGAGGGGAGGCACATTGGCTCGCATGTCTTGCATTTTTTAGTGCACAGGGTGGTTATTTAGGGGCAAAGCCTTGGGTCCCATATCCCAGCTTAAATCTGCAGGGAACTGTAACAAAGGATTTGGCCCTGAACTTATTTGGCAAGTAGCTGCTTTCCGTACAATGGGCTACCAAGAGAAACCATCCTTACCAGCCCTCCCAGAACATCTCCTGCCATCAGAAAGCTTTTTCCAGAGCTGTGAAGTGGCCTTTCCACACGATATTGGCAACCTGTCTTAAGCATTATTTCATATGTTTTATTCTATTTGTTTTCCCACAGATCACCCTGCTTTAAACCATTATTCTGCTATACAGAAGCTAACAGAGCAGGGGTGCTTGCGCCCGACCTCTACAGTAGCCCTTGCTGCTGGGGTGGGATGCTAAAGGCTGAGCATCGTTGCTCGAGGACCTGGCTCCGACTCCGGTCTTGTCAAGAGCTTTGAAATGCAGGAATTCAAGAAGGTCACTGGAAGTGAATACAAGCGTACCCACAAAGCAGAAGCCTGAAAGGAAAGAAAACTGCATCATTTTAACTAAAAGCTGTTGTAGAAACCACACACCACGTGCAAGTAATTAGATTATGTTTCACAAGAGCTCAATTCTGAGCTAATTTTTTGGGCGCTGATCTCATCACGCAAAGAGAGACCTCAGCCTTCTCTAATCATGATGCAAAGGGAAATCCTGGCTGAGAAAGCACTGCAGAGTCGTGCAGTGACCCACTCACGAGCTTCGCCCACTCCTGCAAACCCCACTAACACCTACTCCTCCACCTCCAAAACCTCCCAGCCTCGCAGTTGTAAAGCAGCACAGCTGCCAACATGTCGGGGACACCTACCAGCTCCTAAAACACCTGCTCCGAAATATCTGCTCCCTGCAATTAAATATTTAGATGATGCTTCATTTATGAAAATTAGATTTTAGGAGTGAATTAGGACTAACTTAGTTATTATACTAAAATATGAAAATGATAGTATATTATTAGAAACGTATTTTTCTTGCAAAACTCTGCGATCTAGCCAGGAAAAAAAAAAAAGTTATGAAATAGACTTTTTATAGTAGGTGTTAATTCTGAATAATTAGGATTAGGCACTGGGGATTTGCAACCCAAATAAAAATTACCTAATTAACCCTTATATTCGCCACAACACACAACCCAAATATTTAACAAATAAAAAAAAAAAAAAAAGCCAAAAAAAAAAAAAAGCCCTCCACACCCGTAAGTGAATATCTAATAGTCTAAAACCAAAATGGGATTTAAAGACACCCACTGGAAAATATTTACAAACCTGACAAGAGCCATCCAGACAGCTGGGATTTGGGTTTGCCATGATGTGATCAATATGTGCCAGACATTTTACAATCACATCCCCAATTAGGTAATGTGAAATCATCTCGGGTCTTTTTTTCTTGACACTCTCCTAATGCTGCCGCTACCTTCTCTAATTTCCTTTTATCGTGATTATTAGTCTCCTTTGAGCTACTACCTTTTTTTTGTGTGTGTGTGTCTAGATTTTCTCAAGCAACCCATGGCATGTCCAGGAACTGATGCATTCATGGGAGTAAGACCTGGCAGCCTCTTGGCCAACACCCCAGCCAGGAGGGACACACAACGGCAGGGACCGAAGCCTCCTCAGCTCCTCTGGAAGTCCAGCCGCGGGCATCGCTCCTCAGAGCGCCATTGGATTCATGGCCAAGAGCCAAGACAACCATCTTTCCCTGCGAAGGTCCTCTGAAAGAAACCCTGGGCAGCAGCACACCACAAAGTGGGGGAAAGGAGGAGGTTCTCATGGCCACAGGCAGGAGTCCATTGCTGGAGCAGAAAAGAATTTTCTTCCTCGGTCAAGGACAAGGGTAGATACTACAGACTCCCGCAAACACTGTCAGTGCTGGAGAGGACCTCCAGTTCATTTCTCTGCCCAAGGTGTAATATTCAACACGTAAATCCAAAGTAAAAATACTCTGCTCCAGTTCCATATGTTTTAAAGCTTCTTATATTTTCATTTCGTAGACAGACTTGGCAAACTGCAGAAATATGAGCTAGCACTGGAGTTGAAACAAGAACTGGCCAAACTTTGAGGCTGCTAGGGCTTGAGATGCATGCAAAATCAAGTCAGATCCCTTTAGATACAATCGTATTCTATGAGTTAACAAAACACAGGGGCACCTGTCCAGCTTTCACGATAACAGGTGAAACACGACAAACAGGTCCCAGATTGCTACAGAAATGTGGCACCAGCTTCACTCAGTGTGTGCAAATTCTCCTCTCCCATCGCACGTGGAAGAATATGCACAGTTACCTAAATTACTAGTATGAGAACAGCATGATGCTATCAACAAGCTAAGTGAATTGTGTGTGATCGCTGAATACTGAACAATGCTGGCGTAAGTGAGGTAAAGTTTTATGCCTAAAGAGCTTCATCAGACTAATATTTAGCCATCAGTAATTACCACCCTTATTAAGAACTAGCTGAAACGTTGGTGAGTGTTTATAGATATATACATGAACATTGATACAGTCAGGAGCAAAGGAAAGTGTCAGCTTTCCAATACCCTTTACAGGTTCCTTTCGTTCAAGTAACCGTGAACAGCACTGTTTAAATAGCTTCAGATATACAATGTTCTAGCTCAGAAAAATACACAGCGCACTTTACTTGGTGAACACTCCCTGCCTTAACACCACAGAATTCCCTTCCCTCTCCACCTCCTTTAGACCCTGGCTCTGACGGGTCTCTCCAGGAGGGTTGTACAATGGGGGCAGCATCACCCTGGGCTTGCCCTGCACCCTGAGGCGGGGAGCCCTCTGCTACAGGTATATCTCGTGGGGGCGCGGGAGGGATTTCGTGCTGGCTCTTGCGCAGGGTGCGCATCCAGCTCGTCCTGCAGCCACCGGCTGGCAACTGTCAGACCTCCTGCCTCGTGAGTGCTCTCCCTCCAAGGCTTCCTCCAGCTGCCCTTTCAGGCAAGTCAGCAAGGTGCCCCAAATCCCTTGGGGTGCCCCTATAGCACCCGCCGCTCGCCCAGGTGCCAGTCCCCCTCGCTCTGCGGCGCCCGCCAGCGGAGCCTCCCTGCGGGACCACCCAGTCCCGCCGCGGGATCACCGCCGGGCCGCCAACCGCAGACCACGCTCTGCCTCCCAGGAAAACGGGGATTTTGCTCAAGGTTTATAGATTCAATCAAACCTCCTCAAATAATTCCCATGGAAGAACTCTATATACGCGAGGCTGAAGCCTTAATTTTTTAAGTTTGCTTTTCCCCTGCTGTACAGATTAAATACATAATTTGATTTCATCTCACTCAATTTTAAAATGATTAGTCTTACCAAAAAAACCCCCACACGAGTGGTCCCAAGCTCCGTCCAGCTGGACAGGTGCATCTCAATTGGAAAGCTGAGCCCCATCGCTGACCTGGACTTCTCCTCCCTCCGTGCAGAAAGGCACCAGGAGCACCGAGTCCTCTACCCAACATACTGTCCCCAACAGAAAGGGCAAACCTGCAAAATCCAATCCCCCCGAGAGCACCGCGGTGCCCAACAAGAAATGCAGGGCTCCATTGTCCTTTGCTGGCAAGTTGCCTCCTGCAACGTAGGCTGGATTTCTTTCTTTTAAAATCTGGAAACAATATAAATGGGAGATAACTTGCAATCCTTAATGCTTTCCATCCTCTTTGCAAAATCTTTTTATAATGCTCAAATAGTTGGCTTCCAGTGATGATATTATAATGATCCTGGGGAGTACTGAGAAACTGAGAGTAAATTCAAGTCAAATACATTTTAGAAAATTAATACAATATCACAGACCTTATATTGAATAATTTTCATTACAGGATATAATTCTCTTACTGGGGAAGAGCAATAACATGGTGATTGTTGATGTTGCCGGTGCTCTTTTGTATTTTTTTTTTTAAATCTGCAATACTTAGGCATTAAATTGTGCCGTTATAGTTGCTCGGCAACCATAACTTCTGCATACGCACCTCCCATGGTTTTGTAGCAACAACAATCTTATGATAACAAGGGGATGGGTATCTTTTTTGCAATCAAGATTCTTCTTGATATGTAAATTTATGCAACATTTTATGTATTATGTATGGAAAAAATTAAAATAATTATTTCATTTGAGTAATGAGACTTAAGTCTTGATTTTGGTTTTAGAATTGCAGGAATGGACCTGCTGAAAATTTGATACCAATAAACAGAGGAAATCCACTGGCATATAGTAAAACAATTATATTCTCTTTGGAACACCTGCTATTTACATATTTCAAATGTGAGATACAAAACAGGCGTGGGGAGAGCACTCAGGGTGTGTGTTTTTGAGTTTTTGGAAAGGAAGAGTAAATGGCTATTTAAGACAAAAGTTAAAAAAAAACCCAAAACTAAGAAAAATAGAGTAAATTTAGTGCCTGCAGAGCAGGCCAAAGTCAAGTTAATCTTCTCAAGAAAAACCTGATCTTCCTGGGTACATCTCCAGGACTCAGTGCAAGAGACCACTTCAACATACAATTTCACTTGAAGGCTTTAGAGCCCGACAGAAACCCGGGCATCCCCAGAGCAAGAGGCAGAGGCACCTGGGTGCTGCACCTCCATATGGAGTGCCAGCATGTGCCCTAGTGCAGTGGGGAGAGGCTCAAAGGGAAAAAAAAAAAAAAATCTCAGCTTTTAACAACTGTTTTTACCTTATGACTCATTGGACTGAAGAAGAATTTACTTGTGGATATGCTATTGTTATCAGATGTTGTACCTCATCAAGACTTTCTTGAGAAGTCCCAGTCTTGAATGGATTTCTACCTCTGAAATACCAGTGCTCACCATTTATATTTTGCCTCACTCAGAAGATGCCTGATGTCCCGTGCGCCTGAGTCCATGGCAAGGGGCAATGGCAGAGCAGAAGCCCTGGGTGGCATGGCCACCACCAGCATCACCGGTGAGCTCAGCCCAACACATGTGCCCAGTAAAGTCTCAACTCTGGTCATCTGGCCCCAGGGTAGATGGGAGCAGACTGGGAGCATGGCAGAGATCCTGCAGAATGGACAGATGAAGATGTGGAAGAGCACAAAATAAATATGAAGGGTGTTTCAAACTCTGTGCAGGAGATTTCTCCAGCACAAGATGTCCAAGAGTCCCATCCACTCTCATTAAAAAGCTTTTCTGATGCGTTCAGACTCCTGAGCCTTTACATCCTCCTCCTCCTCCTCTATGGAAATCACTGGGAGCAGCCCAGTGATTTCAGTGGAAAGGGCACGGGCAGCAAAAATCTGAAGGACCTGCAGGTTAGATCTCATGTCCCTTGAGGGCAAAATACCCTACACTGAATTGAAGTACGTTAAATGAATTTGCTTGGAAAAGCATTTTTCCATACTTTCAATGTTTTTGGTTTCTTTTTGTCTTCAGAATGGTCCTATACTCATAGTACATTTATTTTTATTCTCATCCTCTGTACAAAGAGAATAAAAAAACTAAATAAAGAAGTTATTAAACCATCCTGCAAGGACATCAATGGACCAAAATGATTCTCCTCTTAATTGTTTTAATTAAGAAAAAACCCAAAATTATCTACTTTTCCCTTTCAATTACTAGAGGGAAAAAATAATTTGATATCGCATACTAAATTTGGACGAATCTGTTATCAGGCAACACCTCTAAGTGATTTTAATCATTTAATGTAATATTGCAAGTTTATTTCCTTTCAACTAGAATAGACTTCAACTTTTCACACAAACAGCAAGTTTGGATTCAGCTTTATTTTCTCCTTTGACATCACTTTCTCATTTGAACCAGATTTCTCTGCCATAAACACAATCTAGTCTCTTCTTTCTTTGTATCTCGGATATAACTGGCAAATTTATGTGGCACTGCAGAAGAGGGAACAGCTATGTAGATCAAAGAGGTAATTTTCCCTGTTTCATCTTTCTGTAATCAGGGTATCCTCCAACTTCTGGAAAGTCTTGTAAGTACCTGAACATCATGTCTCTTTATTAAGCTACAAATACTCTAACTTGAGCCTCCTGCTTTGCGGACGCTGTTGTTCCCCGTACCCGTACAGCACGATCCATGCTGCTCTGCCTGGGCTTGTACCAAACCGCGCTGCTCTAAGAACTGCACGTTTCTACTGCCCTGGGGCCACCACAAAAATTTATCTGCCAACCAGCAAGACCGTAAATAGAAAAAAACGAACAAATCTGCCCCGTACTCTTTGGAGCGATGATTTTTTTGAGCAACAGAAAGGAAGCCCCTGCTGACAGCAGCCTCCCGGTCCTACACCGGGACATTGCAGTGCATCTTTCCCAGTCACCTGTAAGAAACCCTACCTCGCCCAGCCCTCACCGCTTCCCAGAGCTGAAAGCGTTTAAAAGAGCACTTTAGCTCAGATGTGCCGTCAGAAGTGGCAGTGCAGGGAAGCTGCCACATCACTGCAACGCACTAAACATTTCCCCAGGGACGTTATGGTCTGGGTTCCAAATATAATTAGGAGAAATTTCAAACACTGCTTTAGATTACGTGTACAGTAACAGGCAGTACTGACATAACTATAGAGAATATTTCTTAAAGTCTTTAATCATCAAGTCATATTTTGTCTTCTTTACTTATAGGTCATTTCTTTGACAGAATAAATTATGATTAGCCTCTTAGTTTAAATGTAAAATTTAGCAGAACTATAGTGTCACGGCTCTCTGTGTTCTTTCTTTCAGTATTTCTCTTTCATTAAAACTGCCTTTGAAATCTTTTACCCTCTACTATATCTGAAGCCCAGTGAGGACACTCTAATTTCTGAAACCCTGTCTGTGCTAACTGTGCTAAAGGAAAATGCGGAGGGTTAGGCTCCCGCATCATTTGGTTTCTTGCCTTTTTTTTAGGATACTAAGATCACAGTGCTTCTGGTATACAACAGGCAGGGAGAAGACAGCCAGAATACGCGATGTGCCGGGAGATTTTCAATGCAAACGATGCATTTTATTAGAGCACAGTTTTTCTCTTAATATCCAAGGAACAAGACCAAATAAAAATAACCATTTTTGTTAAGGCACATCTCTTTCCAATCCCCCAAATTTTATATTCCATATATGTATGTGCATATATAATATATTTACTCTGAACAGAGACAACTTACGAAATTCAACAGGCTCACTCCTTTTGAACATCATAAGCTTTGCTGGCCAGGCTCATGTAGTTGTGTATAATTTTCGCCGCCTCCAGAAACCTTTTTTCTGCTCGATTCTCATTGCTGCTCAGAAGCGTTTGTAAAGTGCACAACTGCTATACGCACGTCCCAAATCGTGCCATGCACCAAACCCACTGTGTAAGCACTCTGATTGTCGGAGTGCGTGCAAGAGACGGGCCAACTTCCCGCCTGGGATCACACCAGGAATCAAATGCTCACCGAAGTCGGGACAGCACTTGGCTCTTGCTACCACACTAAACTGCATCCAAACTACCACGGATAAGCACTTTCTCACAGTGTTTTCACAAGACCCAGGGTGCACATTAAGAGGCACAGTACATTTGTTAAAGGTGACACCAGCACCGAAGCAAAAAAATAAGAAAAGGGGAAGGAAAAAAAAAAAAAAAAAAAAAAGAGAAATCACAACTGACCAAATATTACATTGTTGGAAACAGTTTCATCTACTCCAGCAGTTCTGCTTTGAGCAACACAATGCCAGCAATAAGAAGGGTCATAATAAAGAGTTACACTTGCCAAGGCAGTATTTCACCAGGGTGAAACATCTTATTACATAGCCAGAGAGATTGTTTAAGTGCTGAACATTTTGCAAGTTAAATCTCTATAAATATCACTGCAAAAATGCAAAGAGTAGCTTAACCGTAATGGTTAGCAACTGCCATCCACTGTCCTGTAGAAAAACTAAAATTGCATCCACATTTTATAAAAACGGGAATGTAAAGTCTCCTGGAGAGGATGAGGTTATAATCCTGTTGGACCAATACTATAAAACATGAAAGATTTCATCCTGTTGCAATAATTCTGCTACTCTGATGCAGGGTTTCCTTAAAAATGTGCATCTGCATTGCAATGTATAGAGATGCTCATGATTCTTTTCGATGTATTCCCTCAAAAATCAGAGGATTTCCTTTGGACAGTGGCTGATTTTCAGCTGGGAAAACTAAAAAAGATCGCTACTTTTGAGCAAGGGCCTCTGTGATCCTCCACTTGGCAGGCCAATGGAGCATCCATGGGAAATCTGTGCCATAAATCTGAGTGGTCTATGGAAGCTGGGAAATGTAATTCTAAATCCCAAACTCCACAGCACCTCAGAGCCAGAGCAGCATCACAGTAGGGGAAAACTGGCTTGAGGTATATAAAGTTGCAGATCTACAGTTCCCACATGCCTCCCCTTTCACAACTCCTGCCTGTCTCCAAATCTCTGTCCCAAAACCCCCTCCCCGAGCAGGATTTCCAGTAAACACAGGGTGTGCAGCCCTTGGGGGTCTAAGCCATTAATTCTGACCTCTCCATGCCATAAAACTGCAGTAGATCCCATAAAGCCCTTTAGGAAGTTAGGTGTCTAATTCCCATTATCCAAAGCCATTGCATAGAAGAAAAAAAAAAAAAAAAAGCAATTAGGGACTGTAAACTCCCTCTTAAAAGTTTCATATAAGATTCCTAAACCTGTTTCAAATGATCAGATCCTGTGGGAGAACTTTTATCTTTTAGAGGTTCTCACATTGTGTTTGAGATGCAGAGCAGCTAGAACACGGCTTACTGTTGCACAGCATAGCATGAAGCCATGTACAGCACAGCAGATACGACTTCATGTAATTTTCAAAGTCCCTTTCACAGAAAAAAAATCTCATTAAGAAGAAGGGTGGAGAACTTTTCCTCGAAAAAAGGCCAGAGGATGAAATTTCCATTGTAAGTTCCACAGCAATTTGTAAATAAATATACCTAGTAACTAGTAATTAACATTTTATTAGATAAATGACTCTTGCTCGCTAAATTACCATGCATAAATATGCCATTAATATGCAGCAGAACTTATAGTTCAAAGCTATCAGCAATGTAAACATATGTTCACACACTCCATCTCAGTGTACTCATGTATCTACATTCAAGGACTGCCATGCAAATATATCAGTGATTTAGGGGGCTTCAAGCTATAAGGGAAAACTATGTCTTTCAGCTGAGCTTAATCTGATGATGGGATGAAATTGCTTCAGCCCACAAGAAGGCAGATCCATCATTGTGGAGCTGTTTTGCTCTCTGCTAATTAGCAGGGGGCAGAAAGCCTCGTTTTCTGACTGTTACAGATGTGTCAGGCGATCTAGTGACTGAGGAGGAATAGAGCATTTCATACACAGATAGCAGCCTGCCTTCATCCCAGCCAGCATACACGTAAAACCAATTAATATCATGATGGAATTGAAATAAGCAGAACTAACCTCATCCTGTACAGGTAAGGACACAGCACGACACACGTGCCCTGCAAAGAATCATCGAATAGGTTTGGGTTGGAAGGGACGTTAAAGATCACCTAGTCCCAGCCCCCCCGCCGTGGGCAGGGACCCCTCCCACCAGCCCAGGCTGCTCACAGCCCCATCCAGCCTGGCCTCGGACACTGCCAGGGATGGGGCACCCACAGCCGCGCTGGGCAGCCCGTGCCAGCGCCCCGCCGCCCTCACAGTGAAGAATTTCTTCCTTGCATCTCATCTAAATCTAATCTAATCCCTTACATCTAATCTAAGAAAAGCCTCCCTTCCTCCCCTCCATCCTTCTGCCCAGTGGCATAGGCTAAATTAAATATTTCTAACTTTCACTTGTAAGAGAAAGTCTCCTGTTGCCACTTTGGCTCATTTTTCTACATCTTCGTGTGCCCATATGCCCATAATACCTGAAGCGTTTTACCGTCATTAACGAGCCCCGCCGTGCTAAGCAGCAAAGCAGGGGTGCGCTGCTCCCGTTTCCCAGCGGGGGGGTTGGAGCGAAGCAAGACCGAGTGCTTTGCCCGTGACCACACGGGACATGGTATCAGTGAGGACAATAGCTTCAGCCAAAGTCAGTCCTTCAGCCACGACATCGCGCCTTGCTCTGAACAGGAGTACGTGGTAAAGTATGACAGACTCAAAGAGATTTAAAACCACGTATGATTACCATTCGTTAGCTAGAAATATAGGAAATTAATTTCCTTTATGTGCCTTTCCTCTTCTCTGTTAGAAATCTCTTTTTCCAGGAAATAAACAACAGTGCTTGGCACTTGGCTTTTATCCTGCTGTCAGGCTCTCCAAATAGGCAACTCACACGGAATTTCTGTTAGTACATAAAATATGACACATGCGAGTAAAGGTTAACCTGGACACCTTACAATCCAGCTCTTCATTAATTCTAATTTTAGAACAGAACAACACACAGCAAATGGTCTTCGGGTGACAACCAGACAGCAGAAAGCACCAGGGAGCAGGAGGACATTAATGCAGAATCTCCCTTGGAAAGAGCATTTTTACCTACCTACCCTTTCAGACACAAGGTTGAAAGCAACTTTACTTTCTTCAGGAGCAAACCTGCATCTATTCAGATCAAATCTCTGTCCATCCAAGCTGAAAGGGCAGAGGAAGGAACCAGGAAGCCTTAGTAATTTTGGGATGGACACCAGCCCAACAGCTCTCCTCTGCCTCCCTGCCAGGCAAGGGGAGTCGTGATGCTCCCCTCTGCTTGCAGCCACCTCCCCCAGAGCAAGCACTCACCAGGGCACACACAAGCAGCCAATCATCCTCAGCACCTCCTACAGCTGGTACCACTCTTTTATATCCCTTAAACATGCTAATAGCTTATTAGAGGTCAAAGAAATCATGACTTGCCTATTTTTTCTCCTGGAAAGTCCTGCCTTCAGCCCCTGATCTGGTAAACATAACGGCATTGAGGAGCCACTTGGTACTTTTCACTCTGCTTCTAATTTCAATACACAGGTGAACCAAAGTGTGTATTTTATTGTTTCCTTGGGCCATGATTAACCTTCTCATCCACTACCACTGAGAGCTGATTTTGGCTGACAGGATATTTTGGCAACTAATTCCCTGTCAGGCAGAGGATAAACATTGCCCCGTAGTTCAAAGCTGCCTCTACCTCTTCTCAAGGTACCTCCGGAGTGCACAATATCATTTATTAAATGGTTTAAAAGGCTACACAGAGCTATGCAATGTGAGTATAAAACTTTCTGGTTAAAATACCAGATGCACCGCATGATTCAATATCCATTCCCATTTACAGAGCATACAAGGATACTGCCTCTTGCTGCCACAAGTTCAATATTTCTAGAGGGGCTGTACTGAAAAATTAACCTTAAAAATCTCACAAGAGCTTGTTTTTCGGAAATGGGGAGAAGAAAAACATACCTGAAGTTGTCTGTGTGCTTTTTCAAACTAAGCAGGAAATTTGGTGAAAGTGTGCTATGTAAAAACAACATAAAATGCACATATCTGGGTAGATGTTTTCCATAACAATGCTCTGAGAAATTGCGTTAAATCTCAGATATTATCCCTGGTTTTATAGAATTGCCCACAGAGACAGACACCAACAGCACTATTAAGTATCAAGAAAGTACCAGGCTTGTTACAGGAGCTTTATGAGAGCCAAGGATCAAATATTTTTTCACAGTTTTATGTGGATAGTTTCATGAAAATTGATCAGGTCTAAAAAGTCACAGTCCAAATGAAGCTAAGGTTAAAGATAATTTATACATGATATTCCTAATTTTATTCTGAGCCCTTTTATTACTATGTAGGCCTTTATGACTTTAAAGAAAATGTCAGTGGCAGCAAATGACATTGTACTGAATAATCTAGTTATGAGGGAAAAGACATTTAAAACTATTCCGTATCAGCTTTGCTCTGTTCTGCTGAACTTACAGTTTTATCCCACACAGCTGGGCAAAACTCCTCTCTGTATTTTTAATTCACTGTTGCTTTACAAACCAACATCTACACTTCTTCTCTTTTTAATTCTTTTGAAATTTCATGTTTTTCTCTTTTTTCTAAGTAATTTGAGGGAATTCAGTTATGACCTTACATGCGCAGGAGCTTGTCACCATATGTGTTGCCATCCCAGCTATCCAGCCCGGCCCTGGACCTTTAGGACATGGGAAAATTTGCTCGGCTCCTGACGTTTGTGCCTCTTACCTGTCCTTGATTGGAGCTACTGTATTCAGATCAGCTCCACGGCAGGGACAGCAACTGGAGGCAGGTTTCTGCAACTCTTTAAGTGGACGGCCCCAGTATTTCCTTAGATTGCTGCCTGTACGGCACTGGGGACAGGGGTGGGCTTGAAGGGCATCTTCGGCCCTTCCTCGGGGCAGCCCCTTTCCCACTTTGCAGGATTTGTTCCCGCCTCTCCTTTTAGCCAGTCTCCAACTATGAAAAAACAACAACAACAACAACAAACCTGCAAAAGTTTATGGGTATTTACAGTGTTGTTATAGACCCTGGCTTGATTGTCCTTTGGATAGACATCTGCCTTGTGCCAGCAATGTTTGCGGCTTCCCCCCCGCCCGAAAAAATGGCAGCGGTGCAGAGTGACACATCAGGCAGACTGCTGACACCCCTCTGAAGCCACCGTTTGATGCACGGAGCAGGTCTGGAGGGGCACCTTCTCCCAGGGAGGTTCCCGGGGGGGTTCCCGGAGGAGACCCCAGACCCGAGCCCTGTCCCTGCCGCTCTCCAGGCCAAGGTCTCCTCATGGTGGGAGAACCTGCCGTGGGATAAAAGACCTGCCCAGGGAATGATGGCCAGACACGTGCTCCCAAACACTGTGGACGTTTAAATTACTGGCATGGACTAAAAGTACCTAAAATCCACCAGAAGGATTCTCTGAATATTTAGGGATCTGGAAGCAAACTGTGTTCCTTGAAGCATTTTCTCCTTGATGTAACAGAAGGATGAACACATAAATCTGGCACAGGTACAGTTCTGTAATTGTTATAAATGAAGCTTATACATGAATATCAGTCATTGTGCGTATTTACTGGAAGGAAACAGTGTTAATAAATGAAAATAAAGAGTATTTTCATATAACTAGTTGGGACTGCATTTCCATTGCTTAAAAAACCTCTGGTGTTAAACAGCTTGCTTTTGTGTGTGTGTGTGTGTGTGTATGTGATTTCTTGCACAGGGAAAGAAATCAGAGTTCTTATCATTAACAGTCTTTCCAAATTCTGCCACTGTCTGAATCAACACTACCCCTGGTTTTCCAGATGCTTGTTTGAAAGGCAACTGTTATTGCATGTCATAATTGTGTTCATAGCTGAGTAAACACCTTCACAGGTGCAAAAAGACCCAAAGGCTGCAAGAGTTGTAAGGCTGAAAAAGCAGAAATTTTATAGCTGTGTCACGAACAAAGAAGATGTAGAAATGAAATACAATATTTTCCTGTGTCTTAAGCGTAACACTTGATTAGCTTGAAAAGCAGCGAGAGTCTTGTGTCCATGCACAAGGTTTAATCAAAAATGTAGTCTTGTTTGAAAAGTGATTAGGTAAAAATGTCATTGATTTCCAAAGCAAATCTGCTCACTGAGTACTTCTGAGCCATAGACTCCTTTTTCTTGGTACTATTTATATTTTAACTATTTTGCAGCAGTGGCCAGATTTAGCTATCAGGGTATAAAAAGAGTAGAAATTGTTATGACAGGTGTTTTTTCTAAGTGCAAAGACAATTCTTGGCTGCAGGATTTGGCTCTCCCTGCTTTCTTTGAGCACATCTATCTTTCCTCATCACTATCTTTCATTAATATTTCTTTTAATCAAAAATCAGCCTCATGAAGCGAACTTCTCTTGGGTCAACCAACCGCTCCAGTCTGCAGCAGCTTATCTGAGAAGGCAAAGGATAAGAGACATGCAGTAACCTTTCTATGTTACAGAAAATAATATCAATTTAAAGTACCATCTCTTGTCCAGTTTAATATCCCGCAGAGGAAGATGTTATGACTGTATTTTCTGAATCTCAGCATTCAAACTGCTGTGTCCGTTTCAAATGGCTGGAGAATCAGTTCTTGGTTATTCTGGCAAAAATTATGGTGTCTCTGGCTGGTGAGCCAGCGTGAGCAGGTTGGAATATGCTGTAACTGACCCAGAAACAGAAGACCTGCAGGTGTTTTTATAAATAAAAATTCAAATGGAATTGAATAGATATACAAGGCAAACTATGAACAATTTTCATAAATGAGAGTGGATCTATCTTCTGAAGCACGCATCTTTGAAAAGATTTCCTAGTCACTATAATTAGCGATATCCTCACTAACTGCCTAAATATATATAAACATATATTAACCTCTTTATCATTACGCAGTTATTTCATCCAAGTATGTTTCAGACGAGCAAATGTTTACCAAATTTTGCTCCATAATGTTGAAGAAATTATCAAATCTCCCTTTACCTGAACAGGATCTTTTAATACGATTTTTAATGAGACAGAAGATATCACAGAAACCCTGGAAGGGTCTTGTAGAGATGTTATTGATCTTTGGAGTTAGATCACCTTAATGATTATCTTTCATAGCAGCTGGAATATTTTGTTCCTTGTCTAGTAGAAAGACACATCTGAAGGTTAAATACAGTGGGATGCAACACACTTTTGGCGAAAGTTTATAATCCATCATGTGGAGGAGAAAGAGAGGATTATTACTCATTTCCTTTGCTGCAGAATTCCCCAAAACGTCTTCGTGCCCCTGTTCGCAAAATGCCAGGGAGCACAGGCCCAGGGTCTGAGGCTACAAATCAGGGCAAAAATCAAGTCAGTTCGTGCAGCAGAAGCTGGAGCAAACGTGACTGCATTTTCTCCTTCACTTGCAAGACTATGGCACTTTGATAGGTAATAAAAGTCCATTCATTGAAACACCCAGCAGGTGATCAGAGACTTTCAAACCCATCGGGTACCCTGGTTTTCTTATTTTCAGAAGCGCAGTATCCTTTGCTACAGTGGTGCATCAAGGAGATTTTCCTTTAGCACGTCAGAGCCTGCCAAAGCCTCCCAGTGCCCCGCCACCGCCCAGGGCACGCCGGTGCTCGGCACTGCCGCACGCTGCTGCTCAGCGTCCTCACAAACAGCTGGCTTGATTTTTTTTTTCTGGGCTGGACCTCATTGAAATCATTTTATCAATTCTTCCACCGGATCCTTGAGGGTATGTTGAAAAGAAATCAGCACTTACGGTTTCATAATGTTGTTCCACGTTTTCATTCTGAAAAACAGTGCGTGCCGCACCGCAGATTAAGGCGAGTACTGCCAGTGGTTTTATAGCTAGAGCCTAACCTTCCTTCACCTTTTCTTCTTTCTTTTTAATGTCTCCCAGTTTTGACAAGGCCTTTAATTTGTGATCCAAGGCTGCGCCACTTCTCCGGATTAAGCTGTGACACTGCATTAGGCAGCCTCCCTGCCTGCTGGGGAGGACAGACCCTGGGGGCAGCTCGCACCTTCTTCCCTGGGCGTCCAGGCATGTGGTGGCACGCGGTGGCAAATCAGCAAATTATAATTCGTGTGGCAGAGACGTTTACTGGGAAGAAGACCCAAAGGACCTGGGGCAGAGTTAAATGAAGATAAATATACTGGAGTGGGAAGGGGCTCCCACTGTGCTCCTGCTCCCGGTGTTACAGGACACAGGGTGCGCCGAGCATCCTTCCCGCCCTGCACCGCTCCTTGGCTTCTGCACAGTCCCGGTGTAACGCACGCAGCCCTGTGGGACGGCTCTCACCCAGCTCCGACATCGGTCCCGGGGGCCAGATCTGCAACCCCCCCACCAGGCACCGGCTGCAAACACAATTTAACAGGTTTTTGGTTCTCCTCCTAGACCGGGATGAACGTACCCCAGGGTGCTCCCGAAAGGCAGGAGATGGCACTCGCCGCCTCGGGCCCCAGAGCAGCCACACGCCGGGGGTCACGGGGCTGCTGGACAACGGGGACCAAGCGGTCCAGGGGCTGCATGGGCAGCAACGCTGCGAGGAGGGGGCCAGGAGCGGGGCCGGGGGGGGCCATGGCATCTCTGTGCCGCTCAAGGATGCTGCGACAGTGGAGCATCCCTCCAGTGGCCCTTTAAGCCAGATTGAAAGATGCTCTGCGTTGCCAGGCTGACAAAAAAGCGGCATTAGCCGAGCTGTGAAACTGGCTCTGTATGTTTAATGTCTCTCAATGGCTGGGGTGGGATAGCACGGCATAAACTGAAAGTCAAGCAGCTGAATCCTTGTGCACTGCTTTGAAAAATTAGGGGCATTTATAATGTCTAATATGTTGCAAGCCAGGATGATTTAACAGATGGTTTAAAAAGAAAATCAGCATGTCAGGCAAGGCCCATTGTGTAGCTCTCTGTAGATTTCTATAGAATGTGAGAGTGATAAAAAATGTTTTTCTTCTCTATTTCAATAGTGAAAGATGTTAAAACTTGAAACCTTGGGGGAAATTGCTTAATTACCCTCGTGGTGTCAGTGGTCCAGAGCACTGGGAAATTTCAATTCCCTGCAGAAAGGGGTCAAATAGGGAACAACCAGGACACTTTTTAAACTCTTGTTAATGCCTCATAACCTTTAATGAATAATTTTCAGTATCACGGCCAAGCTAACCTCACACAAAAGATAGTAATATTTACCTCTTCATAGCGTCTCCTTAATTCTGTGCACAAAGAGAAAAATATAAACATCTCTGCTTCCATGCAGATAGGAAATTTGGATTTTTAAATGCCTGTGCTTCTGTAATACACTGATTTATAATTTCTGTACAATTTTAAATTTAGGGTGCAAAACCAAGTTAACTTTTCTTATACAAGTATGGTAAGCAGGGATTTCCCCATACCATGCATTCAACAATTACACCGTATTTTTATTTTAGAAAGAAGAGTTAATATTTAAAGTTGCCCTTTAATACTCATTTGGAAACACTGATTGAATAATAAGCCAAGCAGCTCAGTGTATCACATCTCTATTAAATTCTCTTGCCTCTTTTAAGATTAAAAAAAAAACTTTTTTCTTCCTCTAAATGCAAATCTTTCTGTGTAACACTGTGCCTAATCTACTACAACTAATTAATCTGTTTGAGCTGATGAAATGTTACCTCTGCATTTTTTGTTCCTTGTATACAATTATTGTAACAGTGGTGAATAAATCAATATTCCCAATCCAACTGTAAAAAACAATCAAGAAAAGCAGTGCTTCTCAGGGAAAAAACACCAAATAATATTTATTAACTCTGTCTCAATCCACAGCAGAGCCTAATACCATTCAAGCATTTTCTGCAAGTGTAATAAGCAAACTCAAATACATGATGAAAGTGGCACATGCCAATAATTTCACCATTTTACACTGCAGAGTAATTGAAGGATTTAATGAGAAACAAACCAATAAAAATAAATAGACCATGCGAGAGGAGGAGAAACTGATCTAAAATGGAAGTTGCTCCATTGTGAGTTTTAGGGTTTTTTGCATGGTTTGACCGGGAAAAAATGGTGTTGGGACGATTGGCTGTTTATTTCTACTTATTTTACATTTTGCAGTTTGATTTCAAAAGAGGAAAATACCGCTTGTTCTAGTTAGATTCGATTCTGCATCAATATGCTATCCTTTTGCTGCCACTTCCGACAAATCTGTTATTTTCCTGCTGAATTATATGATGAATAGCGTCTTTCTGCCTGAAGTTAGAAACTGTTTCTGTTGTATTGGTATTTATAAATAACTCTGAGCAGCCTAGCCTTTTAAATAATGGCACAGAGTCCTTCTGCTTTTAGAAATGTCTATAAATCACAGTCTTCATGAAAGGAATTCTGATTACAAACAAACTCCTTTGTCTCAGCAGTGCCCCTAAATTTTGGCGGTGTACGAACGGCTCACTGAAGGATGCCACCAGCACCCAAGTCGATACAGAGCAAGGACCATACGTGCTGGGACAGAAAGAACATTATGGCCTTACATCTTTTTGATGTCCATTTTTGGTAACCCCAGAGCTGGATCAAGCTTTCAGTCGGTCTGACCTAGCAAAATGTCACAAATGTTTTGGTTTTTTTTTTTAAAAAAAGACTTGAGCTGAAGAATTTTGACCTCTACTTCAGCCACTCCCAAGCTGGTGCCACAGTGACAAAGCTGGGGGTGGCAGAACCATCACAGCTCCTCCCGAGCAGGATTTTGGTAGGGCACCAGATCAGAGATGCTTCCAGCCGAGCCTGGGGTAACACACGGGGAGGAGGAGTTCAGATTCAAAAATAATACCCCAGAACCTTTGAGGGACTAAGGCAAACATGGGAATGATTAGCAAAGGCCAACAAGTGAATTGTTCGTCACTTGCTATCTCCACTTGAACTATAGATATTTAAAGTCTATGTTCATTTTTGAAGGAAGCTAAATTCCTGAGAAATGTGGACCAGAAAGGGCTCCTCACTTGCTAAGCATGAGACAGGCGAAGACAAGCCTGCTAAACCTGTATATTCAGAGCACTCATTTTAAATATTGAGTACTGTACACCTGGTAAAAGAAACAATAAAACATAATCTCATCTCTAAAGGGGATTATTTTCAGCTGCGTTGTTTTGATGTTTTTCCTTGTATGCACAATTGAAAACACTGACTTGTAATAAGTTATTGCTTTGTGTGGTGCTTTGGGAAAGAGGGAGAGGGCAGGTTCAAAGACAAAGTGCAGAACGGGCTCTCCCTGGACAACAGAGGTCCAATCTCAGTGTACAGGTCAGCGACCCTTTTATAAAATCTTTGAAGTGCTTTCTTGAGGAGTATTGACTGACCAAAGCCTTTTATTTCATATCAAGTTCAAATGTAATGTCTTTATGAGCATAATGCACAAATCAATGAATCGGGACATTCAGATTATTTAGATAGAGCTGAGGGTGCAGCATACACCGAGGCATCTTTCAAACCATTGATAGCCTTCAGATGAATATCCCACTGTGTTGTTTACTAGACAAGCATTTTACAAAATAGGGTCCACGCTTTACTTATCAAGATAACAAGTTTTGCCCAGACAATGCAACAGGAATTGCTGTTTTACCTCCCTCGGCAAGGTGGAGGTTAGAAGAATTATAAATCCCATATTCCTCTGTCTTCACACGAGCAAACATTAATATTCTTGTTATTGTTGTTGTTGTTGTTGTTGTTGTTGTTGTTGTTGTTGTTATTATTATTATTATTATTATTATTATTATTATTATTATTATTATTATTATTATTATTTTAGTACTGTGCAGGACATGGACTCTTCTATACCCTGTTCTTATGCAGCTCAAAAAAAATCTTCTTGCCCCGTAAATCTTACAGTACCTCTTTTTGCAGCAAATTTAGTCTGTATTACAAGTAGAGTTCAGCCTATGTTACTTTCCACAGATGCACCAGGAGATAGTGAATATAAATTTAGGTTTTCTGGCATCTTCTTGCTTCTGCCTGAAGGACACCATGTCTCTTCTCCACCTGTGACGACAAGCACACCTCCCAGCCTCCTACCACAGAGCCAAACCACCTCATGTCCTACAAACTATCTGTGTGGATGTTTTGTTGGTCCCCAAGCTCCATCACGCCAGGTTTCTTTTGCCTGTCCCCCGTTTTCCTGCCCTCCTGGCTGGCGACAGCCCACAGCCCCATGCAGCACAATGTGGCTACGGGCTCTGCAGCTGCTGCAAGGGCCAGAAGCAAAGTTCCACCCCAGAACTCCCTGATTTTGTACACTCAGGGCAAAACAAAACTGTTTAGAGAAGATGGATTATAGAATAAGAAGTTATTACAGTACAGCACAAGGTCGGTTGTACTTTCAGTGCCAAGGAGTCATAAAGGTCTCACATTTTTGGCAGGAACACCTTACTAATGAAATACAAACCATCGTGTTACGAACTTTAATGGTTTTGCAATGTTTTCAGGGACCTTACTCGAGGACCAGCCTGACTACATGTTCGTGGACTCGCTTCTTGGGCTAAGTGTTTATTTTTCACTATCCCGATGGGGGGAAAAAAGAACTGAAATTGCTCTTATGTCAAATTCATGGATGGATAAACATGCGAGACATAAGAATTGAGTATTATTCTCACTCTCGTGATGACTTCTGGCAGTGAGAGGGTGGCACAGAGAGCCAGGCTGCAGGTTTTAAACCCTGACACACCTTGGACCTGGGCTTTTCAATTCTGGCACCCTCAGCCTTGCTTTTGCTCTTTTCCCAGCTGGTTTCCAAAGAGCCCTGGCTGGGCAATGACAACCCCACCGCGGACTCCAGCCCTTCCAACGTGGAGAGGAAAATGGCTTTCTGTTGTGCAAGCCCCATCTCCCTTGGGAAAACTTGTCCCAGGTACCAGGGGAGCAGGGGCAGCGTAGTCCTGAGTAAGGTGGGAGCAGTGGTTCCCATAAGCATATTTCTTCATTCTTTGGCAGACAAAAATTGAATTCATTTGCATATGCAAACCAAGAATATTCCCCATACCCGTGAATGGGGTTTTGCCATAGGTACTGCTGCTGCCGCTCTAGGTATGAAATGTCCACGTATGAAATCTTGGCCAAGGATCCAATAGTCGCCAGCATGCAGTCCAACATCGCAGGCAAACTTTTAGGCATGTTATAACGTGTCTTTATTGTGCTTCATCAAAGACAACAGCAGAAAATTCAAAGTAGCAAATAAAAGCTGTCAAAATCTTGAGTAGATTCTAGTATAACTGGTGCACTTCTTTGTCATTTCAGAGCCCCGATCACGACAAGTGTTCCAAGTGTTGGTAAGGAGCTGATGAGCCCCACCACTAATTAAGCAAGTCATTTCCAAAGAGCTGGGAGAAATGCCTGTGAGCAGAGCAGTTCCTCCAGTGCTCCTCCAAAAAAAAAGGTGAGATTTCAGCCCAAAAATGGCTGGTAACTGCCAAAGCAACATCTACCCCAGCTCACCTGTTGCCATCCCCCACGGGACATGGCACAGACCCACGCAGCCCCTTCCCGAGCACCCACCAATGCTGCCCGTGCCCCAGCAGGCTCCAGAAATCCCAAACCAGAGTTAAAAATAGGAGTTTCTGGAGATCTACCAGCAAAACCCAGAGCAACTCCCTCGTCCTTCCCCAGCGCTGCCTCCCGAGCATCGCTGCTTGTGGGTGCCGGTCTCACCCTCTGATTTTCAAAACCAGAGGCAATTGGCAGAGTGCGACGGGAATATCACACGTTTGTTATCCTACAATCCGCCCTATGATCATCTTGCCAATTTGTATTTTTGTTACGCAAGGTGTATTTTTATTGTGAGTCTGCGACAGAAAATTTATGGAGTTTTCAGGTTGTCTGTATAAATAAATATAAAGAATATTGGCATGTCACACAGTGGAAGTATACACTGTGTTTCCGTCTGAGGTTGCAGCGTTGCCTTTTGCTTACTTGTTTTTTTTATCAATGGGAATTACAAGGTAGGTATTTCCACTGCCTTAGCTGTCAGCCAATCCATGTAAATTCCTGCTATTATGGGGAAAAAAGAAGCGTCCCTTCATTACCAATCAGAATTTCATTTCTGGCCTCGACTGCACCCTCGCATAAACCCTTCTCAGGAATGCCAGGACAAATAAGTGCGCTGTATCTCTTGAACACTCATTTTTCAGTCACACCGAGGAAGGTTGGTGGGTATGTTGTGTGGTTCCAGTGTAATTAGTCTTTTTTAATGAAATGGACCCTGGATATATTCCACTGTGGAGCTTCAATAATAGAATTTAAGTGAAAGTAATTTCAAAGTGCAACAGTAGTTTACATATTAGTTATTGTATAAAGAAAAAAAATGCTCTGCTGTTCTAGGTTAAATGCAATTAACATCCAGGCCTTCTGCGAGACTCCTGGGAGAGAATGATTGGTTTGGCAGGTTATTTCTCAGATTTTGACAAAAAGAAGAAGAAACCTCACCTTATTTTAACTATATACCCTTGCTGAAAATATTACAGCACTCTCTAGACTCAAGACCTCAAAGCAACTTCATAGAACAAATATATAACTCCAGAATTTTTACTAATTAACTATTACTCAGAAGCACAATTACCACTTGAGCTGCTGCCTGTATAATATTGCATATAAATAAAATTTTGCAAGTCCAAGCAGATGTCCATTCCTTTCTATTTAGCATTCACTGTGAGAGGGGTGGAAAGAGTTTTCTGTTTGGTTTTGGAAAAACACAGTATCCAGAGCCCTGATCTGGGAAGAAACACTGTGGTAATTACAGAAAAACATGTTCACTATCTTTCCTTACTTCCTATAGCTTTATCCTACATCCAAAGAAAAACGTGGTTGTATGAGAAATACAAAAAGTACTATTCTAGAATTGTTGTATGACTGCTCAAATGTACCAAGAAGGATTTCTTATTTTTTATTATCTTTCTTTGTCTCCAGCAAGCACATTTTTAAAAAGCAATTTCTCTTCTCATTTGAAAAGTTAAGTCTTTCTCTCCCAATTGTTTCTATAAATTCTACTTCCATGATTATCTAGGAATAAAATCTAACTCTTGCAGCATCTATTAGCTAGTTTGATGGGGTCTTATTGCAAAGGACCTCACAAAAAGTTGCTCATTCTTAGTTGCATAGGAATGCTTAGATCAAATCCCACTATTTTAATGTTTCTATAGGGGAAAAAAAAAAAAGATGCAATTTAGGCCAAACACAAAACTCTGGCTGATCTATGTTGTTTTCATTGCTTTTGGATACTTTCTGCAATGTAGAGGGTTCTTCACAGGCTGTTAAACATAACCTCTGGCTCGGGAAGTCCCCAGGATGCAGATTCCTGGAGATGGGAAAACAGACAAGGAAAGGCTCACTATACATCTCCCTGTTCCTATATTCATCCTTATGCGCCAGCTACTAGCCAATAAGACAGGGTATCGGACCAGACAGATTGTTAATATAGCCCACAACAGCTATTCCTACAGTGTAACCAGAGCTTTTTACCTTTAGTAAATTGTAGCACGACGCCATTTAAAACCTACTAAAGTTAATAGAAATATTCTCACTGACTTCAGCAAGCTCTAGACCACTCCATCGGATGCATATTTTCACCTTGACCTTCATTCATGTAAAAAATTTAGATTTCTAGTGAAAGTTAGTAATCTAAAACATAAAGAGAAGTAGATACCTCCACAGGACAATTAATTTCCTCTTTAAAGAGGTGGCTAAAACATCCCCTTCCCCCCATCAACTACAGAAATATCTTGGATGTAAAGCCTAAAATAGATATCCAGCTCTTAGAAGGCTGCAATAAATGAGATGGCTCCCGTCCCTAGCGGCACAGTGGGTGGTAGTAATGATAAAGTGAACTTTATCAATCCAACAATAAAAGGAATAAATGCCAAAAGGGAGAAACCAAGTGCATGCAGACCCAGAAAATCCTCCAGAAGAGGCCAGATCAGAAACACCAAATGCAGCATTTGCGTTTGGAGCAGTTCTAGGTGCAGTCTAAATTGTTGCAGGCCTCCAGTCTATTTCGCCCCTGTTTTGGCAGACTTGGTATGTCGGTTTTCTTCGCCTTTTAGTGCCTGGACACTGGGACAGAGGCAGTTGTGACCTGCACACTGGACATTGCCACCACACACCCATTTCCCACGATCTGCTGGCACTCGTCTAAGCTGGCCTTGTCCAAAACCTCCGTATGCCATCACACATCTCCAGCTGCTGAGTTTCCTCAGGAAATATTACTCGGGGGCTTGTTTATTTTGCTATTATGAGTATGTTTTGCTACAAGAAATTACACTTAATTATGTTATAATATTTTCAGAACTGCTAATGTTAATATTAATGCATTGAAAATCATTTTTACTTAATTTTTACTGGGTGTTCTTGTATAATTGATAGGGAATTTGTTATTAAATCTTTTATTTGACTGATTACTTAATCATTCCCACATGGTTATTGAAGACAATCTTACATATAATTAATTTCACTAATAGAGCCTCCCCATGTTTTCCTTCCTAGGCCAGTATCTGCATGGTTATCATGTAATTTAAGGCTTTCCTGGGGCAGCTTTAAATTATGCACATATTTGTATTAATTATATATGGCCAGATTCTGCTACCTGGTATATAATGGCTAACCCCCCTCTTCTGTAAGTAGCTCCTCTGAAATCAATGGGGCTCCTTGCCACCAGAAAAGTGTGATAAAAAGTGGTGCAAAACAAGTGCAAATCTGAAGAGAGGAAGAATTTAAGTAAGTTAGCTGCTTTCATTCACTTTCCGCCAGCGCAGGCCTCCCCGGGTATCTCCTGCCCTCTCCCTTTCATCACGTCTAATCCGAACAGACGGGTTCATCCGCTACACCACCATTTCGGGATCAGAAATATGACAGCACGGGAAGCGCCAAGGCGAGGGAAAGGGAGCGCTCTCCTTTACCACCTGTGAAATGCAAAGATATAGGGCATACAGTAAGTAACAAAGGACCACGGGCCATGTGTGCAAATGTGATAGGGAACAAATTATGTTCAATGTCATGAGAAAGCAGAGAGTTATCAATCAGGTGACATGCCAAATCCATGACAGGATGCTAAGTAATGCACCTGACGCCAATTATTGACTCCCAATGACAAATTGGTTTTGCGTATTGCATATTTTCCCCCAGACTGAAGCACAGAGGCAGTTCAAATAATAGCCAACTACACCATTGTACTTGCGAGGGAAAAAGTAAAGAGCATGTGAGAGGCAGAGTCCCGAGGAATTAACATGAGCAGCATCACCCCAGCCAGCTGTAATTTGCATTCTGATGACAGCAGCAGCAGCGGCAGCAGGCTCTGCAAAACCTCAGGCCTCCACCGAAACCAGGAAACCACAACCGGCTCCGGGACGAGGCTGCCCGGGGGTCCCCAGGGAGCTGCCCCCCCCGGAGCCGCAGGGAGCGCAGCACGGGCCCAGGCTGCACCGGCGTCTGCGGGCAGCAGAGCAGGATCAGTGCCTCACTTGCCCCTGCTTGCCCCCCGTCTCTGGGAGCTGCCGGAGCCCAGCGCACCCTCTGCCAGCTGCCTTGCACACCCAGTTTCCAGCTACACGCTTTGCTCAGGCGTGCCTGCTGAAACCAGCAGCCCCAACGATGCTTGGTGGTGTTGGTTCTAAGAGCTACCCAGTCGAGTTTAAAGCTCCTCCTCAAGAAGGTATGGAATCTGCTAACTTCATCATTTTAAGAAAGCTGCTGAAATTCCTCCCCCTAAACATGCTCTCAGCCACAGCAAAATTCAGCTTCGGTGCTCATGATACACCGCACGCTCCTAGGAACTGGTGCTGATGGACTTGTTCAAGCAATCGAGCTCTTGCAACCCAAACAAAGGTTCAAAAGCCACGACCAAGATTGCCTTCTCCCGCCTTCCTTCCTCCTTCCCAAATCCGCTCATCAAATATCTACGTTTACACACGACTACAGCGGAGCAAAACCCTGGCTCCTGAACCCAGCCACTGTCTCTGCGTGCGGCATCTTCGGTCCGTTTCGGCAGATGTAGGTGGATATGGGCCACGATCTGAATCAATGGAAATAGTGACAGCTGCTGAGGGAATTCAGCGAAGTCAGCGGGACGGGGCACGGTGCTCAAGCTAAGTATGAACTCAACTCTTTGCAACATCAATGCCATAGCAAGAACTTTTTAAATCAATTTATTCTTGGGGAGCTGAGTGGAGCATGAGCTGAATACAAAAGAGTGGCCACGATAAGTTCATTTAAAACAGAGGCTCTTCCTAGCTAACATTTTAAGCTGCCCTCAAGCAATTTTCTGCCATGCAGCAGTATTTCTGAAAAAACGGTCTTGTGAACCCATCTCTACACAAAATTTCCCAAACAAGCAGGGACAGTGCTTGGTACTTGTGGAGGGATGAAATGTTTTATTCCCCAGGGACTGAGAACCGAGAGGACAGTTTAGCTGCTAAATTTAAAAAATGAAAACCATCAACAGCTGAAGCCCTACCTAGTATTTGCAGTGTTTTGCTATTTTGATTAATTTAGGGGATACCACTGAGGAAGTGATTTCTGAAGCTGAGGTCTGTGAGAGCCCATCTTGCACCCCGTTACTTAAAATCTCTAACCTACCGAGGTAGCATCATGCCCCCTCTGCCGTGCCCACCATTAATGTGGGTGGTAACCTCATTTCTCCCCACACACCACTTAGATTCTAAGACACCGACAAACTATAACTCACAGGGAACCATTTTAAATTATTATTATTCAATGGCTTGTAAACTGTATCTCATCATTAAACAGAATAATAAATAAAAATAATGACTAGCTTTCAAGCCAGCAATCTAAAGAACACACTTTCCAGCCAAATATTTGGCTCATTTTACTAGGTTTTAATTAAACCAAAATCCATCCTTTAATTGTTAGGTTCAGAAAATGGTATTTGGGGTTAGGAACTGGAGGAAATCTCTTATTCCGCATTGCCTCTGTTCAGCTCTGTCACTGTATAGACCCGAGATATAAGTTGCTGAAGAAAAATATAATAGCCCCACGGATACTTTACAGTACCAAAACCTAGCTCGGGGCTACACATCCCCAGATGAAAGACAGCAGCTCTGCGGAAGAAACAAGAAATTTGTCGGTGGGGCCGTTTGAAGTGCGCGGAGCTGGCGTGGAAAAGGAAGGGGTTAAAGGCGGCGGGGTGGGCAGGGGGGAGCCGCGGCCCCCAGCCCGGCCCTGCCTTGCCCATGGTCAGCCGCATCGTGTAATTCCATTAGGGTGCGAGATTCAAATGCAGAATTAGCTGTTGCCTACGCAGAATTATGTTAAACATGGCCCAGACTGAAAATCAATATTCTGCTTAAGTAACTGGCCCTCCAGTAATTTAATGAAGCTAAATTGCATTACACGGAGGTAAGGTGGTGGGGGACCATTTTGTCTCAAACCTTCCATTATACAGTGACTGTACAGCTGTATGCCTAAAGAGAAATTAAACACATACACTCATTTCTTCTTGAAGTTGGAACAGTGTTTTTTACACTGGATTACTTGTCTCCTTCCTTAATTTAAAACTACAGTAAATAATTTGCAGCCACATAATTAGGAAGGAGCCACAGTCTCATAATAAGAGGAAAAAATCGCTACCGGAGTATTAAAGGATTTTTTTTACTTTGCAAGAAAAAAATGAAAAAGGACATTAAATGTTAGATCTGTATTAAAAATGTAATTCTAAAGGGTTTAAATCTATGACATGTCTACACTGAATTAATTAAATTCATGATCTGATCAAGGACTGAAAAGCTACCTTGGAGCTATCTCTTAAAAATGCTATGTATGTACATGTCAAAATAGGAATTAAAAAAAAGCAGGCCTTTGATTTATTGGCAATTCATGCATGCATTATTGTGCTTTCTTGCCTTGTAGTAGGAGGGAAGTCAAAGTTTTATAAAGCACCTGAAACCTTCACCGCACGCCTCTTTATTAAAGGAACTTTCTCGCAGAAGACAACCGTACCGAAACTCCGAGCCATCTACCATGAATATGATCACGATGACATCCGCGACGACTTAACTTGTGTTAAAGCTGATTGACAAGAACAAAGAGGGTACAATTACATTATGCAGTACTTGTACTGCACCCTCTTTTATTTATTATTCAGCTACAAAACTTCAACTGGAAGAAACACTTCAGAGTTTTGTGTCGAGGAGACAGAATTAAATTGACAATAATTCTGCGCCGTGCGGTATGAAGTTATGCTGATTAGAGATTACTTCCCCCTAAATCATTTGTCACATTGCCTTATATAAGGGTAAAACAGACTTCAACCATGTGTAGCTGCAGCAGTATCTTTGGGGAAATGCAGGCAGCAGAGTCTGTATTGTTTAAAGGGAAAAGGAGTGATTTGCATGCTCAACCGCTATTTTTCTTGCCTGTCCGACTACTAGAATTTTCTTTCTATTCTTAAAAGGCAGTTAAACAAATGAAATTTATTTATGCCAAATCTAAACTGAAAACAGAGACATTTAAAAGCACGTGTCTATTTAACACATTAGAGGACATCCCCGTTCTGAAAAAGATGGGCCAACGTAAGCTGCAAGATGCAAAATTAGCAGGAAAAGTGGCAGCAGCAGCTCAGAAACATCAGGTCGGGCTGGTTCTTCCCAGCAAGCTGCTACAGCCGAACAAGCAACAGTACCTCACTTATCCGGCTTCTTTTTGCCGCTGGCTTGGAAACGCTGGTGTAAAGCCACCGGCACCACCCCCTCGCCGCGGCAGGGGTGTCTGGAGGTGTCGGGGTGCACTACATTGCTCCAGTCTCCCGCTTTAATACCAGCTGCCGTTGTCAGACAGGAGAAGCAATCACATCTATTCGTTAGGTTATTAAAATGAGATTCCATGGCTGTTGCCGGACCAAGATTAACAGAGAACCCACCGAAACCCCACAAACCAGCTGACGGGAGTCAAGGGGTACCCGCCGCTCTTCCCTCTGCGAGCCAAAGCATTGCTGACACCTGAATACGAGGAGACTAGGTAATGGAGGCCAGCTCTGCCTCTCCCTAACTGGCGGGGGTACCCCCCGCAATAGACCTTCACGTCGAAGCAGCCCCAGGAGGCGGCAGGTCCAAGGACGCCCATCAGCAGCTCCCTCCCGGCCCTCCCGCAGTGACAGGGCTGTGGCTACAGCACTGACATTTGAAGTTACCACCCGACTGAGGTTTTGGGTTTTTTTTTTTCTCCCTCCCAGCTATTGTTCCTGCCACGACACAGTCCCGTGCCAGCTGAACGTGGAAACGCTTCACGGGTGCGTGGTGCTGCCTCCAGCCGCGCAGGAGCAGGAGCAGGAGCAGGAGCATCTCCCTCACCTCCTGGGAACGGTCACCACCATCACCTTCACCAAAAGGCAGTGGCAACGGAATCTAAGGCAATGAGGGAATGAGATGAAAAATTCAGTCTCTCTCTCTCTTACATGATATCGATGGAAAGGGAAAAAACTTCCAGGAGAAATTATTTTTACACCCTTGAATACCAGCTAGCAGATCTATATTTTGCCTCTGTTTTGCTCAAAAGCTCTTTTACTCCCTTATTTATTTTGGAATGGCAATTCAATAATGTGTAACTGAACATTTATTAATTATACCCCAGTTTAAAGAACTATTTTGAAGGGAATAACTGCTCTCAGAAATCCTGAAACACTTTCTGTTTGATTTCTGAGTGCATTATAACTGAGACATAGCTGTTCCCTGCAAAGCTGGGTTCCTGGCTTGTACTTGCCACTAGGAACTGCAGGATTTTCCCCCTCTCTCCCTAGTAAAAAATGAGTTTAAACACATATTCAACAAAAGGAACACATCATGTGTTTTGTAATGCGAGGTCCTCTTGAGTAAAGTATCCAGCAATTTCTTTTTCCTTAAGATGCACCTTTACTTTCAATGATATTTCCTTTGGGATTTTCATTAATGTTCGGGGGGGGGCGGGAGGGGAGTCTTCTTTTGGTGCAATACCTTGACTGATGAGTTTAGCATTTTCCTTCTGCTCATATTTACATTTAGTGTTTTGATGATGTTAAATTCTACAAATGAGAGCCGTTCTTAAGTGTTCCTTTCAACACTGACTGCCTTTTCTGTTTGATTTCTCTTGCTGATGGTGTGTTGTCAATGCTGAATGCTGGAATTGTTGTTGAGCAGGCACAGCTGGATGAATTAAAGTCTCTCCAGTAACTCAAACCAGAAATGACTTCATCTCTAAACTTTCCATGTAGCACAGGTCAGAGCTCTGAGTAGGGACAAAAATAATGGGGTTACCAGAGAAAGAAAAAGTCAAAAGTACAAGTCAAAATATAGAAAGCAGTTTGGAGTCATCTTGTGCGGCTGCAGCAATTTCCCTCTCTGTTACCAGCGGGCTCTTTTAGCGAGTGAAGCTCTGATGGAGACATTTGATAAGTGATTGCATTTTAAGTTCAAACAGAATATCTGCACGTGTGCAGATGCAGAGAATTGTACGCTTATCTTATTAGCTATTTACTTAAATTATCTGTTGGCTATCCTAGTACATAACTATTCGCACCTAATGATATAACCTATTAATTTATTCAAGGAATTTTTGCCAAAAACCAAATAAAAATGTCGAACACAAACATTTCTTCCCCATTCATTGAGGGCTCGTCACAAACAGCCAGGCGTTTCGGTGTGGCAAAGGCAGACTTTAAAAGGTAACATATTTAATTACCATGAAGCGATTTCTAAAGTAAATACAAGATGGGTATACTGTAATTAGGCGTTGCTGTGTGCTGCCTGACGGTTCCTGCCTGGGGTGGGCAGGGGAGGCAGGGGGGTGTCCTGGCCCCGGACCCGCTTCTCCGCCTCGACCCTCCGCCTCCCCAGCAAATGCTCCTGCTTCGTTTAACAAAAGCACTTGCCCCGCTGTGGGAGCACAGAGAGCTGGAAAATTTCTTTGCGTATCAAAACATTTCACCCGTTTCCTTCTTTCATCCTGAAGGAAAAAAATCACCCTCAGCATTTTCACGTGTTAAAGAGGGCAAGGCGGGAGCAGCCCCTTTCTCATGCACATCCTCAGGTGCCCTTTGCAGATTTTCCTGTTGAGCGTTTCATGCTCTCTGATGTCTGTATATGAATGAGGTGACATCTCCCGTCAGTGGCCACCATGCCAAAATTTTTCATATTTCCTTAAGTATGTGTAAAAGGTCTCGTGTTTCCTGTAATTTCTGTACATGCCCCGACCTGTCTGGTCTCTGCTGGGCTGGATGGGGCTGTTCACAACAAGCTTCACACCCGCACGAAGCATCAGCGTTTCTCCGTCACTAACCGGAGCTGAAACAACACAAGCCTAACATCAGATGTGTTTAAAAACAAAGGTTCAAAAAAAGTCTTTCGACACGTACGTGTTCGAGGGCCTCTAAAACTCAATGTTCTGTGCTGAAATCAATCCACATTATCAATAGCCAGGAATTCCCGGAGCTTAAATTGTGATCTGCTGTTTACCCTTGCAATTCTGAAAAATCAGCGTCGCTTAAATACAGACACCGGAGATGAACCTGAGAGGACGAGTGAGAGTTACCTTTTAACAGTGAGCTAAAACACCTAACAGTGAGAAAGTTCACTGGTGTAATGTTAAACCCCTGGCCGTGCAGGGCCATGCGGTATTCTGCCTTTTTTTCTAATATAAATTTCTGCATTTCAGGTGAGTTATGGTAAATTCACATTTGCAAAATCTTGTAGCTGGGATGTTACGTGGAGGAATAGAGAGCTGATGCGCAGCATCAGAAAAGCACACACAAAAGCAGTAATTGCTGGGTAGTGTGGGAAGTATAAACACAGATTAATATTCACGTGTGCAAGAAAATCTGTCAGACCCCTACCAATAATTACAATCTGCTGATGATAATAATTCCAGCTGGCTAATGGTCAGTCTGTACCCTCGACTTTCCATCCGCGGCGGTGGCAGAAACAGCAGCCTGTTAGCTCTGGTGCAGAGGTGATGACTTTGACAACAAACTTCTCCTCCTCCCCCTCCTCCTCCTCCTCTTCCTCCTCCTCCTCCCTACAGCCGGTGGCCCGTTGCAGGGAGCACGCGTGGCGGCTCCTGCCCCGAAGGGGTGCGTGGCCAGGGGCATGTCCCCTGCCATGTCCCCAGGGTGAGGCAAGGCCAGCCTCCACGGCCGACGCAGGCGGACCCAGCTGCCCCACAGAAGTCCCCCTGGTCCCACCAGCGCGGGCACGAACGCGCTCGCTCCTGCAAGCTCACGCCCCAGCTCTCGGCAGCCCCTGCGCCGCCTGCGGTACCCTGCGTAGGTTCTGACCCAGGGAAACGATGGGACCTCTCGGCAGGGAATTTGGCTACAAGGGAGGAGGAGGGCCCATCCGCTCGTGCTGGGGCACGGCTTGGCCCATGCAGGTGTTCCCAGTCTGCCTCCAACCTGCTCAGAAGCTCTTCACCTGCGCTCCCATCGCTCCAGCGCCAAAATACTCACTTCTTTTAATCCAAGGAATTGAGAACGAACCTGAACTCTTAGGAAGCCTCTTTTCTCCGAGGCGCCATGGCTATGTCGCCAGCCCTGAGCCGGTGCAGAAATAGCCACGCCACCCCCTGCCCTCCCAGCTCGTACCTTGCGGGAAGACCGGCACCCCATGGCCCCAGCTCTCTCCCTCCTTCCTTAACTGCCCTAGGTAAGGATCGTGTGGGTCCAATACACTTCCCCTGTGCCCCATGTCCCACCAGCCCACCCTGCCCGTCCCCAGCCTGCCCTCTCCATCCCTCCCGTGCCACAGCCTGGCACGCACTGCCTGCACCCACCGGCCCTCCCTCGCAGAGCGTGCCACCGCCCTGCTCCTCCTCCGCTTTACTAGCCCCTCTGGCTTTCAAGCACAGTTCAAATCGCTGTTTGAACCTTTTCCAGAACTCCTCAGCATTCGCCCATAATTTTTAAGGCTGGTGGGGGATTTACGTGTTGCGATCGCACCGGCGCTGCAGCAGCCCTTTCTGTCTTGCCTTTCTGCTTGCAGCGGCCGGCCCCGGTTCCCTCCAGCACAGGTACATTTCGCTGGCATTCGCCAGGCTCTCTTCCGTTCCGTTACTGCTTTTATGATTTTTCCGTGATGCTTGAAGCCAGTTTTAGGGTAACATTGAAAGAGCAATAAGATCTTATTTACACGGCAAACGCAGGAGTGATGCTACTGGGGAGAAGCCTCGGGCACCCTGTGCCTCAGCCTCTGCTCCCACTGTGGGTGTCTGGGCGTGCACGCGCTTTTGGGGTTGTCTGTGGGGCCAACAGCGAGTCTTGCACCTTGCAGATCTCAAAAATATGTGATTCCCACCCCCCTTCAGAGGCCTGTACAGTTTCACTGAAATTTATTTTTTAGTTGCAGGAGCTGTCTGGGAATTAGGCTCTGCCACACTCACCCTGCTCTGAGCCTGAACACGTTTGGCTGACGTGCATGCTGTCATGCCGGCTTGCTTGTCAGCCTGCAACGGGTTCCTGACCAAAACCGCAGATTCTTGCTATCGCTGATAATCGTGGTTTCATGCAGAGACCGTGGTCTGCCCCGCCAGAGCCGAGAGCAGCCCGAGAAGTCCTGCCCGTCTGTCCTCCACGTTGGCCAAGTCCATGAACCCGTGAGCACTGAGAAGCGATGCTTCATAATGAGGTTTTTTTTAAAATGAGTAAATTATGGAAAGCTCCAGTGCATTGAAGGGAACACTACTTTGCAAATACAGTTGAAATTTATCATTTGGTCTGTATATAAATTGATGCCTGCTTTTTTCTCGCCGGTTGTGGACACTGGAAGTGCCCACGATGCCCACTGCTGCTCTGCCACCCCCAGCTCCTCAGTGCCACTCCCGTACGGCAGTCCCCAAGCCGCAGCTTGCACAAAATAAAAGAAATCCGCTGCAAAATAACTCACCCCAGCCAGCCTCTGCTGCTCCATACGTGAGCTCTTCACCGCCACCATCACCGCTCCTGGAGCCCTGCGAGGAGGCTGGTACCCAGCACCCAGGGACAGAGAAACTAGCCAAAGGTGGCTGGCAGCTTTTGGAGCAGCCTTCCAGCCACCTACCTTCTGCCAGAGCGGTACATCCCATGCTGAATCTCAGAATTGCGACCAAATTGTGGAATTTACCAGTTTCACACAAGCCGAAAGTTCAAATTCGCTTTTGTGGAGCGACTGCTTAGAAAAAGGACATGAAGAACCAAATCCTACATTCCTTCTGCGTTCCAAACATTCAATGAATGTGAATTTTAGACCTGCAAGGTTTGTGAGATCAGACTCTCTGCAGCTATGACTCTCTTGGTAATTCCACTTAAAAATTTTATTTTCAAGGCACCATAATTGTATGTAAAGTTTTTCTTGGATCTGAAAGACAAAAAGCCCTAACAAGTCAAAGGCTCAGCCTGGGAGAAACAATTGATCTGCATACAGATGGAAAGACATTTTCAGAGGGGAAATCTGAGGGTTTGATACTTTTTTCATTCTTGTCCGAAATTGCTTTGGTTTTGAACTTATATTTTATCAACTGCAGAATTCACTTTGGTGTAAATCTCATTGATTTCAGCCACATTTTATTCCAGGGATAAACGTGATTCCGTTATTCTATCACAAAGTATATTAAAAATAAAACGTAGATGACAACTTTATCACTTAAGATGGCATTCATTACATATGTGTAAGGGTTTTTATTTTTTTTCAAGAGGAGTTTCATTTGGATTTCTAGCATATAGCCATGCATACATACAGCAGCCAAAGAAGCTATAGCCTGTCATTTCAATAAAACATGTATGAAAGCATCCCTAAGCACCTCCTGACATGTCAGGAATATATGGTGTAAGAGTGCGTCCATGTCAGCAGTGACAAGCTGAACCTTAATGGCTCTAAAACAGTCTTTATGGTTTACTGTACCTGTAATCCATTTTATAATGAGTGCTCAACTAGATACAATGGTTCTGCGAGTTTCCTCTGCCTTTTAACTCACCCCAAGGTGCCTAGAAGAAGGAAAAGACTCCAAATTGTGGGTGATCCTTCCAGAGAAGTGTTACGTGCTGAAATACTTATGCATGACAGATAAATTAAGAATAAAGCTTTACTCTAATCCTTAAGTTTCCTTCTGTGGCTTGTAAGAGAGACCAGTACTGATATTTTACTGTAGTTTTGGGGGAAGGTTTTAAATTTTATCAGGCTGGCACTGCTTTGGACTTACAAAATGCAGGGAAAGGGAAGAGGTGCTGTAAGCCCACAGTAGACACCGACAGTATTTAGAGTTGAAACAAAAGCAGAATATGAGATTTCCTACCATGATTCCCCCCCCCCCCATCCTGCCCTCTTTATCCATGCAAAATAACAGGGTTGCCGGCAAAGAACAGGGCATCTGTAGCAACACGTAGCAGGAGCAGTAGCATCTATTTGCAGCAGTCTCCTAGCATAACCCGTCGAAACTCAAAGCTCTTTGCATACGTCGGTTGAACAAGCTGTTCCTCCTTGTAGGAGGAGACGATCTACAAGAGGTCAGGTGTAGGCACCCATTTTAAAGAAAGGCAGAATTAGGTTCAGATTTCCAGTGAAGCAGCAGAACTGCAAATAAATAGCAGGAATCTTCAACTGAATCGTCTTTCCTCAGCCGTACTTGGTTTACTTACTCAGGGGAAAACGTGCACAGGACGTGTGGGTGAAAAGAAGCCCTCATCTCTGCCAGCCCCCAACATCCCCGCTGCTCCCGCCGGCCTCCGTGGCAAGCGCCTTGCTGCCCTCCCGGGCTGCCCTTTCGCGTTGGCTCCTGCTCTTGCAAAGGTTTCCGCGCGCGGGTACCCGTGCCGCTGTGCCCGGAGCTGAGGCTCCGACATTGGAATGTCAGATTTTAGAAACCGGGTCCTTGGATATTTTGGCCACTCACTGCGTTCCCGACCCGCAGAGGAAGGAAGCGCAGGGAACCTCTGCGCGGCTGCTGCCAGGCACCGGGAGCCTGGGGACCACAGCAGGGCAAGGAGGCTGCCCCCACTCCTCACAGGGAGGCCAGGAGCACAACCACGTTTTATAACAACGGCTGGGGTTCGGGCGGGTTTTTTGAGATAAAATCTATGCTTTAAGTCCTTTTGCCTCTTACATATAACAATAATAAAAAGTAATGAATTCCTGCCTTGGAGGCCGTAGCTCCGGAGCAAGCAGGTCCCTATCCGTGCTGCAGAGATCCCTGGGGAAATGCATCCCTCCAGGTCCCCCACCCACCATCCTCGGGGACCCAGGACACCCTCGCTGCCCTCCGGCCACTCTCCCTGCACCCCACCTCTTTCCAAGCCCTACTTCACACCGGTCCCTCCCCTGCACCCCACTCAGGGCACCCAGAAAGCAAGCCCAGCGCCTCCAAGGGACACCCCTGGGCACTGGTGTCCCCTGGAGAACACCTCGTCCTCCCCCGAAAGAGGGGACTGAGCATCTCTCCTGCACAGGCAGGAGGTGGCCGGGTGCCACCGGGAGGGTGCCCCGCGGGTCCCAGGCCCAGGGGCTGGGTGCATGGCGAGCGCCCAAGGGGGAGAGGGAGGGAAGCAACTAGAAACAGCCACTTAACGTCTATTTAGAGCCTGGGAGCATTTGCGAAAGCCATCCCCATTACTGTTGAAAAGATGCAAATTTGGTGAAATAATCAGCTGTATGGCTGCAGGCTGTTTCTCAAGTACCCTGATTCCTTACAGGAGTGAAGGTATTAGTGTAAGACACACAGCAAGGCCAGGTTCATGTTGCTCAGAGGTAGCCCCTAACCAAACTCCACCAAGTGCTATAGAACAAGATTTGTTATCCTGGAAAGCATTGACAGTTCATCCAATAAAGCCCCAAAAAACAGAACCCTTAAGGCTGGTTGCAGGGGTGCAAAAAGCACCGCTCACAGGCATGTCTGACAGAGAAAACACGTGTTGGTTGCCACCGCACAGAGCCCCTCGCCCGTCCCACCCTGGATACCCGGCAATTAAGGCAACCGCCTCGCATCAGATTTTTCATCAAAAATCCCTTCATATGTTTAAGGATCCATTTATCCACTGCAATAAAGTACATAAAGCAATCTGTGCACAGGGCACAGCATTTGCTTTGTATTTAAAACTGGTGAACAACTGAGGAGGGGCTCTGCTTTAAAAATCGTCGGAAAACAGCTAAATGCATGACTTAATGCAAGGTGTTAATCTACTGCATGTCTGCAGACTTCCCTCCTTGCCTCCCTCTCCACCGCCCAGCTTTATCTGGCTAAACTTTGGGAAAAAATGATGTATTTAAGAAGAGGATAATATTTAACACCAAAACCCCATTCTCCTAGTATTTATTATTTCAAGTATTGTACTAACATGCTTGAAATGCTGTAAAGCTTAAACTATATATTTAATTTCAGGAACACCATATGTTTTCTTAAACCACCAGTGTCTTCAGCGCAGGTAGAAGGTGAGCCTTCAGTCAAGTAGTTTAATTATTACAATTCTAGCCCTCCCTAAAATCAGTTTTACAGTGAGTAACTTAAAACAACATCTTGGAAAGAAACATACATAATAGCATCAGGCACACATTCAGCCGTGTTTATGCTGTGCGTACAGTAGTACAGGAGATAACAATGTAAGGCATCATTTCAGGTTTTGAGATATTATTTTCATGTATGGCATAAGGAAAAACCAGTTCAAGTTGCTTTATAGCACAGTAATGGAATAAACCGGAGTTAGAGAGGGTGTGTTTGTGTGCACAACAGAGTTTATACTACAATATGCATCTTTATGCATTATGTATTCAGTTTTCTCACATTTTTCTCAGTGGACAGATATTGTGCTGTAGTTCTCAGAATACCTGAGAAAAACATTTCAACAAATTGCGTTACTTGTCTATACAGATACTATAAGGAGCACAAAACAGGCAAGGAGAGTCTTCATCATATAAAGCCTTTTTTGATTCCTCCTCCCCCCCCCCCATCTTCTGTAACAACATAAAAGATACTGTTATGACAAGTACTCTGGTAGTTCATTCTTTCATTTATAATTTAACCACAGCCTATATAACCTAATCAGAAAAATGTGGAGCATGATTAGTACAACAATCGAATACAGCTGGGCTCCTTGAACAACTCAAAGAACAATACAAAAGAAAGAGCAAAAAAGAAAGAGGGGAGAAAAGCAAGGAAAAACATCGCAGGCATATCAGAAAATATGTGGTATTTCTTTAATATTTCATTTTAAACTACCTAATTGTGTTTTTAAGCTTCGGTTCCTGTAATTTTGCAAGACGAGGCATTCCAGTGAGAAAACATATGGTAAGGGATTTTTAAACCACATAGCTGGAGTGCATCATAGACTTATCTGCTGCTTTAGTGTCACAAAAATCCACCACTGAATTTATCCAGTCACCCATTAAAGAAAGAAAAGAATTAAAGGAAAAGGAGTTTAAAAAATCCCCAAATGCCACAAAAACTACTGGAAAGTGACATCGGGTTCAAGCCAGAAGCTAGGTAGATCTGCGAGACTTCCCACGGCAGGAAGAGTGGCAATTAGCTCTCTCAAGGCTGCTGGTTATTTCAGGATACTGCATGGTAAATACCGCATTCGCTTGTGACAAAGTGGCATTAGCAACAACTTGTAACGGCGGCTTGGCTAAAATGAGTTTTAATGAATCCCGCGCCTGGGATGGAAGCGAACTTTAAATTGTGGCCCTTCCCAAAGCTTTTCCGAGGCACACAGCGATGGCGCTGTCCGTGCCCGTAAGGAGCGAACCGAGGTGCGTTTGAGTTCGGCATGTAGGAGCAGGCAAGGAGACATTTTCCAGGAGAGACACTGAGTCAGCACTTTATAAGGCACTTTCCGAGGGGATGTCGAGACACGATAGCGACAAACTTTGACATTTGCATGCGGCAGGGAGAGCCGGGCACGCTGAGAAGATGCTCGCGCTCCTGGGGATGCGGCCGTCGGGCTGGGCCGAGGGTGCTGCTCCCACCCGAGCAGCCTTCTCCCAAAGCCCTGGCGCTGGCTGGAGCGGGAAGGCTTTCCTTGAGCCGAGCCTAAGGTAAGAGGAGGACACGGCCCGGCTGGGCTGTAGGGGAATTTCAGGCAACGCCTCGAACAATGTCACTGCCACAAACACCGAAGGAAGTCACAATGCCTTGGCACTGACATAAAGTCCTCCGGTTCTGTGGGAAGCGGAGTTAAAAGAAACTTTTAAAGGCCGGTGGTTAACTCTTGGTGCGAAGAAAGGGAAATGCTGCAGGAGGGCTGCGTCACTAACCGTCCAGCCCAGGCTGAATATAGCGTTTTGTAATCGGTGCGAGAAAGCAGAGAGCTTCCAGTTATTTGTTCAGAAGTGCTGCAGCACAAATTAGCCCCTTGAAAACCTTTCCGTCACATACACACGAAGACTAGGGAGCGTCGCCGCGTGTATATCTGTGCAAGCTTCTGCCTCCTCACCCTGTCATTATCTAAATTTACCTGGAGTTGGTCTTTCCTTTTTTGCTGCTTATCTTGCTTTTGAAAGACAAACTCTTAACCCCTTGCACTTAAAGGATTCCCCCAAGGTTGTCTGCTTTTTTCCACCGGGAATTTCTAAGTGTAAGGACTGAGAAAAGTGTAAGGTGTTAATCTTGATAATTAGTGCACAAAACCAATTAGAGGTCCAAAAAACCTTAAGGCACAGAAAGTGATTTTTTGTTTATTTGCTTACCTTATTAAGTTAAATATCTGTCTGAATTAATCACTAATGAATGTGAAGAAGGCTCAATAGCACTGGCTTAATGAACAGCAGTGTCAAACGCATTTTACAGGGCACCAAATCACTGGGTATAGTAAGCCAAGTTGCTATTCAAAATTACTTTTCTGCCCAATTTTCTGTTTGCAAAGCAGTAAATTATTTACATTTATTGTGCTTATTTAAGCGCTTAAATAGTATGAACGGAGTACAGGCACATTTTGAAAATAAAGAATCATTACGCAACCCTGCTGCTGGAAATTCATGTCCTTTTCCCCTAAAGGCTGCCTTCCCCCCCCCCGCCCCAAGCTTTCTTTTACAACAATTCTTGCAACACCCCATTATGAGATTAAACATATTTTTCTGTGCAATTTATTATTTTGCATACTTTCAGAGAAGTGCTGCAGGACTTAAATTATGCACGCTAAGAACAGTCCCTTTCATACTTGTGTAGTGGCTTGAGCAAAGTTTGTGTGTTTTCTGGATAAAACTGCACTATATTTCACCGAAACAACTGCATTTTCACTCTCTTTCCATCTATTATTCACATCGTAAACATCTGCATTGTAAACGTCAGCTGTACTAATTGTCATGTCTCCAGCTCTGGGTATTAAGTGAATGCGTTCAACATTACTCTTTTGGCTAAAAAAAAATTTTCTCTTTTTTCTATTAATACCTCAAAATGCATATCCCTTTATTTTTTGAGCAGGCACAGAGGCTTTTGCAGCTATCTCTTACGCTTCCCCCCCCCCCGCCCCGCTTTGGAAAGCCTTCATGAAATCTTTTCCTGCTGCAGATTTTGGCTGCACGGACATACAGGAGGAAGGTGAGCTGATTCATCAGCCCTGCGTTAGAGACACATAATGGAATATAATGGAAGGGAAAAGACTCATAACAGAGGAGCAGAAAAAGTGGAAATCCACAGCTTTCTAGGATCTCCTTAAAGGTGATTTTTTTTTTTTTTTGATTGCAGCCTACAGAACGATCAAGTAAATGTTTTGTGGTAAATATGTAGCCAAATGTTTGCAGGAGAAAAACTTTGTTCGTTATTTTAGCGATGAAATGCTTTTGTAAGAGCACACGAGCTGCCTGAAAGCTCATGCACATAACCTAGTGTGGATACACACAGATTCTGACTTTGCGTGTTAGTCCTTTCCTACCTTGCCTTAGCAAAATAAACAGTAATAACCCTTTGAAAGATACGTTGTGGGAACGTTTAAAGGGGGAGAAATTGCAAACTGCATCCTGCAGGTTTAACTATTTCAGTGATTTGTTCTAAATGCTAGTAATGCAACATTAATGTTAAAAAGTCCCATGCTATTCATAAGAGATTATATAGGAGTAAACATTACAATGGCTGTAATGATCTAATTAAAAGAATCAGGCGCACTTGAAAGAATCCCGCTTAAAAATAATAGCAATATTAAAAATCGAAGGTACAATCCACAGCCCAGAATGGGACAGAACATTGTGCCGCTGCGATCAGTCGCAGCCGATCTCGTACATATCTGAACTCCTCTGGTCTTTGTTACTTAATGCGATGCAGAAGATCAAAGATCCCCACAGTATGTGCTGGGGTGTTGCTGCAGTCTCTGTCACGCGTTAAGCTTTTTTTTTTTTTTTTCCCGTTCTCGTTGTCTTTTTTTTTTTTTTTTTTTTTGGCGCCCCC
>JAVKLA010000093.1:40583960-40586460 GCA_034782735.1 Sagittarius serpentarius
AAACACAGGAATAGTAATTTGGGGATAAGAAAGGAGGTAGAATTCATGTTATAAGTGCAAGTGATCTGGAAATAGATGTTTGTCTTGGACATTTCCAGGGAAGTGACATCATGCAGTCTGTCTATTGGGATATTAGTTCTGCATTTTTCAGTCCAGATTCTGGCACTAAAGTTGGCAAAATTAGACCATTTTGTTAAAGTGATCTTCTAGCCGCCCACCTCCACCACACATTACAGCACACCTATGACATGACCCAAGAACAATGGGTGAAAAATGGGCTATAAAAACATGAATGGCCTGCTTCATATAAAGCAGATTTTATAGTGCAGGTGTGCCTTCATTTATCGATACTGTAAAGCAGTGAGATCATACTGGCAGTAAAACACAACATTTGTAAAGCAACAACAAAAAAAAATTCTATTAATTAAAAATGTAATGGCACAGATAAAAACTCAACAGGGTGTTTTATAAATATATTTGATATTTTGTCATCAGATGCTTTACATCATCTCACACAGCCAGCTCTGAGAAGGATATTTGGGAAAAAAAAAAAAAAAGACTTAATTGAACTGTAAAACTATATACCACGTTTAGGAAAAACCAGGCATGTAAAAATATCTATTTAATAAGTGCCGTTTAAGTTGTTAAAGCTGGTGGGTTTTTTTCCTTCACCCATTAGGATATGAATGGGAAAAATTATGAATAGGAAATCCTGCTGGAGTTTTTATTGCCTATTTCCTTTCGGGAAGATGGCATTGTTCCTCTTTTAAAAAAGGGAAGGGGCGTAAAATAAGCCTAGGCGTATGACAGACATCCTTCAAAGCTCAGATGGCAGAAGTATGTTGTTATGTATTTTTGTTACTTACAAGGCAAAGGCTGTTCTATTTTTAAGCAGGGCTGTGCTGCTGTGTACGTTTCACTTCCCTCGAAAGGGGTTTTGGCATAATGTTGTTTTGATTAAGGGAGATTTCTGTTCTATTCTATTTAGGTTCTTATATGGTTTTTTTCAACACAATGCAGGGGGAGAGGCAGGAGCGATGGATTTTGGGGTTTTGGAGCTTTGGGGTTTTTTTTGGGGGGGGGGGTCTTTCCCCCCACCCCCCAAGCTCACTCTGGGACACAGAATAAAATTTTTCTGCTCACATCAACAGCTCCAGAAATCCTTACCTGTGCAGCAGGGCTTTGCAAAACCCACCTGTCGAGCTGCACTTTAAGGAGGCTTTAGGGTCTTCTCTGTCTTGGGGTTTTTTTTTCAGAATGGGGAAAAAAAATATTTAAAAATCTGACAAATTTCCTGGGCAAAGGTCTCACCCTCCAAACCCCAAGCTGCCTTAATCCCCCTGCGTGAAATAAGGTAGGCTGGCAGAGCCGGCACGGGGAGGTAAGGGATCTGCCTCATTTCACCCCACGGCATTTTTGGCGGTGCAGAGGCAAGGGGAGGGGGCAGGGAGGCAAAGCGAAGTGGGGGGTGGAGGGGGGGGATGCCCCGGAGCAGGCAGAGGTGCCAAGGCACCCAAACAGTGGGGGCACCCCCCCACCTTGGCCGCAGCCCAGGGGCTCCTGCGGGCAGAGCCCTGCGCCGGACCCTCCGCTCGGGGACTGCGCTTCGCCTCTTCCTTAACCTCTCCTTATTGCCTCCCCCTCCCCAACTGCCACGGTTACAGCTTGTGTCATCATGTTCGGCACAGATGTTTCAGCAGCTGTACATGTTGAGCATGTTCTAAAAGATTTTTTTTTTTTTTTCCTTTTTCTTTTTTTTCCCGTTTTCTGACACATCCTAGTGGCCTGGTAACAATTCCCGACCGCTGCCGTGGGACAGCACGCTGGGGACCACCGGGACGCCCGCTGCGGACAAAGCTTCCTACGCTCACCAGCTTTCCCCAAATTCATTGACTTTCCCTAGTCTTTTATTTTGCAGGGCCTGGGCGCTGGGTTTGGTTCGGTGCCCACACGGCGGCTGGGGCCCCGCGTTATTTTTTGTGTATTTGCACTGCCATAGCACTTGAAGTCCTCGTGGTGCCCCAGAGCACTGCCGTGGTGGCGTCACTGCCGCGGTGTGCGGCAGGCACGGCACATGGTTGGGCAGGGGCCACTCGAGGCGTGGAGACCAGTCTTGGGGGGGCTCCCCCACACCAAGCCCCGTACCTATTTCCCAGATGTAGCAAAGTCATGGGGATACCTGGAATGAGGTCTCCGGTCCACCTGCTGAAGTCGAGAAGCTGAACGTCCTGGTTGCTGCATTTTTACTTTCTTCAGAAGTTAGGTTGGTGACTGGAGTCTTAATCAAAACAAAAAAAAAAAAAAAAAAGAAATCCCATGAAGCCCACAAGATCTCGATGAGGTCAAAATTTTGGTAGGCCAAGCTGGGGTTTAGGCTCGCTGTTGTTACGGTTATAGCAAAGAGCCTTTGCCGTAACAGCTGCCAAGGCTTGCTGAGCTGCCGTCCGTGGGCGGCGGCTGTCTAACAGGGACGGGTGAAGGCTGTGGCACAAGCACTCTT
>JAVKLA010000093.1:40592007-40611649 GCA_034782735.1 Sagittarius serpentarius
GCGAGGCGGAGCAGGGACCCCGCAGTGATGGGGAGCTTCCCTTCTCCCAGCTGTCAAACAGGAAATCTTGAAAAGTTGACCGGAGAGTTATGGAATTACCTGTGGAAACATATTGCGGAGGGTCAAGCCGGAGGGTCGATTTGTCAGGCGGCGGTGTCAGGGTCCTCACATCCACAACTGTAATTTGTTTTCTTAACACTTTTTTTTTTTTTTTTTTCCTTTTTCCAGGATATGTAGCTGCGGAGGCCTAAGCCTATAAATTTCCAACTTCACACATGTTCATTGTTTAGTTTCCTTTTTTTCTTTTTTTTCTTTTTTTTTTTTTTTTTTGTCCCCAGGGTCTGGTTTTATGCGTACAGTATTTTTTACTAATGCGATAAACTTTTGGAACTCAGATACCATACATCACAGGCGGCAGTGTCAGAAGATTAGCAAACAGTATCCTTTGTAAAAGCGTGATTTATCTGTCTTCCCTCTGTCCTGTCCTCGCTCCCCCTCTCCCTCCACATCTACAGCAAAACAAGGTCGGTTTACAAAACCGTGCCTTATGGAAGGACCTTATATTGAAGGGTTGATCAGTAACCTTAAGATGGGATTAAAACATTGCACAGCATCTCGGATGCCGAATTGTTTTAACCACGTTGCCATAATTAATCCAGAATAACACACAGAGCAACAAACCAGAACAGAACTAACAAGAAAATAAATCCTTCCATGCAATAACGACGCAGCAACGCTAGCGTCTTTCCCAGATGGACCAAATCCCGGGGTGAGTTCTGTGATGTGCTGGTGTTGCTGCCGTGCTGTCCTCACCACGTCACAGGCAGAAGGAGACGGAGGAGAGGACTAATGGGAACAGTCTCGGGGTTTGATTCATGTTAAATTTTATTTTTTTATTAGCGGATATGTCTTTTTTTTTTGTTGTTTTCAAATATGGTCATCTGACTATGATGCGAAACATTAGGACAACAGTAACAGTTTTAGCTGAAAACGGGGCCGAAGTCACCGACGAATTTTGTGGAGTATCTTATTTAATTAAGGATTTCGTCCTGCAACAGAGAACTTTCATACGCAGCAAAGCCCTCTGTACCACCTTCTTTCCCTAACGTCTCTATATTCTCATTTTCAGTTCTCGCCTTCTATTTCTGAGCACTAATGCCCATTAATAACCAGAAAGTGTCAGTTGTATCCAAAGTTTCAGACTATTAAATCAATGAAAAATATATTGGATTTAATATGTTTGGCTTAGGAAATTTGTTTTGTCTGCTGCAGCCTACTGCAGCTTGCTCTGAGCTTACCTCTGTTTGAATTAGGGGGTGCCGGCTCATGTGCAGCTCAGACAGTGGCCCATAAGACCGTGAAGCGTAGCTGATTTTTGGAGAAACTACTAAGTAGTTTCTATAGTGATAATGATGTACTATGTGCACCTATTGGGAATATATAAAATTAGAGAGAATTTCTGTTTGCTTTGGTCCTCTTTCTAGAATAATTACAGTAACTGCCATTCACTCCCATTCTGTTACCCTGATTATTCTAGAATAACCTGGTTATTAAGGTTTAGTCGTGTTTAAGAACATACTGCAAAGTGACAACTTGTCATGTTGGTATTATCAATACCTTAAAATTTCCATATTAGTGACCCAATTTTCTCAAGATTCCTGCGTGTTTAATTTGGTGGGGAGAAGGAGGGAGGGAAGTAAGTGATGCCGCTTGCTTTTCTCTATTCAAAGTAACCTTGATTTTCCATTCCTGAATAGAAAGCTTTCCCTTATTGACTAAAAAAGGAGTCAAAACAATTACTCTTACGACCCTAAACACATTCTCAGGTTGGAAATCCTTCTGCTTCCATCCAATGCAGTGGATAACACTTTTAAGATTTCCCCCTGCCAGTGGCCGAAGTGCCATTGCTAAATTCAGGGAATTATGGAAACAAGAAGTACTGAGTGGCCAACTCCAAACCTGCTTGCCAGAACAGCACTTTGCAGCCTTAAAAAGCCACCACGTTTAATGGAACATATTACCTCAAATAGCACTTCCCCTCTGAGGCAAGATGTCCCCCACAGGGCAGGTGTACAATAGTAGGTATTTTCACTGTTATTTGACATTTCCTTTGCTATGAGAAATTCCTCCTCTGAAAGGACTGAAGTTTAACCAAATGAAGCACAGAAAAAGCTCCGTGCTGGTGAAGGTGCATATAAAGCTGTCCAGAAGCACGCTTAGCTGACGTACTGACAGATTGTGCAATTTTGCTGTGGTAATTACTCAATGGTTCAGCAAATGGTAACTAAATACTTTGGAAATCAAAATGTCTAATTGCAGACGCACATATGGTATATCCCCATCCATTCCACAGAAGGTAATGTAACAAGCACACCCAAACCTTCCCTTAATTCCCCCAGCTCAGAAGCCACCAGTGACACAAAACAGTTGTAATTTGGAAGAGTATTTGGGGAAACGAGATATAAATAAAAGAGCCTTTGGAAAGCGTGGTACGCCACAAGCAAAGCTGGGTTACAAAAGCAGGATTCAGCTAATCTTGTCAATAAGGACAAAAACGTTAGTGCTGTAGCGTTGCTGCCCTAGTGCTTACATAGCAACCTCTTTACTGCCATAGATGGGCCAAAACTGTAAAGACGAGTTCAATATTTGGTCTTTACAGGCAGCGCAGACATGTGGATGCAGACACACAAGGCTCGTAACGCAGGTAATGTCTGTGCTACACCATGCCAGGCGAGCGTGGAGGAGCACGGGGCAGCAGCTCGCCCATGCCAGATCAGCCAGCGCCTGTGACCCCGGGGGGACACCTTCCCCAAGCCCCCCGCTGAGTACCAAATCCCAGTGGCTGAGCAGGAGAACAGGGAAAGGGCCTGGCCCACCTTCCCCCCCCACCCCAGCCCGACCCACCTCCCACCAACCTGCACGCTGACGGAGGAGCCAGGCAAAAAAGGAGAGGGCAGGACTTTGGCCGAGAGCGTTGCCCAGGGCAAACAACGGGGGCAGGTGATGCTGTGGGCTAGAGGAGGACAAATCAGGGCCTTGCATCCCTTTAGAGCCCGAAATGTGGGACGCTATGCTTAAATCAGGATTTCAGATGAGGTCCTTGCTCCCTTTTTTGCTCGTGATACCCTCAACAGAAACCCAAAAGGGCAATGCCCCTTGTGGGGGCTAAGTGAGTATTTTCCAGTGTTTCTTTTAGAAGTACTGAATCTGAAGAACTGCTGAAATCTGACCTGTGTAAATATCTGTCCATTCAACCATTCCAGTTGTTCCTCTACCAGGTTTTAAGGTCTTAAGCTATCCACAGCTTAAGAGAAAATTTATCCCTCTCCATACCTACCGTTGCGCTGCTCCACATCATGCAGCTTCCACATCTCCTTTCACTTCCAAAAAGAGGAGCGGTTATCTCAGTGCATCAGAGCGGCTCAGACGCCCACATGCACCGCACATCAGCCATTTGGGTTTACTGCTTTGGGCCAGTCCTTTATAAAGTCAGAAGCAGGCAAAACCCGACTTCTTATTTCAAGTAACACCTTAATTTACAAATGTTCAGTTATCTTTAATGCAGGAGGACTAAATGGAGTTAAATATTAATTAGGGTTCCTGAACCAGCTTCAGCCCCTTTTTCTAGAAAAGATAGTGTTATGTTCTACATTTTGTAATAACTAGGCTGAAAACCTGCATTACTTCCCTCTATTCTTCTCAGAAGAAACCCAACCCCCCCGTTATTGTGACTCTCCTCGGGATTAGGAGTTCTTCTTTTTATTTCTTGCTATTAATGTTTAGAAACTATGAGGATGTATGATTAATGCAGGTAGTGTGACTTTGATATAGGACAAAGTAGCATTAATTGTATGATATACATTATTTTTAAAACAACTACATTGTCTTCATCTTGCATAATTATCTCTTTGTTGCTGTTAATCAGGATTTCCCAAAGTGGCACACAATAAAAAGCATTAAGGTTTATGTCAGCAGATCCAAATCTGGAATCAAATCTATCTGTACCATCAGGTGCCCATTAGGCCGGTAGAATTGCACATTAAAGACACTCAGACAATACAGACAGTTTTCTCTTGCAGTAACGGGGAGAAAGGAGAAATTGGAGCTCTTGGGTACTGAAAACATACGCAGGAAAAGACAGTTCCTGCCCAGTCCATTACAGACAAGGGAACAGAGGGGAAAGAGATGAAATATTCACCCACTGATGTTTTTGCCTGGTGCCTAGCAAATTTTCAGAATATCCTGCCAGCATGAGAATATCCTCCAGACTTTTCTCACTCAAATTTCACCCACAACGTTGTTCTCTGTGAAATTTTAAAATAAAGAAGTCGGGCACCACTGCACAGAAGGGGCTTCGGGGGGCGGGGGGGTGGGGGCGGCTGCTGCAGGCTGCTAGCAGGGCTGAGCGGTACCGCTGTGGTGTGTCTCGTGCCAGCATGGGGACAGGGGTGGCCACGGTCCCCACTTCCACAGGGGAGAGATGGGACGGGTACGGAGCAGAGAGGTCCCAGACAGGGGCAGAGCCGAGGGCCAAGGGATGCAGAAAAACCACCGTATCATTGGGGCAGCCTGAGGAACTGCTGCTCTGGTGCCGCCGAGCAGGGCTCGGCCGTTGCTCCGGGGCCAAGACCCTTTTCCTAGAGGAAGAGTGAACGACCGGACGCCTGGGAAGATTCGAGGCCAGGCTGGACGGGGCTCTGAGTGACCTGATCGAGTTGAAGGGGTCCCTGCTCACCGCAGGGGGGTTGGGCCAGATGGCCTGTGACGGTCCCCTCCAACCCGAGCCGTTCTACGCTTCTATGATTCTATTACACACCTGGGGGTGGTGGGCAGGGCGCGAGTATAAAGCTCACCAACTATAGACGTTTAAATGGCTTTATGGCAAAACGTTTTCTGTGTGCGCCACCAGTTCCACTGACCATCTTCATGATGGAGCTAGGCGGGAATTTTTTCCAAGCATATTTCAAGGCGGCAGAAGCGCATAGGCTTTGGGCTTTCCTTTCGCTCCTCTTCTCCCCCCACCTTTTCCGTCTTTCTTCCTTTCTTTCTCTTTGTTTCTAAGAGAAGATAAAAAGAACAAGAAGGAACCATGAGATCTGCACACCACGCCAACTGCTTCTCCAGTGCCTGACTGACCTGCCTGGTGCTTTTGTGAGAAACGCTGTTGACGGGATGGAAGGAGAATCTGAGTGACCACTTGCATCGCCTCAGCCACACGAGCCCCCTGCAAATGCTGGGCTGCCTTTCTCTTAGAGTGAACAGGAGGAGGAAGGGAGCAAGTGCTGGCCCTTGTCCTTCTGCAGATGTTCTGCAGACCCAAAGGCTGTGCGAGGAGCGTGCAAAGCACGCAGTGAGACAGGGCAAGGGCACAACACCGCAGGGCCAAGACGAGACGAAGAGCTTTTAAAAAAGCAGGAAGGCACGTCAGGCCAAAGGAGAAAACGAGCCTGGAGCTGTGAAGCAAGAATGATAATACCAAGCACTTATGTTCAAAGCACTGTACAAATATTAACTAATTAATCCTCAAAGCCCGCTCTGGAGTAGATAAGCAAGTGTTATTATCCCCTTCTTGACGGGGAATCTGAGGCAGCAAGGTTAAGTGTCACGTCCAAGGCTACAGAGAAAGGCTTCAGAAGGTGTTTTTAAGGGCACAAACACTCCAAACCCAGTCCTGTGCTTACTCCAGGAGTTGAAGCCATGCTGGCAGCCAGTCAACAGCAGGCAGCAAAGAGAAAAAGTCTGACGAGGAGCCACCATCTTGGAGAAAGCCTGAACACTCCCGCAATCACCTTATAACAATTTTCACTCTTAGTACTCACAGTCTGGAGCAGCCTTTTACCTTGGCCAAAGGTGGTCTGGTAAAAGACCAGGAGGAAAAGAGCCAGATGCCGCCTGGGGTCACACCTGATGGTTCCCATCCACCGCCTCTCCTTGCTGTCATCTTGCGCGTGTTCGGTTCCTCCTGCAGTACTGTGCAAGTAACGGTTGTGGTCAGCTTAACGATAAATTGGGAAGGAAAATGAATAAATACATAATGTTGAGCTGATAATGAATTAAGAAAGAGGCTAACTGGGACTAGCCCGTAATGCTTTTGGAGGCTGTGGCCCCAAAAGAGGGAGCTCCACCATCTAGGGAAGCACAAGAGCTGTGTTTCTCATGAAATTCCAACCATCTTGTGCAGGTTTCCCAGCAGAAAATCAATTCTTGAGTGTTTTCCATCCGAAGCAAAAGAGGAAGAAGGGGTCTTTCTGGAACCTGACCCAGAAATTAAGTAACAATGGATCAAGGAACTCCAGTTTGACCCACTCCCCCTGAAACAGGCTCGAGCTGGAAATGTTTCAGGTTTTGGCCAATCTCTCAAAAGTAATGAAGATTCAGAAAAAGTGTATATAAAAAGGAGATTAGGAATATGCAGCCGGGAAAACACTTTTTTTAAAAAAAAAAAGAGTTTAGAGGTCAAAAATGTTTATTGTTCACAATATAGATTAGAGTGGGATTTCAGTGTATTCTGGAGGGAGCTGGGGGGAGGGAGCAAGAAAAGGAATTGACTATGGTCTGTATTTGTTTCTTCAGTTCCTGTACTGACAGCAAAGGACCTTTGATTGTAAGATGAATTGTGGAGCAGGAGTTGCAGTTCTGTTTTTGGACATCGGTATTTTCACTAGCGCTTGTGACTTCAGGGAGCCCTTTCAGAGACGGGAATAGCGAGGTGGATGTAGAGCTCCTAGAAACAATAACAGGAACATTTGCCAATTAATCTATCGCACACTGTAGCACAATTTACCTTTTACCCTTCCAATTCTGAAGAGTTACTGTACAATTCAAATATCAAATTGTTACTGGATACAGCAAAAATGAGAGGATGCGGGGGTAAAAAGGGGACACATCAATAACAGGACAATGCTTCTAATTTCCTGTGCAGCTTGTTATATGTGACCTCGTCGGTAAATCTGGTCGCGATTTTCCCAATACCCATTTGCATAACCCCTGCTCAGCCAGTCTCACTCACGCTCATTGGGGTGCCCTGGGAAGAAGCATGAGCACTGGAACTGGATGTGCCCCACGACCCCCGGACCCGCTCGCTCCCCCCGGGCCCTGGCTCCCCCACGCCACGTGCCCAGGCCAGGCACCACGTGCCTTTTCTCTGTACCCACCTTCCAGCAGCACCAAAAACCTTTTCTGGTAGAAGACTCGGGATGCGAAGTCTTCGAAGTTATTATTTAACCCTATCCTTCCTTTTCCTTAGCATTCATAAACATGAGCAAAAGATGTGTTTCCAGGTTTAACGAGCCATTTATAACTAATTACTGAAGCTTATTAAATACAGCTTTAGCTTAGGCATTTTATCCCTACCTTTTCTCTACAGTATTCACCAAAATTTGGCTTCCTAAGAGGAACTAATTGAATTTCATGGTTTACACATTACTTGCACACTCTTTTTAATCCCCAGCTTTAGTTTTTCTTTTACAGATTGTCCCGGAAGAAAGCCAAAACATTAACTTTGTATTCATTGTATAAATAAGGGTATTTTTAAAAATTCTATCTACAGGCACACACGCACACTGGGTTGGAGCCTTTTCTAATTCTTCAGTGCATTGGTGCAACTCCATTAAATCAGCAGCCACATGCCAGTACGGAAACTAATGGAAGATCTTCTACGGGTGATTACAGACAAACAGCGTCAGATCAGCCAGATACTTGCAAGCTGTCAGGGAAATTGGCTTCCACCTAAAGGTTCGGCTTGTCCTTTTTTATAGCAAATTTTGGGTGAGTTAACTGTTCAATGCACTGTGGAAATCTTTCCTCCTCCAACTTCTTCTCTGCGATCCCCTTGAAGAAGTTGACAGGCCCAACCAATGTCTCTGCAGCTGGAGACAGCACCTCCTCCCAAATGCTGGAGGGAGTCCTGGGCCCAGTGATGTCAAAGGGAATTTGTCTTTAACATCAGCAGTCTCAATACCTCACCTTAAAATTGTGCCCCTGTAAGTGCTTTCTCAACATCTGATTTAGCACCTCGTATTGTCCAGGCAAAACCCCACCCAAGCAGGAGGAGCAAGAACTGGTGTAATAGAACAGCTGCCTACGCTGATGTTATAGATCTTTTCCCATCTGGGCAATTCTGTGATTCCATGATTAAATGTGAATATTTACATATCGTGAAGCACACAGCTTGTGCTTGCAAGTGTATTTTTAAGGCATGGTGAGGGAAGGCACAAGCTGCAGTCCAGCTATTTGAAGGAGAAGAAGCATAAGAAGGAATATTCCAGGCAAATTTTTAGTCGGTGTCTGTGCAATGAAACGGTTCCAGCCCAAGGCATTTTTAGCAACTCACAGCAGCGTGCTGCTTGATCTTTACCACAACGTTTCCTACAGAAACAGTGTGAGGAAGCTTGCCCGGACTTTCCAGAGGGGCTGGGGAATGGAGATGACCTACTGAAAAGTTCAAGTAGCAATTCCCAACACAACTGGAAACTTTTTCCAGTGATCTTCCTCTCTTCTGTTAACCACATCTTAAAGACTCGAAAAGGGGTCTCCAAATGTCATTAAAGATATTAAAAAGCCATCTAGAGTTCACATTATTCGAAGTCTTAAGGAGAAAAATGTTAGAAGAAACAACCCTCTCTTTAGTGATAACACAGCTCACTGTGACTCAAACTGCAAAATCATAGCATAGAATTAAATTCCAGTAATGACAATATATTTGGGTTCTTTTTTCACAAGGACAGCCAGTGGGCTGGTGGTGTGCAAATCAGCTTTCCCAGTGCAAATGAAAGCCAGTCGCCGCAACCACTATTGGTAGAAAAAGAATAGTCTCCAAAATCTTTTAAACAAGTGCAAAATAACATTTTTCCTATCCAGCCCTGTCTGAATAACTGAGATGCACCACCACAATTTAAAAATAAATTTCATAGCAAACACGCAAAGCTGAAGCAGCTACTCAGGCCTGGGAAAAATCAGCACTTTCACTTAGATCTTGGCAAATGTGGAAGCAACAGAAGCTGAAGTTTCGAAGGACAGAGTCTCAGGTTACCACAAAGCTGGGGCGCTACTACCAATCCCACCTCTAGTAAAAGACTTACATGGGCTTTAAGTGCACAGGGCTTGTATTTGCCATCTGCACATGGGTGAATTGTATCCAGAGTGATCGCCAGAACAAATAAATGGGGGAAAAAAAAGGGAAAAAAAAAAATTCGACTGCTTTCAATTCTATGGATACTCTGACACTTCTAAGGATAGGGGGTACCATATTTCCTGGGTTTTCAAGCGGATAGTGTCTTGGTGTCTCCTTTGTGGACAGAACTCACTGCCTTTGGTAATCCTGCTCCTGATTATGTTGTTTTAACCTGACTGTCATTTTACACTCTGCTGGGCAGGCAAAGAGAGAAAAACGGATGAACTTTAAGTTTGCTTTCCATGCATGTGTTGTTATAATAAACAATAAAGTATGCGGAGAATGTACTGCTAAAATTGGGTCCTGTGTTACAAATTTGATTCCCCAGCAACTGTTCTAAGGTTAATTTAAATAATATACTTGAAAAACACATAAACCAACACGTTTTCTTTTTAATACTATGTTATAGATATACTCTGGTACATTACAAAAGTTGCAAATAAAATATGCTTTCGTTTGCACTTACAGTCTTAAGCTAAATTAAAGCATCAGTTTTAATTAATTAAAAAACAACTCATTGCTCTCACTGCCTGATCTGTTTGGGGCAGGCAACAATGGTTTTACCTAATCTTCTCACTCAATATCAGTTCCATGTCTGGAGAAAAAACAAGGTGTGTGCACTAAAAAGTATTGCAGAGAAGCAGAAAGAAATGTTCCTTGAAATAATTTAAGTGTCCTCTAGAGCTAAGAAGATTTGAGACACAGGAGAGGGAACAGTTTAGCCAAAACCCTGCCTCCCACTTAGATAACTCGCCCAAGAAGTGCATAGCAAGAAAAAATGGTTGTAATGAATGGGGGTTGAGAATGGGATTTGGTGCGGAGGGCAGCAGCCTGTGCGATGTTGAGCTACACATTTTTGCATACTCTACAGATCCTCATCTCCAAGTGTGAAAAGTGCATAATGGAAGAATAAAACTTTATTAAATATGGCCTTAGGCAGCAGTGCAAGGTTCACTGAGTGGCTTAATCATGCTTATTCCGAAGAGCAGCTGAGCTGGAGAGGAGAGGTCAACGTCGGAGAGCCCAAGCAGCATGTGGTCCTGCCCCTTTGCTACGGGGTTTGCGTTCAGCGCACGCCTGCCTGTACTGTACTGGTTGAACTGCAAGAAAAGGATGCACGAAAATACTGCAGTGACACTCATCTGTGCCAGCACTGTTGTTGCTGTGCAAGTTTCAGACGCAAACACGTGGGCATGGGGACTCTAAGGCTTGCTTGGAGGTCCTTTGCTGAAGGAGGGCAACCACCCACCCTAAATCACGCAGGAGTATTTAAAAAACTAACGCTCGTTACAGTTTTCCCCTGCGGCTCCTGAGAGCTTTGAAAGTCCCACCACTGACCACGCTATTGAACCACTGACCAAGAGCCGGCCCCAGTGACCACCAGCAGCCTGAGCATAGTCAGGCATGCAGCAGGGATGCTGCAGGAGGATTCCTATTTTGCCACAGGCAAGATGTATTCAAGCTATACTCCTAGTTTTCCCGGCTTGCCGAAATCAGCCACAAGCACAGTTTTTCCTGTCTCACACAGGGTCATTTAGAGGCAGTTTCAATGGTCCCATTAAGCACCATCCATATGTTCAACAGTCTCCTGGTCCTGGAGACACACAAGGTGAGGTGCCATACCTGGCCTTACCTGGCTACGTCTCTAGCTGAGAGAAGTATGAACTTGATAGTCGGGAACAACACTAAAGCCAATAATTCTTGCTAAAAGACAGATTTTATGAATTCAAATGCCGTAACAAACTAATGTAACGACACCCTGCCAGGTGCTGGCGAGCATCCTCTCGCAAGGCTCCCTTGCTTACCGCTCGCTCGGCAGCCAAGGGATGGGGCTCTGCTCATCCAAGACACGGACAGCTCGCTTGATCCCAGGAGGCATGGGACTAGAAAGCATCTCTGCTCTGCTTTCTTCTTTTTCAACTCCCATCTTTGGTATAGTTACAGAACCAAAGTGAAACAAAATGGTAAAAGAAGCCGATAAAAAGGCAACTTTGCTCCCTGACGACAAAAGGGCAGAAAGCGCTGCCCTTTCGGACCTCTCTTGTCTGCTCCTGTAGGACAAGACAGGCTTAATCATTGCCCTAGAAAGAATAAAATGGTCACCAAGCCTTTTCCTAGAGGTGGCAAATAGAGTAGAAGCTGCAGAAAAACATTGGTTTTACCATTTTAAACTCACTACATTCAAGAGGGTTTTATTTAAAAAAAAAAAAAGCAACAAAATATTCGGTTGTGATTTCTTCTATCCCTAAGAATAAACAACGAAATAAAAAACTAAACCCCAAACCAAACAAAACAAACAAAAAAAAACCCAAATCAGGCTGAGCTTAATTGCTGCTTTGTGTCCAAGTTGTAATGAAGCACAGAGAAGGGCATTAGGAAGAGGAAAGCCAGTTCAGGAACAGCGTGGGGCCGCAGCCTTCTTCCCCCCCGCTTCCTTCCCCCCACCCTCCCCTGTACCAAGGTGTAAGACATGATCTCAATTTTGTCGTAATGAAAGAGGAAAGGCTTTTTTTTAAATAGCTTTGTAGCACTTAGGGATTGCTGATACCAATATCCTACTACAAACCTCTGCCGCGTCCCCCCCTTCACTAAGGCAACCTTTCATTAATTTAGAAAGTATGAGCTCATTAAGCAATTCTGTTCCAAAGTTTCTGTAGTTGAAAAGCCAGTGAATTTCCCCAGGTTCTCAAAACCTTTTTCAAAAAAAGCCAAGTTACTCTATATTCCTCTTTAAACAAATAAGGTTAGCTACCCTTTTGCCATTCACAATTCAACATTCACACTAAATTAATTTTTCCAAAAGTAATTCAAATAAAAGCTTTGCTGCTGCTACTCTTTTCAGAGCTACAAGATTGAATAAGGCATCTGAATAAAATTGTGTATTACAGCCTTCTTTAATATTTAAGCATGACATTCATTGATTTGTTTCTTGTTTTCTGCAAACCTTGACAACATGATAAAATAAATCATAAGAAGAAAATATAGTGGTAACATCTTTTATGGACTTCACATAGTCATCAATCTCAAGCTGTGAGTGAATTATCAGTGCAGCAAAAAGATCTATGTTTTAAGAGCTCCAATAGCATACTAGCTAGAGGTTTTTCACAAGCAAACTCAAAGCGAGTGACTGATAAGCATCATTATTGTTTTCTGAGAGTCTAGTTTATAGTGTGTTGTGGAGGTGTTGGCATATATGTTTCAGAAGGAAGGGTTTGATCAATTCTAAGTAGACATCTACTAACATATAAAAAATATAACAAGGGTTCCTGCTGAGCAGTATTAAAGTACCTATTGCACCATGTCAGCGTGACAGGCCCCATGTTGTGTTTTTGATTATATTTAATATAGAATTAACCTTTCTTAATGTAACATATTGTGCATGCAATGCGAGTGAAAAATATTTATTTTGACCACAACAAATATCATCCTTATTTAGGTTTTGAGAAATACTTCTTTATTTTCAATTTATAAAACTTCCCATCAGAAAATTGTCGGAGCCCCGAACAGACAAGAAGGAATAAAAGCTTTTTTCCCTGTAGCTTGTGAGCCACAGAGAGAGGAGGCCATTCGGGGCATTGGGAGCCGCCTTGAACAACAACCATGGGGCAGCGAACGGGGAAGGGAGGACTGTGGGTAACACCCCTTTATAAATGGGTAATTCGGCAAAGCGCAAGGAGAGATCCCGTCGGCAATACCAGAAACATGCAAACCCCCGCGCCGTCGCGCAGTGCTGGCAGTTTTGGAGGTCGGCGCGGCGATGGGGAGGCACGTATTCGGAAAGTGGGATCCTTCTGCCAGCGAAATAATAGGACTGAGGGGACGGTCTGGAATAATCAGAGGCTGCGAAGAGAAATGTGGAAATCGCGAATTAATTCAATGGGATAAGCCAGCTCACTTGCAGGAGCTGACACTGCTGCATAATGAGGTTATGTAAAGGTATCATCGTTTTGCTGTGAAAAATGCCACTCCTGAAAGTAACTCTTTCAACAGACTTACAAATGTTTTATATCTGGTAAATGGGCTAATGAAAGCTTTAGGTTTAGAAAGCAGTAGCCTAGGGATTGTAAGAGTAAATATTAAGATGTTTTCTGACAAGCTGAATATATGTGGTTTCCCACAAAATCCCACAGTGCTTTGCACTCCATAAATATCACTCCTCTTCCCTCACAACTTTTACTATATGAAATATGATGCCGCGGTCCACTAAAACATAGCTGTACTTTCATTGGGCTTGAATCTCCGGCACACATTTATTTACATAGGTTGAACACTATTCATCACCCTCATAATTAATGCAGTCAATCGTGAGGGTGTGAAGTATTTCCTTTGCCATCCCGTGGTGAAGCAGGACACTGTACTTTTCACAGAAACGACCACTGCAATCTCCTCTATTAAAAAAAAAAAGCTTTTAGAGGCCTTTGTACTTTTGCGTTGATCAAAGCTAGCCAAATGCATTGGGTCAAATCTTCAAACAAACTTACAGGGCAATATGAGAGATAATTGGTGGCCAGTGGCCCGCCAGATTTGGTCAGGCAGGGATGTTCTGTATTATTTATATACCAGGGTGAAACTACTGTCACTTTAGGACTCAGCCCTGGGGGCTTTAGCTGGGCAATGCTACGGACTGGAAGAGGAGACCCGTTGACTTTCTCGATGCAATTGGAGAGTGGGGAAGAATTGTAAAAAAGGTAAATATTACTTACATCCATTTTCTCCTTTTATTAAAGAAGCTGCCTAAAAGTTAAGCTTGAAGCAGTGCTCTGGCTAGGTCTCCTAAGGTTATCAGAGCAAGGCCTGCTCAGTAGCAAAATTCAGTATCTCAAATGACGTCCGAGCTCTGCAAAACGCTTAACTTGGTAAGTGGGGAGATTTTCTTGTAAATTCAATTTTTCTTGTAATTCAATACCGCACCAGAGGTCTCACTTGATGGAAAAGAGGCTCTGTGCTCCTGGAGTGTTTTACAAATATGTAAATATTATACCTAAGCTACCCCTGTTAATTAAATATGGCACTTTACACAAGCATATTGTTTCCAGTCTCAATGTTCTGGCTTAAATCCATCATCAGTAATTACGTTCTGTCCTTTTAAATGCTTTGCTGGTTTAATTAGCTAAATTATTCTACTTCACTTTCTGTCCCAAACTTCCATGCGGTGCTGGTGACCCATCTCTGTGGCTCCTGTGCTTTGTCCGCTCGTAGCAGCAGTGGCATCATCATTCATCCATGGGGAGAGAGTAACTCCACCAGTGATGCCATGGCTCCCAAGTCCTGTTGCTGGGTTATCGTAATTTACTGAACAAGTACTCACCGCATATGTTTACATAGGTTTTACATATGTTTTTCAGAGCAATTTGGTATCATCCGTGTTTTGCTCAAATGTCTACAATTCATAATGAAGGTAATTTGTAGTGTTAAACCTGGAAAATACTCTGTTCCCAGCTCTCATCATACCTACTTTAGATGAAGGAATTAATGACCTTACAGAAGTAAGCAAAAAGATCATTGAAACCATCAGATTATGCAAAAGAAACATAAGAAATTAATACTTGTTAATTCCAAAAAGAGCACGCTCGAAGCATGGGACAGTTCAGAAGGTCCAGGTCTGATAACTTCAGAGCTCAAAATGATTAACTTCCAGTTATTTGGAAATTAAATTAAAATGGGTCTACCATCTCGGTTCAGGTTTTAGGAACACATTAACAGCATCACAGATGAGAGAAGCTGTTCAGCTCCAAGAGGGGTCCTACTATTAATGAAGATAAAGTAGGGACAAGGTAGGAGGGGAGTGAGCTGCAGTTTAATATACTTATCCTATGAATATTTCTATAAAAAACGTTCAAGTTTTTTGGTAAAACATAGTATTGAATAGAAGTGGAATATTTATTTTCAACACCAGCTTTTAGCTACCAAGATTCTATTAAAATTATACTGGAGAAAAAAATTAAAGATATGTATCTTGCTAATAAAAATGCACTTTTGTGATAGATGTTGAGGAAGCAGAACCTCCTGTAAATTAGGTCACTTCTACTGTAAACCATCTTCTGAACTCCTTTGTGAGAATCATGTAGGAACCGGGTTTTCTTTTCAAATCTTAATATGAAACTTGGAAAAAGAACAAGTATTCTGCCTTATTCACATTCATAAAAAAATCATAATGTAGCATCAATATTCACTTAATAAAGAGACCATTTACACTGCTGGTCTACTGTTCTTTTGTTTGCCAGGGTTGATTTTTTTTTTTTTTTTAATCATACGGAAGAGTCAGTGCAGCAACATCTGTGACTTGTCAGTCATTTAATTAACCAAAGAAAAGCTAGCTATTCATTTTATTTCTGTATATGTTAATGCTAAAAACTAATAGAAAACAGCTAGTAAATTGTCCTCTGCATATATTGGACACAGCAACAATTACTCTGGCAGAGAAGATATAATAAAAGAGGAAATTTTAATAGTATTCTTAGTCTATTTATTCTCAGGGGCTTCTGTTTCAAGGTACTGTAGAAATTAACAATTATTTCTTTTCATTGTTTTTGATGATCTTTTTCTATTATGGCCCTATCCAACTTAAAATAAAATATAATTTGAACTTTCGTTTTTGTATTAAATTCTATGGCATCTTGAGATTTACTTTCTGGTTGGTTACGGGGAGGTCCTGAGAAGGTTCAGAAAAATAAGCAGAAGCCGTTTCTTTCTGCCATTCAGACAGCTGGTTAAGGCATGTCAGTTATTAGTACAATCAAGATAACTCGGCTTAAACCGAGAACTTTCACATAATAAAATAATTTGCTTTTCCAGCGTTCATTTTATTGACAAATATGTCTTTCCCATATTTTCTGCATGTCTGTCATATGATATGTCTAAATACTTGCTATTGCTCTGCTATATAAAGCAATTAACTGACTTTATACAGCAAATTGTCAAAGGATTTCCCCAGAAAGCTTGGGGAAATCTAACATACGGAACTATTCTCCAATTTATTGACATGCTACTATGGTGAAAAAAGTAGGACATCAATAAACAGCTTTAGCTGGAAAACTGGAATCTGATTATAAGTATTGGGAGCTGGAGACCAGAGTCTCAATTAAAATACATGGCATAACTTTATTTTAAAATAGATAGGCGCTGTATTTTAATGGGGAAAACGCAAAGCTTAGTAAAGTGTAGGCATGCAGCAATGTGGAGTTTTACATCTAAAGTTTCCCACGAGTCTATTTGAAATGGATCCAGGATCAGATCCTCACACCAGACCATTCCTCTGGCTCTGGGAAGCTTCAACACAGCGCAAGGAAAATATTTTTAGGCTTTTGTGTAGGTAGCGATCTCGCCTCTCTTTCAAGGGCACGTCAGCAAGAGTGATGGTGTGAGAGGAAAGCTGGAGCACAGGTCGAAGTAAAACAGCTCAGGACTGGCCCTCGACAGACTCCCCACCCGTAAGAAGAGACCTTCTACTTACTGCAGAGTCCACATTCCCAAAACCAGCAGGTTTTGAAGTTTTGGTCTAAGAAAAGCAATCCAAGCCTAACCATCTAGGTTTTACACAGTAGGTATTGATTAGGATTGAAATAACCTGCATAAGAAGACAGATTAAACAGTTCAGTAAGTTGTGGATCACTCAAAGGAATCTACAAAAGTAGCCTGAAATCCCCGTAAAATATGAATGGCATATCGGAATCCTAAAAAAATGCAGTAACAGATTAAAAATAAAGCAAATCGCAGATTCTACAGGATCAACCAGAAAAAAAGGAAAAATTCCAGAAAAATCAGAGAGATAAGAGATGTTTCAAGACATTCATTTTTCATAAAGTGAAGGAAAATTTCCTTCCTGGATCTTAGCTTCACTATTTTTTACGAAAACAGCTTGTGCTGTGACACCAGTGGTACCTCACCTACAGCCCTGAGAGGACAAGGAAGGACTGCTGAGCCTTGCTGGTTATAACTGGTTTATTAACAAATCGTCTACCTACACACAGTTCTTACACCTAACTTTACTTTTTCAACACCTTCTGCTTATCTTTCCGTTCTTGTCACCACTGATCTTTACACTCATTTGTACCTTATTTTTGTCTGTAAGCTCTTTCGTTTTGTGTTTGGTTTTACATCCCATCTGCATGAAAGGAGCCGTAGGGACTTGACCTAGGAATAACACACAGGGATATAATACAAATGAAGAGGGAGAAAGAGGAGGAAGAAATACCAAAATGAACTGCAGATCCTCCTTTGCAAGTACAGCTCCTTGGCGAAATGCGTTTGTACGTGTCAGAAGCCTGGTGCCACCTTCAATGTATTGTTAATATTCTGGTTATCATGCAAGAAGTCATTGATGAACAAGTTTAAGCAGTGTGCAAACAACGTTACCTGCTGAGAAGTGTTAAGGTACCTATCATACCATGTCAACTTGACAGGCCTCATGTTGTGTTTCTGATTATATTTAGTCATATAAAATTAACTTTTCCTAATGTAACGTGTTGGGTACGGAACGTGGACAAAACAATATTTATTTAGGCTAAAACCTATTTGTATTCAGATTTACTAATGAGAATCACAATATGATCAAAATCCCCGACTCATTTAACTCATTTATGGAGTGACAGGACTGGAGTGCCTCAAGCCTTAATCCACGTAATAGGTGATAAAGCAGGAGGGTTTTGCTGATATTCATGTTGTCCAGCAGTGCTGACTCTGGGCTCCGCACAGCTCCTGCCTGTCCATGGCAAGACTGAAGCGCTCTCCAACTTGCTTGATGCTGTGCCCACTACCATGTGGATTTTTTAGAGCGATTTAGAGCATTTTTTTAGGAAATGACAAAGTCTGCTGCCTCCTCATCCTTTCTTCTTTTTTTCCCAATATTTTGATTTTTTTTCAGGTCAGCAATAACATTCATATGCTCCTTGGAGTGTGTTAGTGTGAGAGATAATATCTCAGTAACAGAGCGCGAAGCAAAAACCGTAGCAGTGGAGTTGGTAATACACTCCCTTTACCTGAACGTAGTGGCTAAACCTGTCTGATAGCCATCAAAACAGCTTTGATTAAGTTAAAAGCAAAAAAATGTAAAATGTCTAAAGCAACCACCAAAAGATAGCAGCAGTTGCAGGCAGAAGCTTTGGTTTCATTTGGTTCTTTGCTATTGCAAATTTAAGGTTCACTGACGCATTCCTACCCCACTGGCTGTTGGGCAAAAGATCAGAATTCATTAATTATTATAAAAGCCGGGTAGGGGGCTCAGAATGTAACTCTTTATTTTCAATCATTTTCAAGCTTGCTGTACCTATCTCTGCTCAGATGAAGTTCAACCCTTAGCTTGAAACTGAATTCTTAGAAGAATTTAGCAGTGGGGGTGGGGAGAGAGGAAATGCAAAAAAAACCCCGCTTCAGCTGTTTGTGCAGAAAATGGGAAGGTAAAAAAGAGTGCAATTACTCAATTCAATAAAAGGGGGGGGGGGCACAAAAATGCCTTTTTTATTAATGCTTCTACTAGCAAAAGTGTCAAGGCTTAAAAGCTGAAATTTGGCATGGAACGACTCCTAAGCCTTGTATTAGAGGAAACAAAATGACTGATTTACGGGCACTTGAAAATTGCTTCCCATACTAGCTCATTAATGGCTAAATTGTGCTTAGTCCTTATGCAGCAACACTCCGTTAGCATGGAATGCTCTGGCCCTCCTGCCACGCGGCCCCTCCGAATTTCCAGCACCATCCAAGGCCGCGGTCAAACTCATAATTAGTAAGAAAAAAAAAAATTTAAATACATTACAAGAATATTACTAATGTGAGATGCAGGCAGCATGTGAGCCTGGTAGTCGATGAAAGGCTATGGCAGATTCTATTTTTATTATAACTATTTATTTTTATTATTCTATTTTTATAGCTATTTTTGTTTACTGCCAAGACCTCCAGCACCAGTTTCCTATGAAAAAGTTCTGTTCTTACTGTTGGATTGCAGTGACAGCAAAATGACAGGTTCTTGTCACTTGAAATGATTTTTAAATTAGGTAATCCCCAATTTACAAAAGTTTAAAACATTACTGGGAATAAAAGGTTCTGCTGTTAAATTAAAACGTACTTCATGGCTTGAAAACAGCATTTAAAGTGCCCAGAACTTGCAACAGCAGCGACATAGAAGTTTGTGTTTTGTGTTACGATTACTACGTACAGTTCTGCTTTCAGCCTGGCTTGTGATGTTGCAGGGAATGGGCTGGAAATTAAATCCGTGCCTAATATGCTTAACTTCTGCAGTCAAATGAAAGAGCACACGTTGTATTCTCCAGTCACTGCTACCCTGCATTAGCTGTGTGCTGCCAAGGAGTGTACACGTGCAAAATGCACCATTTTGTTCAGGGCAGACAAAATTGCTTGGTTTATCATATAATGGCTCTAATTTGTCCTGAATAGAAGAATATCTGAACAGGGGAAGGGAAAGGAAGGGAAAGGAACGGAAAGGAAAGGAAAGGAAAGGAAAGGAAATGAAAGGTA
>JAVKLA010000093.1:40611740-40623024 GCA_034782735.1 Sagittarius serpentarius
GGGAAGGGAAGGGAAGGGAAGGGAAGGGAAGGGAAGGGAAGGGAAGGGAAGGGAAGGGAAGGGAAGGGAAAAATGAGAGCAAACTCTCTGTTAAAAAATATCAAGAAGAGAAACCGCTAACAGCATTGTGAGCAGTCAGTGCTGAGGAGCACTTGGCTTCTCCACAGGGCTTGACCAGTGCATCTCTCTCCAGCCCTGCAGTAACTCTGATGCTCTGAGCGTGGACTTCTCCAGATCAAAGAACTGATCAGTTTGGTTTAGTTTTGCAATGTTGCATGTTATAAGCTAAAGAAAAAGCATTAAATATTTGAAACTTTGCAAAGTAGATTTTAGAAGTCCAAAATCAGTGTAAAGGACACTCTCCGCAAAGTTACCTATTTCCAGACATGAAAATAGAACTATGCAAATTAGAGTGTTTTGAGTAATATTGGATAGGTGTACAGTAAAAGCAGAAATCTTCATTATCCACCCTAACAGTGCATCAGGAGAGATACCATGGTTACGTTGTGATCCTGAATCCAGTCATGAGGAAAAAGATGAAGGTGCGACTCAGATTCACAGATGAGTAGAAAACTCACACCCTGAGTTACCGTCTTTAAGGAAGTGACCCACTAGTGGGAGTCAGGGCAATATCAGTGGATAAGGAAAGGAATTCAGGGCTGCAGGATAGTAACAAGCAAATGTCATAAGAGTATTGGCTTCTGTAGTCTCAAGCCAGAGAGGGGATGCTGCTACAGCACTACTTCAAAGGACTTGGCAATTTAGCATGTCAAATAAATAATTTTTTGAAACTTTCATATGGGAAGTGACTAGGAACCCATCTGCATTCAGCTTACTTTCATCTTTGGTGTTTAGTGGAAGCATACGAAAACACGCAGCGATATTACCTGTACTAATGTGAACAGAGCTCAATTCACAAGAGAATAGGTGCACAAATGTGGGTGCACACAAGTGTAAGCCCCAATTCGAGAATGTGTCCCTGGTTGCCTGAAGGGAAAAAAAACCACTCCTGGCAAGTTGAGAATGCATTATCTCAGTATTATAGCTGGGAGATACCGGAGGAATTTTCAGTATCAAATATTTGTACATGGGTCCAATTTATTAAAAGCAAATATTGACCATTCAGTTCTTAAATATTTTAAATAATTTATTCTAAATATTTTGATACCGAAGTAAATTAATGCTAAAGCATTTCTTTGTTTGTGCCAAATCAGTGCTTCCCAGTAGGAAGTTAGTCCATCTTTGCAAGCAAGCTTTCATTCTCAGTAGGCAGTCCATTTCTGTAGAGTGCCATTAAGTTAATTTCAAAAAGAACCAGTAAAGGTATATGGAGCAGGCAGTAATAGCATGGAAAATATCCAAAATTACTAGACCCCAGCAACAGAACTTAGATGCCGTTTTCATGCACTAATAATTTGTAGTTTACATATTGAAGGTAACTATAAACTGACTACTTCCTTGGTGAAGTCTTGCAGGTAATTGCAAATATGTTGTTAGTGCTGTACCTTTCCCCATCTGAGAACAGCAACTCTAGGAATAAGAGCAGAAAGCACAATTTTCACATTATTAGCAAGAAATGATATAGAGTTTCTGTGTCACAAAGAATATTAAATTTACTTGTGATTACACTGTAAATGTGCTGCAATTTTTAAGACAGATTTCATAACTAGAAATTGTTACATTCTGCATACTATTGTCTTTCATTTAAATAAAATCTTGTCTTAATAATGCATATTTGATGAATATGCTTGAGCATACACATGGAAAACTATATGTTTCAAATCAGAAAAATCTTTCAGAACTACCCTTTATTTTGGCTGAGAAAATTAGTACATGGAAAGAACAGCATACACACGACAACATTATTTACTCTTGGGTATAATCCAAAGTAATTTGTATGAGAAGTGGGACACAGACTTTCCTGTTGCTTCAAAGGTTTTCATGAAGAATTCTGTATTTTCACATTACTACGGTCCCAAGAGCTACCGGCTGGATTACTTTTATATGAAAACCAGTTGCAACAAGTAGGTTGGATTTAAATAGAAGATTGAACAAGGCGGTCTTTCATGACATCCGAGGCTACCGATAGCCTAGCACTCAAACCACTGGTACTGTTCAAACTGATAATGGTGGTGGGCTTTCAGACCACATACCCAGCCGTTTTGCTCCAGAAAAGCCAAGGAAAGCCACCTGCCTTGGAAGGTGAAGGGAGGACCTGGTCCCACCTGGTTAAAGCCAAACGAAAGACTCCTGCTGGTTTCCCTGCTCTTTGCATCAGGATTTACATTTGGGACAGGCATTTTCTAAGCAGGGCTAGTAACAGAAAATCCTGGTGAAGGCTTCCAACCGCAGAAGTTCACATAGCTCTTTTATGCCCATCAGCTGGTGCTTGCTTTGTTCACAGAATCTGCATTTCACCGTTCAAAACATAATTAAGGATTTTCAATATCTGAGTCTGTGATTTTCTTTAAACTTACCCATGTATGTCCTGGTGGACATTCAGGGGCCCTGGAATCACTTTTGCTGCAAATCACTTACCATGTTTCTTGCAAAAAATTATTGTGCCTCCTCTAAGGGTCCACAGTAATTTTTTCCGATAGACACAATCGTGGACCAAGATCAACAATGAAATGTGTTAATTCTTCATCTTTTGTGGAAGCCATTGGGATCTGGTAAACCAAAAAACTGCCTCAGGACCACTGAAGTGGCCTTGCTTGGAATATTTGGAAAGAAAAGTTAGAAAGTGTGTGAGAAACTGAGATCACCACTTGCAAAATGAGCAGTTTCCAGCCATTTAACTGTAGCCCAGGTTTCACCAGACGTGCCAAGCGGAGATCTTACAGTTGGCATAGCAGGCGGGTGGTGGTAATTGCAACGTCGGGCCAGCTCGCCTGCTAGGAACATTACAAACTCGATTTTTGTCATGAGAGCAGAAGCCAGCACAACAAATTAGGAAATGTGGTCTGTAAACCACAGGACAGCATTGCTGCCCTCAAAAAGGCATCCAGTGAGAAGATTATTCAGTGAGAAGAGAGGATATTAATAAACCAATCAATCCATTTGTCCATTGACCATCTAAGGCGAGTTCACAATGAAAGCCACTTTTTTCACAATATTCTAAGAAGCCAGATACATTGACTTACAGTGGGCAAAAGGTTTATATCAAGGAGCTCAAGCTGAGTAACTCCCTTTGTTCACCTTCCCATGTAGCAGCCTTGATGACCTCAGTAAGCTTGGGCATCACAAGGAAGTTAAGGGCTTCTGCATTTTGGAGGCATATCTAATGCCTCTGGATCTAAAGCTCAGTTAAAGAAAAGCTCACTCCTTTCCAAACCTAAGGAACGGGCTTTTTGCAGCCAGACGCTGGACTCGGACTTGTTCCCTTTTCCGTGAAGGCAAGGCAAGGTGCGCCTGTGCCTTCCTGGGGGTACACTGACCCACCCTGACCCTGCTCCTCCCCAGCTCCAGCTGTCTCTCCCCAGGGCACGGGGAGGGTAAAACGATGTAAAGACTGAGAACAGAAGCACTAACTCATAACCCTCCCGTAGGGATGCCCTGTAGGCAGCGGAGGAAATGTAGTAAGTACAACTAAAATTGGATTTAATAATTGCCACTAATAAAGGGGCAAGCACATACAGCCGGTTACTACGCTGTCGGCAAAATTAATTGCTCAAGGCACATTAACAGTATATTAGTTAACACATACACAGTGAGTAAATTGTAATTAAACTAACTAACTAAATAGTAAATATGTAGACTACGTACGACAACTGTGCCTTTTAAAAATCCTTTACATACTAGTGATAATTATTGACTTACACAATTTAAACACAAAATCAAAACTAATGCATGTATCTTTTAGTCTTTAAAATGTTTTTGATTGGTCTTTTTATTTTTTCTATTGGTAAATGAAAGAATGATGTCATACAGCAGCATTAAGTACTATTAAACAGACCATAACTAACATTAGCTGCATAAATTATACATAAGCTGACACTTTTATGCACGTTGTGAAGAATTGCTTCATGGGTTATGCAATCTTTTCCAAAACAAGTTCCAAGGAATAACATCACTAGTTATGTTTCATAGCTACAAATTGGTAACTGAATTAACATTCATTTATTGAGTTTACATGGAGAACTCCTCTAATTCAAATGCTTGCAGATTATAATTTATTTTTATCAGAGGTATAATTTTTCATATCTTGTTTTTGCCAAAGTCAATATAACCTGAGCCAAACTCTGTTTCCAGTTCTCCATTTGTACCCTCCTGTTCTTGGCTACTTACCTTTTCTAGCTCGGAAGGTAAATAAACGAGCTTGGTTCACCAAACAAGTCTTTTGCAAAATTCTGATTTGCAGACTATGATTCCTGAGTTAATATTGACAGCTTTAGGGTCCTACTCTTGCAACTTCAAAAAAAAGAAAAAAAAAAGAAAAGAGAATTCCTTTTGCAAGTATGGAAGCTGAGCAACTTAGCTGTCAGGAGGGAGAGGTTGGATACAGTATTTTTTAATAATCTGTTTTATTTCTCCTATCCCAATATAATCTGCAAGTCAAATACTGGTACAGGTGTTGAGTGGGACAATATGAACAGACTGTTTTCTATGAATAGGCTCTACGAAAGTACCAAAAAGTACTTGCCTTTTGGGACACAGGCTGCTGTAGCTCATGAGAATTTTACACTAGCATAGCCGAGATTGTGAGAGAACGGCATGATAATCACATGTAATGTTAATAAACAGGCAAAAGAAAGTGAGGGAGGAGAACATAGATAAAAAGACAAAAAAGCAGTAGGCAGGATACCAAACGTCATGGTGGACTTTCTACAAACCAGGAGACAGTTATGGAAGATGGAAGGAAGCACTGGGGTAACCAAGGGACTTGCTTGCAGGCACAACGGTCAGATTCAGGTAAGGATTCAACAGTTTAATGATAACAGAGAAACATTACTATGAGTGATTTTTGTGGGAACCTTTGCATTCCTGGCTCAAAAAGAACTACTACTACTAACAGATGTAATAAGTGAAAGAGGTCCTCACTAAATAGAGGGTGAAACAATAGGAAGTGACACGAATATAAATTTGTCCGTGATAGATGGTTAAAGACTTTATAGAACTAGTCATAGAAAATAACCTCAGTTCGAGTTGATTCATTTCAAATTAAATGGAAAGACAAATAAAGTCATGTAAGCTTAGATTTCCTATTGCAAAAGGGGAAATGTTATTAAACGCCAAGGCATGAAGCTAGCTGGACTGCAGAGATCAGAGACGAGGAGGTTACACCACCTACGCCATTGGCAAGGTGGACAAGTTCGGTGGAGCGGCACAGGGACAGGGACACCCCGAGACAGTGGTCCCCAGGGCTCCTGCTGTCCCAGGGTCCTACGAGGTACAGACACAGATCGTTCTGATGCAAGATTTTACCCACTATGGTACTGAACTCTCCTTCCCTGCACGGGGCTGTACAGTCCATTTTCTACTTTTTCCAGATTCTTCCAGATGCTGTATCCTGTCAAACTCCGAGAATTAATCATTTCTTAAAATTGGAGGGAAAAAAGTATCGGAGAACAAATCCATCCTGTCTCATTGCAAAAGCATTTAACCAATTCTTTTTCTTTGACCGTGAGTCTATCTAACCATATTTCACTTGTCTCTGTGCTGATTCATGAATGCCTCGAACAAGGTTAGAACGAGTGAGACCCAGGTGCAGAAATAACCAGGTGAGGTTCTTTGACCTGTGGTGTGCAGGAAGCCAGGCTGTGTAACCAGGAATGATTGAACACTTTGGATCTATTAAATATGTTAAACATGGCTGAAGTTTGAACTTCGCTGATAAAATCATTACGGAGTACGTCTTGCATGGATTGAAGGGAGAGGGAAATGAAATATACAGAAAAGCCATCATGACTAAGATTATTCTTTAACCTCCGTAGCCTTTAAAGTTTTTCACAAACCCTAATGATACCTCGCCTTTTTTCTGATTTAATGCACATTTGTTCATATTGGCCTGGGCCAGGGAGGTTCTGCTTCTTCCCAGAAAATTTCCATAAACAGGATAAGGATGTTTCAATTAAATCCAAGCAGCTTTCTCCTAAGCAATGTACTTAGTATTAGGGAAAGAAGAAATTTGTAAGCTTAGAAGACTTCATTTTTAAAAATACCTAGTTTATCCTAAAAATGCTGGAGTTCATATATAAAAGTTGATTTCTTGCCTTCTTTCTGTTGATTTTTGCCTTCTTTCCATTGCAAAATCAGAGCTGTCACAGTAAAGATGTGTTGATGCCTTTTAGGCTGTTGCTGGAAAAAATAATTATAAATCTGCCAAATACCACAAAAAGTTGAATTTAACTATTCTGCTTCTCTATTTCACTAATTCAGGGTTGAACTTCAAAACCTTGTGGGACTATTTATAGAAGGCAGTAGGAATTTTTTTCCATCAAAAAGAAAACCAAGGGCATAAAATATAACAAAGTTATGTTGAGAGGACTTCAAGAAAAAGCTATATAATTCTGCTCCAGAAATGAGTACTTATAAAAAGGGGGTTGGGGATTTTTTTTCTTTTTTTTGCATTGTCTCTTGTAACTGCTGTCTAATCCAATGGATTAGATCATTCAGGGCTCTAAATGAAACACAGAAATTCCTCTCTTTGTCAGTGCTCGAGAACATACCACGCAGGGTCCCAGCTGGGTCTGTCCTAGATCCAATGCTATTCAATATTTCATTAACAACTTGGATGACAGAATAGAGAGTATACTTTGGATGACACCAAACTGGGAAAAATCACAAGTATTAAAATTCTGAATTATTTTGGAGCAAGCATCCTAATGATGACATTTAATAAAGATGAGTGTAAGGCACTATATATAGGAAGAAAAATCAAATCCACACAAATAGAATGGTAGAAGTATGCAGAAAGTGACCTGGAGGCTACAAAAGACCTGAAAGTGTTTATGAGTCAACAAACACGGTGCTGTTCCAAAAAGGCAAATAACTTTCTGGGATCTCTGCAGAGCACCATTAAAGCCTTAACAAAAATAAAATGTCCGTTTCTTGGCATTAGTCTTTAAAAAAGAGATGAAGAAAAACTGGAAAAAAGCACAAAGGAAAATAATAGGAAATTATAAACATTTTAGAAGAGTTGTGATGAATTTGCTTAGTCTAGAAAGAGGAAGGGGACACTCAATGCTATTTTTATTTTAAAATTATTTGTGTATGTATGTAAGAAAGCATATATATATGTAAATCATCATTTTAAATAAGGTGACAAGCACTTTTTTCCATGCCCAAACAGAGCTGGACAAGGAGTAACAGGTTTTAACTTGCAGGAAGGGAGGTTTTCTATCTGAAAGGATAATTAGGCACTGGAGCAAATTACCAAGGGAGGTTGTGAAACTCACTGGCAATTTTTAAGAACAGATTAGACATACATCTGCCAACACTCATGTAATTTTAGTTGGTCCAGGTCCAGGGCACAGAAGGAAAAGGGCCCAGATCCATCTTGCCTGATGGGAGAGACACCTAACTCTGGGAACTGACCGTCCTGGGAACCTCCAAAGGGCCATTTCAAGGGCAGAGGTGATAACTTCTATATACTGCATAGCCAGAGGTGACTGCATCCCTCATCTACTTGCTGGAGTTAGCTGGAATCAATCTGGATGTGGGTATCTTCCAGCACAGGATCCAGCTGAACGTCCCCTCCAACCCACCGGCTTCTCAGGGCTTCTCCATATATTGAACCATATATCCTGAATGGGAATCAACCCTTAACACAGGGCATAAGATGGGCACCCAGGATATACAGGTCTTATTTTTGCATATGTCCTTTTATCTGAATGTGCCACTTCTACACCCAAAAGCACAAGTCCCAGGCCAGTACAGTCAAATAAGCCACAGTTTAAAAACCAAGACTTTCAGGTTCAATCTCAGCCATCTGCACCGTATTCAGCAATCAACTAAAAATACAGGTATAAAAAGTAAAAGTGCTTATACATGTGAGAATAATATGGGGTTTTGTCATAGAAGCTGTATCTAGGTACCTACACCATCTATAGTCATCCAGCAACATCACCTCTAAGCAATCCCTGTAGGATTCCTTGGCAGCATGCCATCAAGTAGAAATTTTCAAACCTTTCCTCCTTCTTTCATAATTTTGTATCTACTGCACTGCAACCCAAAATAACACGCATCAGGGGCATATCCCCTAAATAACAGCCTGGGCTTAAAATGTCTGTCCAGGAATTCTGCCCTTTGCTAACAGACTAAATGCTCCTACACGGCCTCCTCTCTGGCCACGCTCACGCCCATCTGCTCGGATGGCTTGGTGCCTGAGCAGGTCGGCGTGCCAGCTTCGCTAGGTCAGTGATGCCAAGCTGCGACAGCAGTAGATGGACAACCTGCCTCGCGCTGCCATGCTCTGCTTTCCAAAATCAGTCCTCCTCAGACCGGTTTCGTGCGTCAAGTATCAGGTAGCAAAGTACCTGAAGGACGGAGAACAGAAACCGTAAAAGGTTTGGGGATATTTGCTCTGCTTTCCAAAAAATCAGGCTTCTAGGAAACATATAAAGCCCATTTGGGATATAAGATATTATAAAAATATTGCCCATAGGAACTCTCTGAAAGCAAACCTTTGGCAGTGTTTCAGTAGCTGCATTAGGCAACTCTTAGGCAAAAGTATTACTCCCAGCTCTTCCGGGCAAGGGCTCTCATTTGTGTGTGCAATGCCTCTCTTACTTTAGGCTAATTAATAAACAAACAGTATCGACAAACAGGCCACATCACCCAGAAAGGGGTCAACGCATGGGGGGTCCACGACACGCAAAGTACGTGCTCGTGATTAAGGATGCCCAGCTCCGCCTGGCTCCAGGCACAGCTCCCGCTCCCCCAGGGCGAGGAGAGAGGCCAGGGGTGCTGCCAAAGGCGGGAAGGGTGCTTTAGCTTTTGCACAAAACCTGGTATGTCAGAGTGTGTTTGGACATGAATTTAGGGGCCACCTCACATGAGTGAGGTTAGCAAGGGTGAGGTGAACCTCTCTCAGACAAAACCGCATGGGAACACCTCTGCCCCCAGTGTGAGATGGGGTGGGCGAGAAGCAGGAGCTCTCCTGTCCAGGTCCCTCCTCCTCTCCTCTCCAGCAAGCTCCTGCTGGCCCCAAAGCCTCTCAAAACGGACAGCTGCTGCAGGGTTCCTGTGGGATTTCAGGGGGGCACGGAGAAACAAAGGCATTTTTTCATTAACAACTTTTTAAATTACGGACTAAAAAAACCACGTGTGGTGTAAGTGGTCTTCACCAGTACGGAAAGGGGCGCTTGGTATCAGCGTGAGTATAAATAGCCCCGACTGAGAGCACAATAGCTCTGCCTGCACTATCAGAAAAGAGAGCCAATAAAGGCATTTTGAGATTTCAAAGCATAAATCACTGTCAGGAAGCAAGGCCATGTTTTCTTGGTGTAAACACCAGGAGTAGTTTAGTGTTCTGCTCCTACACCTGAAAATTAGCTGATCTTACATGCTAAATTTAATCGATAAGAGAAGATTTTAGGCCGAAAGAGCAGCTCAGACACTAGAGGTTTTACCTCCGGGACAAAACATGCAAATGTGGGAGTCTTGGAGCAGGTACCGGAGACTGAACAGGCACGTGGACCGAACTCTGCAAAGCATTTATCAGTGGCAGAGGCGGTGCATGCACAGACAACTCCGGGAAAGCAGAGCCTTTCCCCCTGCCCAGCCATTTTCTGCATACAAATGAAATGTTTTAGTCTGTCATTCAAAGCTTTTCCACAAGTATTAAAAGCTGATGCACATTAAAGGCAAGTCTAGATGATGGGGAAAAAAAATGATGTTTTTCTCACTGATGAGAAATTCCTGTCCCCAGAAAACGAGCCGATGTGGTGACATTTGACTGGGTGCTTTTTTTGTCGAGATAATCGGTAGCTGTGAAAGTCTGAAAGTTAGGGTAACTTAATTGATACAATAAAGAAGAAATGAACCAAAAAGTGCTTGTTTCTCACTGTTGTGATGCGATTGCAAAAGCCTGAGACAAGTACGGTATCCGTTATCAGGTTATGAGAAATACCCAAAGATTTCCTGGTAAGGAACAGGGGAAAAAAACTGTATAAATTTAGAGAAAGTATTGTCATAAATGGCACCTGCATGCTTGGTCTCCGGTGACCAAATAAACATGAAGAGGCCAAGGAAGTAGACATGTTTTAAAAGATCACAGCTCTCCATGTAAAGATGCTCTCCCCTGGACGCAGCACCTGGTGCCTTCCCATCCACACCACCTCCACAGCACGTCATGCCGCGTAAAATCAGATGGAATTCAGCTTATTTCACTGCTGAAAATGGACTACATGTAAAATGCCAGCTCATGGCCAGTGTTTGCTCCCTAAGCCAAGGGGAGGCACGGCGTGGGTCATCGTGTCCCTTCCCATTTGAACTCTAACAACTCTTGCACTTTCCCCTGGCAGTGACAGCTTTTCTGGAGGATACAGATCTTCCCCCAGAAAAGCAGAGAATGGTAAATCAGAGCAAGAATAGTCATGTTGAAATAGTGTTAATATCATCTCCAGGAGGCAATGCCTTCTTGAGGAACCACGTCAAAAATGCTCCCGGTCTAGGACCAGGAGGCACAGGCTACGCTTCAGTCCCAAAGACCGCACGTGCGCATTCTCAGCCATGTAGAAAATTATCCCCAGCAAAGCTGGTCACGTATTAAGCACCACACTTCTCGCTGTGTTCAGGAGTCGGCTTGTGGAGCCTGACGTGCGGGAAGGTGGACACGCAGAGAGACAGAACGAGTGTAGATCATTACAGGAACCACAAAGGGCGAAACGGTGAGTGATAGCGCCGTAATGGAAAGCCGGGAGCGTGACAGCGGGGACGCCACTCGTCTGATCCGCAGCTTTGAACGATCCTGCACAACTTACGGAAACAAACTCATCTAATAATTCATCATTGATCCTCCTTTTGATTCGACCTCTGAACATGTCTGCTTACCTTTTAGGTTCATCACCCGTGACGTTCATTGAAAATTAAGGGGAAGAGGGAAAGTGTAAACCAACAAAAACTAAACCAGGATTGAATATACCCCTCTGTGTTTCTTGCATCTTCATCTTCCCTTGCAGTCACCTCCTTTCATACCAGTGGTTATTGTCTATATTTCCCCAGCACAAGAGCCTGAAGCTGGGATCAAAGCTCCAGTGTGCCAAACGCTGGCTCAGCACCATCGCAGGAGCCTACTGCTGCCTCCGAGGGGAACAAAGCCAGGGGGTGGGGGAGAAAAGTG
>JAVKLA010000093.1:40623124-40644336 GCA_034782735.1 Sagittarius serpentarius
GGGCAAAAACGCCAGGGGGTGGGGGAGAAATGTGGGGACGGGGGTGAGCTGCCCAAGGTGACATCCGTGCCTGGGCGCCTGGTCCCGTGAGTCGCAGCCCAGGCGGGTCTGGATGACACTGTGGCTGAGGGCACGGTAATGGTTTCAGTTCTTTTCAGCAATGCAAGTAAAGCAAGCCATCCTGCTTTATTTTATTAAAGTCATATGTTATTCTGGAATTCTGTGTTGCTGTTACTCTGCCTGCTTAGTCTGGCAGTCTAAGTGTATTTGAAAACCAATAAAATAAAATATTACCAAAAAACATAATACTCTAGAAATCCACTCCCTTCTGTAATTACAGTTTAACGTCTAACATACTTTGTGCTTCACATTCAGCAAACTTTGATACAGTACTTAGACAGAAATTATGGTGCACCAGAGTAACATACATTTGCTGGCAATGAAAATGGGAAATAATTTCTCTTTTATAATTAGGGGATGTCTGCAGGATGGAGGTGCTATTTGTTTGTCATCACAGAATATGCCTGCCTTGTGTCAGGCAATCAGTTTGACATGTGGAGTTAACTTTAGGTTATCCAGACCAGGCACATGCATTTGTTCTCCATTTTCTCTACTGTCTCACAGCAAGTCAAAACGCAAACCTTTCCTAGGCATGTTATACAGAAGGGCAGCATTTTCTTGTAAGGAAGGTTTGTTTCTTATATTTTCAATCCCTTATTCTCAAAATACTCTGTTAGCAAAACCCCAAAGAGACATATTCCTTTTCCACATGAACTAGGAGACCACAGGCTTTAAGAATCAAAATAATAAAAAATGCTAAAAAGACACGTGCTGCTGTACAATGATGGGTAGATACTTGGGTTTTGCTCTTTCGGCAGCATTTGTGGCATATTTCTAGACATGATGTTAGTAATATAGACCGTGTGAACAAAGTTTGGAAAGCAACATCTTTTAATTGAGTGGCTCCAGCAGTAATTATTATTTGCTCTCTTGTTAATTAACAATTTACAAATGGCAGCTAGAACAGTGTGGTTAAATTACTTCTTCAAGATGACTTAAAGCTGGAAAAGGGTTACAATTACCTCCTATTAGGATTTTGCCTTTTTTACTGCCAATTTCTCTTTGACCCTGTAAGAGAAGTAAGAGATTGAAATGAAAAAAAAAAGAGACTGTATAACCTATGCCCTTCCCACCAAAGTTTCCTAGTCTGTTCACAGGCAATTTTCTACCTCCAGGAGCAGACGCTAATCACAGCTGAACAGTGTTTTAAAATCCAGTCTCCCTCACTTGTTCATGTCCAGAAAAATAAGTTTAACTCTCATGCTGGGAGGTTTCTCTTCTTTACACAACCTGGGTAGATAGTGCACGCCTTCCTTCAATACACCCATTCCCATCGATTTCAATAAAATACCAGTACCAGCACAGCTGGTCAATCCCTGTCTTTTACCCTGCTGAATTCAGTCAACAATTCAATTACGAATTCAGCAGATGTCTCAGCTCTTCGGGCCACTGGGAATTTCTCAGCTCTAGCACTCTGGTGAGGCCAAATTTTCAAAAGTGGCCTCAAAAGTGGAAGAAGCTCTCCAGGGACACGGTGGAAGAACCACTGCTTGGGACATTTAAAACCAGAGACAAAACAGTGGTAATTATCCATCAGGGAGCACTCTTTCTGGGAAGGTAAGGTATAGGGAACGTAGTAGGTCTTATTCATCTCCAGTTGCTGTGATCATCGGAAAAAAACGAGCACGAAGAACTGGAGCTCACTGTCTACTTATGTATGCAAATTGTCTTCTTTGTGCCTACATTAAACAACAGCCCGTGCGGGAGTAAACCGGATAGGTAATTATCTAGTCTGAGTGTGCACATGGTCTTGCACATGGAGATGTGATGAGATGAGATGAGAACATGCACATATTTAGTATGCATCCTTCTACAGGCTGCTTTTGAAAACTTGATCCTTAGACAGGTATACAAAGAGATTATCATGATTATCTGGCATTTCCTCGTGATCAAGAAATACAGTCACAAGAATCATACTTTTGCCTTTGTAATTTAGAGGTATGATCATAACTCAAATGTCATTTGACAAAGTAATACAAAAAGCAGAACATATTCCCGCCATTATACCACGCACCTGCAGAGCAGGAGAGCATTGCCTGAGCACCGCTTCTCTCCCAAAGTCATTTTAACCTGTCAAGCTTTACACAAACTTTTATATAGGAAAATAAAAGCTGTTTTATTTTCTGAATGGTCTCATTAATTCCTATGCAGGATATTTTCTATTTGACACAACATACTGAAAATTTCTTCCCAAGGAAAAGCAGGGACTGGCAAGCAGAGGCCACCACCTTGGTCAGGGTGCAGCTGCAGTTCACTGCTCCTTTTTGAAAGCGTCTCCTGCAATTTTCTCCATTTTTCCCCAAAGATTAAAGTGAAAAATAATGCAAGACCTCACCATTGTCACAAACCCAGAGGAAATAAGACATGGTGGGAGCTGAGATGAAGCGGTTTACGTGTCCTACCTCAAAAGGTAGGGCCAGGTTGCAAGGATTTCCCAACAAGAACTCCAGTCTTTGGTTGACTTGGGACTGGCCAATTTTATTAATTTACTTATTTATTTGATTTTTATAAACATGCTGGAACTAGCTATGCTCTCCTAGAAAATCAATATAGTTAACCCTGGCAGTGGTCTCCCACATGCTGGTGACAGTGGCTTCTCTCTGTAAAGCAGCATACTAGTCTGGGTCTACTTCAACTGGAAAAGAAAACATTTGAGAGAGGCAAATTTTTTGCAGACGATAGAGTATTATTATGTGCTAGCAACAGCAATCCAAGCAACAAAGTTTAGGGCAATAACCAAAATAACTGGTAAGGGGAGTACGTTTATTTCATTGATATTAGCATCTTAAATTCAGGTTCTAACTCAATGAATTCCAGCAAAAACAATGGACACAAAGATCTTTGTGAGGAACAACCGAGCTGAGAATACCACACCGTGCCCCTGACTATGGGGGTGAGGGCTCCAAATATTTAAGGGAAGCTTTGGGTAAAGTCACATGGGGTGAAGCAGAGTCTGACCCGCCCCCATCTTGCCACAACACTTAGCTCCAAATGCCGATCAAGCATCTCCTCATGGTCCTCCGCCAAGGGATGCAGACGTCCAGGCTCCCCCCCTTCCTGACGTCCACTTTCCAGCATGTGAACAGCCTGGGAAAAGCATTAGACTGACAATACTGAAAGGTGAAGTTGTCACTTTTTCTCCTGCACAGAAGTGAAATAAGAAATCAGACTTCCATAAATTGCACTGACAGCCGCCCTGATCGGAGACATACTGTCCATTTTCAGTCTCGGGTTTCTCCGCACCGGGTGATAACAAGGGGTACAAATAAATGCCAACTGTTGCCTTGGCTTTCATGGTATCTGTGCAATCAAACTGGCAGGAGGGCAACCCCCCAGCTGTCCAAGGAACACCCAGGGATGCCTGAGCAGTGGCTTGAAGCACAGCTGGACCCAGCTGGAGCCACCCCCATGGGGCCAGGCTGAGCACCCCTTTGGCAGTCTCTCCCCTCAGCCCAGTGCTCTCCAGATCCGGCAGATCAGCATATTGTTCTGGTTTTTTAAAATTTTTGGTAAGCCACTCTTTTTAATTTTTTTTTTCCCACATGGCTACCAATATCATATAGTCAATGGCATTTGGGGCACTGTAGGATGTATTCATTGAGGGGTGCAGAATACGTCCCATCTTCTTGTAGGATCACGAGAGACATCCCTGGATAACAGGTATTTTAACAAATGTGTGAAATACAGACAATGAAATTCCCAGCTCTCAGCTAAAGCAAGGGGCAAGGTCTGATTTGGTTCAGTATGGGCTCGCTGAGAGCAAACTAAAAGACTTCACAGTAGAAAAAAACTTTTAAAGCTTTACTAGCTGGTAGAAGCTTAAATACTTGCCGTGCTGGCCAAGAGCTTCTCCGCATGCCCACGTCCCGCTCCGCAGAGCAGCGGGCAGACCCTGCACCTCTCGCACCTGGGAGCAATGCACACAGCGGCCCCTACATCAGCTCGTGCCGGCATAAACTATTTAGTTGCACGACAAAAACAAGCCAGGGCAATCGCATCCCTCCAAGATCACTCGGTGCCGAGGAACCGGCGGCAAGAGGGGAGTGCTTAAAAATTCACACTAGGGTCTCATGTTTTATTTTTACTGAGAAGCAAGGAATTGTCACACCGGAGGAGATCAGTGAAGGAGCCCGCGCCCCACCGGTGGGCAGCACCCGCCTCTTCAAAGGGAGGTGAAGCCCCCCCGTCAGGCTCCATCCAGCTCGTTTGGGGCGGCACAGAGGGCAAAGCTCCTTTCCCATGCCTCCACCGATCATCTCACAGGCTGCAGCACGGGGTTTGATTACCCTTATCATTATCTGAGCTTCCAGGGCTACGTATTTTAATAAGAGTCATAAAATTATCCAGTCCGCTCTGAAACCCAGCCACAGCATTTGTTTCAATGACCCCCTGTGGTAGTGAATTCGGCAGATTGACTATGTATTGTATGAAGAAGGATTTCCTTTTGTTTGTTCACAAAGCATTGCCCTTTAATTTAATCACATGTCCCTTTGCTCTTGTACAGTTAGCTGTACTCTACCCGTTCCACCCCCCCGCCCCTTTTTTTTATACAATCTGGACATCTCTGACCATTCCAGTGCTAGCTATCATTATTTCTCTTAATTCGGTTATTAAAAAATGTCTGCTTGTGGCAGAAGCATTGCGGATCTTTAGTAAAATTGATACAAATATTTTATTAGGATAATTAACAACGTTCAGCACAAGCTCGTTTGGTAGAGCATTTGAGAAACTGAACAGGTCTGAAATTTGAAACAGATGCAAGACATATTCATAAATAAAACCAGACCAAGTCAAACTGTGGCCTGCATAATAAGACATCACTCACTCTGTTTGCTGTATATTTGCAGACATGTTGTTAGCTGCATTTATTACAAAAGTTAGGTGCTTATTTGGAAGCTTTCACTTCTGTGAGCTTGTGATACTTTCTGTAAAACAGGAACCATAAATCATAGTGTGCCCGTTTGAAAACCATGTACCTCCAGATAACTAGCACTTGTCATTAGAATGTCTAAACCAGAGGATTAGCCAAAATACAGATGGAGAGGAAACACAGACTGTTTACGTTGAGTATTTTGGACAAGAGCCCAAAGAAATTACAATCGATATGGATATAGCATTTCTGAAGAGTTATGTAGCAAAAAGTGCAAGAAAATACTCTGACAGAGAAAATAAATAAAGCTGACAGAGGTTTAATTCTCTAGATCCTGTACCGTGGATAAAAATTAGAAACATTAAGTCATTAAATCATTTCAGCAGTACTTTAAACAATAGGAGCAGACTTGCATGTTACTGTACAAGTTTAGAACCGTCTCTTTTGTAGACTAGATAAATATTCAGCATTGTAACTCTAACACTTTTCACACTTCCCGTACACTGCGTGACCTATTTCCCAGTCCTTTTTCATGTGGGACAGGTTTTAAATAAAATAGAAATTCCTCTTGCTTCTTACAGATTGGAGTTGATTAAATATTCTGCTGATAAAGGGTAAGCAAATGTCAGATTCAATATAATAAAAAGAGAAATGAGAGTTCATACAAGCAGCAAAGCAAACAATCCATTTTCATACTTTATTAGAAACATTTATTGCCATAATGACTGCATTATACTAAGCAAGCAGGTGGAAAGGTGCTCTGTGCAAGATATTCTCAAATATCTTTATTTTGAGGATTTTATATCTCCAATATTTAGACAGATGTTTTATTCCCTATAATATAGTCAGAGTATGAAATGCTGTAATTTCAGTTACTACATAAGGATCAAAATTGTACTTGAAGATCATGGCCTGTCATTGTGATTTCAACAATAATGGTAGACCATTAAATGCTCAATTTTTCTGCTTTGACTTTATATTCCCAATGGTGAGTTGCTTTAGATATAGATGGTAGAGCTCCGTGTGCACCGGCAAATGCTCTGCCCAAATTTGCGGAACACATTGCCAGTGCACTTCTCAGTTATTGTGCTCCCTATATGATTTTATAGACACGCAAGTCTGATCCAGGGCCTAAATGGAAATGACAAAGATAGCCAGTTTTTCCTTCTGCGGGCTCCACCGCTATCAAACAGCTGGCACTCGTTATCTTAACAAACAGTGGGAACTGTAATTAAGCAGATCTGCGTTCAATAAGACACCAGTGCCACCAGTGCTACCCTTTGTAACAAGAACAGTTACTTGTTTCAGAGCTTGACTTTCTCTTAATTTGCCAAATCAGGAAGCCCAGTCAGCAAATAATTTAACAAAAGATTTCATTATTATCCTTCATTTAATTTAAGAAAGAATTTAACCTATGTTCAGTGCTCAGGGCCCAGGCCTACATTCCTCCTGCAGCCAAACTTCCTATTAAAGTCAGTGGGAGCTTTGGCTGTGTAAGTAACGCAGCACTCGCTTCGCTCTTAGGACTTTTCGTTATTATTATTTTATGTCCAACGCATTTTATTTTCAAGGACTCTTCTACTTTGCACAAAATTTTGAAATATGCGTCAGTTTGAGTTTAGGATATGAAAAAGAAAAAAAGGAAAAGCCTGACATCTTAACCAAGAAAATTTACTACTGAGTTTCTTCTTTTTATTAACAAAGATCATTAAGACATCAGTTTTCCTTTTACTGGCAGCATTCCACAGCCAGAGTATTCACAATGTCTAGGACACTTTCATTTTGTAATCTGGAGGATACAGTATATTAATTTTCAGGATTTATCACAAGAAAAGTGAAGTCATACTAAGTACAGTAGGTGTAACTAACTTTCATGTCAAAAAAGCTGTAAAGAGTGCCAGAAGCTCTGCTGGGCTAATAATAAGCTAAAAGGATATAAACTTGATTAGTCTCACTTAAGAAGCAAGAAGATAAAGTAAGCTTGAAAAGGCCTTTGCTCTTCCTTCAACTTCAGTGGGTTGAAGAGAATCACGAAGCTTATCACCATGAGATACTCACTATAATGCCGGTATAGTTATTAGTTATATGTTAATTTATACTGTACTGCACCCATCCGTAGCCACACCAGCAGAATTTGTAATTCTGTCCAAAACGCCAGCATCTTTGCAGCATCTCAGCACTGTCACATCGTGTCACATTCCCTTAAGTGCCCCTTGCACGGTGATATAAAGCCTCCTTATTAAAAATTTCCAGCTACTAGAGGAAAATTGTTCCCCAAATGGAGGATCGAGAATGTCCTTTCCCTGCTCTTGAAGGCTGCGGACACACTGGTACTACGCGCCCTCCATCTCCCCACTCCTAGGACAAGTGCTTCGAGGCTCTTCGTTGCCCTCTGCCATTGCAGGGGTCCAGGGGACATCTAAAACAGGACCTGGGGCTGAGCAAATGCCTTGAGTTCACCAGTGCCGTGGTGCCTCTGCACCTACCGCAGCATCCCCCCACTTCAGTAAAATCAGCTTGCGTATGGGCTGTGCACGGGTCAAAACCACAGCAAGTCAGGTCCAGCTGCCAGGAACAACTCAGGAGGGTAAAGCGAGCGTGGGATAGCAAGTGTGTTGTAACTATGCGTTTCTAGTGGGAAAATGGACCACAATCCACATATTAGCAACCAGAGTTTATAAACTGTAATCACACACCAGTCTGGGGTTTACCCCTTACTCTTGGGGAGTGTCGTTGGTGTGCCTTTTCCAAAAGTCTTTGAACTTGAGATACAAAATTATGTCCAGAAGTACTTGAGCACATGGCTCTGACAATTGCTTGCATTTCCACACTCTTACACACCCACAATTTTTTTAACCCTGAAGAATTAAAACTAGTTAAGGAATAACATTTCTTACAGGTTTTTTTTTCACTCTTCTCACTCTGTTTTCACTACTCTCACTTAACCTTTGCTCCCCAAACACCAATTGCTTCTTGAAGTTGGCGATGACTGCCAGTTAGCCAGCTCCTTTCTCATCATTTTCCCAGAAATCATGAGTCTCATTTACCCCCAGGTAATCAGCAGTAACTTGACTGAAAAATGACTTCTGGTCATTCAAGAAGAAAATCAGTCCTGCTTGCCATCCGAGCCCAGGCAAGAGGACATAGACTGGCGTTTGGACTCAAGCAGGAATAAGTTGGACAATGGCTTTCCATCACCGAATGTTTCCTCAAGTAAGCATGTCGTGACGGGAGCGGTATCCTAATGAAGAAAAACAGTATATTATCAAGTGTAAATTGTAGTTAATGGTGCATATGGTTCTGCATGCTGATATTGATTATTACAGATTAAGATAAGTTTTGGGATGGAATATAACTGGTGTATGTGGTGACGTCTGCATGTCGGGATTCTCCATCAGGTACCACGTCAGCGTGGCACCGCGTGTGCTGCCGGGATGTGTGGAAGAGGCACCGGGAGGGGGGAAGGAAATGGGAACTGGTGCAGGAAACACTCCCAAAAAGGATGAATGAGCAGGGGAGGGGGGAAGGACAAGGGAATGAGGCTGAGGATGGGAGGGGAGACAACAACGAATATGAGAGGTGACGGGGCAAATGGACCAAAGCGTGCGGCAGGGGTGGGCTAAGAGCCACGCCGGGGAGAGCTGCAGCCTGTATGTAACAGATGCTGTTTTCCTTAAAATGTGGAAAATATATATAAAAACCATCCAAAGAGTGATATTAAGGCAGGTCACACCCCAGAGACCATCAGGGCTTGGGATGTCTCAGGGAAGGCAGAGAGGAGGGCACATGCCCACAAAAGCTGCACAGGCAGGTGAACAAGTTTGGGGGGCCAAAAAACTCAGTGCTGTTCAAAGGCACAGGTCCAACACAGAAGATATTTTCTCCCCCCCGCCCTTATTATATCCTTCATTATCACATTGTGTCCAATTATGATATGCATATTTTTGCTAGAAAGAGATAAAGCTGATAGTGTGAATTAAGGCATGATCTGTAGATGAAGTCAAAGATCTATGTTTTGAGCGATATATGGTTTTATCTCCTGGGTTTGGCCAGAATGGAGAAATTATGTTTGTATAATAAATTACTCACTGCATAAACCACAAAACATGAAAAAATTGTAGGAATGGTGCATCTTGGCAATTACCAGATCAAATGAGTTTCAATAAAACCATATACAGAGTCCAAAGGTTTAGGCATTTATCTATGCAAATAAAACTGCTAAAAGTTTTAAAAGCTTTCCTCTTGGTATTAATTTTAAGGCAGCCATCAACTTATTTTCTCCCTCTTTATTCTCTAACACAAATATTTTTACCAGAGATCCCTGATAACCTGTACACAGAGCAGCCAGGAGGTGCAGCAGCTCCCCGAACCCCAAGAACCTTTCACAGCTTGCTTCCAAAATTTCCTTTGACATAAGGTCAGAGAGTGATTTGCACGCAGAGCCAAACTCGCAAGCGGCTGTAACTCTAGATCCAGCCTGTCTCTGCAATGAGAAAGACCAGCACCTGATATCTAACCACCGGGATCCTCAAAAGGGTTCGGCCTGATCCAGGCTTCAAACCGCCCAATTCAGGAATGATGAGGACAACGGCTGTAGCTCCTACTTGTAGCTGACAGAAGAGGAATAAGGTTGCAGCACTTGCTCCAAGGTGTGGGTGGTGCACGCAATGAAAACACTGCGCCCGCTTCAGCAAGAATCCTCCTAGGAAAGCACGAAACGCTACAAGCTCAGGTTTCAGGAGGCCAGACAAGGAAAAGGGTTAATAGTTGTAATTATCTGGAGTTTTTGCCAAGCAGTGCCGTGCGTACTTTCACACGGCCATCAGCCCTCTCACCACCTAGCTCAGTGTACCTTTGAAATTCAAACGTGCTTCGGCTGGACGGAGTTGGAGGAAGGAAGGCTCAGTCAACACCACAGTGCACGTGGCTTGTAAAGTGTTGGGGGGTTTTTTTTGTGGTTGGCTTGGTCCTAATTTTTCAGGAAAACTAAGTAGGTCAGGTAGGGGGAAGAGTAAGTCCCCACTCCAGAGAGCTGGGAAATACCAGCTTTAAAAAGTATAATACAGGAAGCTCCCAGGTTTGTCTGGATCTCCTGAAAACACCATTTGGGGATGCCATGCTGCGTGCCCCACAGAGAGGAGCCACGCCGGGGTGACCCTCACTGCTCTGGAAACCAAGTCACTACCTGGCCTTTGGTGACCGAGTCCTGACAGTCCGCTCCCTACCTGTCCCCAACATATCATAATGATTTACGCACCAAAACTCAGCCACATAATTAGCAGAAGAAACCAAGGGTTTCTGCTGTAAGGCTGTGATTAAATTAGCCATTTATGGATTTCTGAAAGAAAGGAGACTAAAATGTTTTATAGTGTAGTTAAAAGAACCAGTGAATGATTCCCTCATGTTGAACATTTCCTAATGTCAGAAGCAGGGTGGATGACATAGAAATCATAAATCCAATTGAGAAGTGTTAAAAATCACTTTAGTCTGCCAACTTACTAGAAATTCAATAAAATGGTATGGGAGAATTTATTTGTGTATGTGCAATAGATATGTGTGAAATTAAACCAGCGGAGGTGTCCGGGTGCAACACGCGCACGACCGGGTGAGGTTCTCCATCACCCACGTTACCACAAACGGGGTAGGAAAGGGAGGCAGGGAAGCAATCCCAGATGGCTGACTTGGGGAGGTGAGAGGGGATGGGGCGGGGTGGCAGGACGGGGGTGGTTTCTCTGGGGCCAGTTCCGCTCTCCGACCGGTGGCCCCGTTGCACCCGCACTCTGGGGATGGCCCCGGCGCTTCCAGTGAGGTTGCTATTTATCTTTACATGTTTCTTTTTCACTTCACTCGTCCTGTTTAACGTATATTAACTCACATTTTGCTTGCATGGAGTGGGACTTTTGAGAGGCATGAAATGACAAAACAAGGCTTTGTTTTCGAGCCAGATTCCCTCCGCGTATGTTCCTCCGGTGTCTGCCTCGGCTTCCAGCTCCATCATCACATCCAACAGAGCCTGGGGCAAAGCTGGAGAAAAACACCCAGCGCATTCAATTTACAAACAGAAATAAACACCTTTTCGGCAGGTTCTACATAATCACTAAACAAAACCGGGGAGAAAAAAAAAAACAGAAAACAAAACATCCTCAACACAACGATTTTTATGTGGTGACCCTTTATTTTCTTGAGAAAATAACACTATTACGGAAAGATGTCTAGCACTGGGATCTCGAATGGCGTCGCAATCTCCTTTCTTGTTTCCAAAGGAGCTGGCGGCTTGGCTGCCGTGTCGCACCTCGGCAGATTGCCTGGCTGTGCCCACGCAGGGCCGGTGCGGCTGCTCTCTCCCCCGGCGATGCCGGCCCCGTGCCCCCAGACCAAAGCCATTTCGCGGTGCCGGCTGCCGGCAGCTCCGGCCGCCGGGACGCGCAACTTCGCCGAGCGGCGGTGGCGGAGCGGGCGAAAATGAATCAGATATGAAAATGTCTGAAGCAATAAATTAACACACAGCAGGGGGGTGATAGCTTAATCCTTTCTAGTCCGAACAGTACCTGACACCCGTTACTGCTGTAGGAGGTGGGACACCGTAGCAGTACGGGGGCGAAAATGATCATTCCCAACTGATTTGAGGCATTGCAATAGGTAGGTAATGCGAATCTGGGAGGGAACCTGCGCGTTTTACGGTGTTTGTACACCGAATCCAGGTTAACCTGGCAGTGTGTTTCCCTGGGCTTCCTTGTTCTGATTAACCTAGAAAGCAGGTGGTTTAAGTTTACACAGAACTTTATTATTTTAAGTCTTTGTTGAGTGTCTGATAGTAACTGTTCATTATTCATGTAAAGGCTAATAATGTATAGCTAACACTCACGTAACATAAAACGTTACCGTCTTGACTGGATACATTTATTTGTAGAATGTTTAAGCAACTAAGATAAAACCAACATTAGCAGTCAGCATCCAACAGTAAGCACCTTTATAGTAACTGAATATTTACTGCGAAGAACCGTAACACCTATTTGAAACTAATACACTGAAAGTTTCAAAATACATTTTTTAATATAATTGACATATATTTCTGCAATCCTTTCTTCCAGGAAAATAACATCAGCCTGGATTTTAGCATCGGTGGCAGATAAACAAAAATGTTGTGCCAAGAACTTTACTGCAAAATTAAATGTCCCAGGAAACATACTTAATTTGCTGCTTTCCCTAATACTACACCAAGGTCTCCTTTCAGGTACACCCATGTAAACCTACACTGACTTAAGGTTTTACTAGAAGGCTGGGTTTTCTTACTTTCTGTTGCATATATATTGAAACTAAAGAAACCTATGAGCTCATGGACAAATTGAGAGAGTCTTAGATACTTCTTTCCCCTTTCTTTCCCTTCTTGGCTGAAATTCAGAAATATGAACACTAGATGAAAGACAGAATTCAGAATCTGAGCAACTTCATGCATCCCACGTTTATCTGCTCAGTGCAATGCTAATTTTTCCTTGAAAACCACCAGCCACTTGGGATGCCAAGACCTTCTGACTCCTTCAGAAGGACAATAAATAATTACGATATGAAATACATAGACCAGTAATAATGGCACATTCACGTTTTGTGGTTCAGCTGATAGGGTTGGTCACCAAATTCATTGCAAGCAGCCACAACCTGCCCATAGTGCACTGGTCTGGGGAGAAATGGATTCGGCTCTGGTGCCCAAGGAAATACAACATAAACCCATGGCATGGGCTAAAATATCAGGTTGCAACTTTATTTTTGGCCAGGTATGAAATAACAATAACTACGTGCAACTCTGTCCTCCTGTGCATATGTGGCACTGATAACTCACAGGCTGTGCAATCCAGAACCACTCTAGAGGCATTTTGGGGCAGGAAGTGAGGATGTGGAGCCTACCAGACCTGCAGATTTTGCCACTGCTTCTAAAGCTCAAAGTTCACTAGCTCATGGGCTTTTCATGTCTGGTTCTTGCCGACGGCGCGGGGTCAGCTCTGCCCATCTCATTCACCACCGAGGGCTGGACCGTGGTTTTCCTGATTGCGACTCATCGAGCTCCCCTAGGAGCTGCTTAAAAATTGAGTAAAGCCTTAGCATTATCCACATGGCTCCCATCTCCCAAATGCTATGGAAAAACATGAAAATACGAACATTTTAGCCAGTAATATCTCTGCTCGCCCAGGACAGCTGAGGAGGGGTGGGTGCCGGTGCAGCCCCACTATCGTGCGGAGGCAGCCCCGACCCTGCTCTGGCAGGGCACGCTGCCATGAAAGCACAATTCATCTCCCGGTGATGGACACTTTAGAGCAGTGTTTCTCAACTGTTTAAAGTTGAAAGAGCATCCAACCCTTTTGAAGAAAACCTACAGATCACCTTGGAAAGTGTCACCACAGCTGTCTCCCTCTGCAACCCAGGGCCAAAACTTTGTGTGCTCACTGCTTGCCTTTGCTCCCTTTTCAAGCTTTTTGGCTTTTCGTACGTGTTTTTGCACATGGGCACGTTTGGTCACCCCAAAGAGTATCCCAGATCACTTCTCAATGTCATATGGCTCACCGGGGGCTCCAGGACCACGAGAAAAGAAAAGTAGGCTGCAGTATTGAAAAAATTATGTATGTCCACTTCTATACTTAACGAAATCTTAGGCAAAACAGATTTGATTCTTCACCTCTTTGCAGTGCGTACATAGCGGTTCGCAGTTGCGAAAACCCAGAAGAAACTCGACGTTAATGTTACCTCTCTGACAAGGTAGTTTTATATACTCAATTACCACTGCATTATCTTTCATCTCTACTATATGTGAAAAGAATAAGAACCAAATATATTTCACTTACGGTTCCTTCATTCAAAAGAGTTTGCCTTTGTCTTCCTTTACCCTATTCACTGACAGCAAACTTCATGAATTAACTGGCTCATGGTATAACTCATGCATGGAAATCCAATATAACCTCTTGGCTATAAGCAGTAACACTTCGCTTATCGTACACTAAAAGAATTTTTACTAGTTAATTAAGATTTGTTTGCTTAATTTTTTTCAGGCAGTTCAGGATGTTGCTGTTCTGTCATTTGGCTGGGAAAATCGTGATGTATACACTGTATAAAAGTGCCAAAATAAGAAATGTTAGACTGCCGTGTCTATGGTAGTAAATCTTTTTTGTAATCCTAACTTCATATTTCCATTGAATTGTTCCTCTCGAGCTGTGCAGACAGTTGAAGTATTTGAGTATAGTCACATATGCTTTGCTGTTGCTAACAGCCTAAAGTTAGTAATCCGGAGGCACACATACAGTGCGGAGTATGCTGTTGGCACTCCTCAGGCTGCAAAATATTACAGCACACCTTATATAGTGCTTGCTTTCGAAATTTCCTTTGCACTTTGTTTACTATATATTCCAATAGTGTACTATTAAACAAAAACAGTGTGTCCTGTGCCAGAATGATTGATTACTACACCGTGGCAAGGTCACCTCCTAGGAACAGGCTGAGTGCAGTAAGGGCTGTCTGACTCATACAGTTAACACTATATCCGCATTGTATGAATGTCACCAGCAATCCAGTGATTTATTGCTTGGAAGGCTCTGTTCAATTTTTTCTGCCTGACCAAATTGCACATTTTCTAGAAAAAGAAGCAAAAATATTTCAGCACATGGATTACCCCAAGTCCTCATTTCTCCCACTAGGTTCAACGAGTCTTTTCAAAGATGCTGATCATCAAAACCTCATATTTTTCACTTTTTTCCACCCTCTTCTGCCAGATATTTCGCAAAAATGATTATTGCACTAATGAAAAGGTGCAGCAGAAGATTAAGGAGTTTTTAAATCAGATTTTGGTAACATCTGTGGGCCAGGAATACGGGCAGCTGTATGTTCTGTTTCTTAATTTTAGTAAGATTTACTCTGGGTATAAAATGTTAGCCTCAGGCAAAATTTAACTGGCTTAAAAGAAAAGAAATGATAGTCTTACAGAAACTACCTAACTCAAACTGTTTGAAAACAGTGACTGAGATTAATCCTTCTTGCTCTAAGAAATTCCGACTTTCTGACAAAGAAGATATAATTATAGATTAAGAGAAATGACTTTCAAAATTAACGTTCCAGCAGACCCCAACATAATAGATACATTCATTCCTCATGTATCTGCATGGAAATCAAAGCAGATACATCACGTTTGAATCCAGGCTTTTATTTTTAGAAAGTACAGCACATTTGTGGCGCGCTGGCTCTCTCGCGCCCCGTGCATGGGGGGAGAGAGGTAACGCAGCCCTGCACCCAGCTGGGAAACCCAGCTGGGGGCCCAGCCACCTGCGCTCTGCAAACCTGGGGCCAGCAAAAGGGGACGCGATTTGGGAAGGCGTTTGGGTGCCTAAAAATCCAGGCAGGTGGAGTAGAGGTGGGTGTTGCGGCATTTTCAGAAATCACCTTTTTCTGTAGGCATCTGCATCTTGAGGTGTCTTTTCCATACCGTTAAAATCTGCTTGCTGTTTCTCTTTCCATCTCATGCCACCCTTGTATCGTTAGGCCTCAGTCCTCACAGGAAAAAAAAAAAAAAGATCAATGAAAAATATGGGGTTAATATAACCCTTTATCTCAAAGAACAACAGAAAAATAGTCAGGTAATGTACCTTAACAAACACTACATAATATATCAACTAATGCTGCATCTAGCGAACTGTATCTGACACAAGAACTGAGATGTATCGGGTCTCGAACCTGTTACAATTACTCTGTTTTTCCCTGTTATGACAATAAGCATATTTGTGCAATGAAACTCCCATTACCTACCTGCCCTTCAAAGCGCTCTCTGAACATCAGCTCAGAGACCACGATTTAGGAAGCAATGACTGGAACCATCTTGAGACATTAAAGAGTGTCTTCCAGCTCTTTTAGTATGTTTTTTATGCCGGGACCAACATTTCCCCCAGCAGGCTTATCCTGCTCTTGTTTATACCTGTCGACTAATTAAGTATTTTAATTTTAAACGGGAAAGAAAATTAATTTGAGGTGAAAGAGAGCAAGTATCTAAGCACAGACAGGTATGCAATACCTTTGGTCTATTAAGTCCAAAAATGTTCCCGCTCAACAAGGACGAGTTCATTGATTCAGCTCACTCCAATGAAACAAACAGAAGAAAGCGCAATGAAACAAAGCAAAAGTCAGCTGCACAAGCTCAACAAACCCAAAATGCCCGCAGCAGAGGGTGGATCTTGGAGCCACCGCACCGCAGTGCTGCCAGGAGCTAATTCTGCAGCAGCTCCATTACCACCTGCACGTGACTTCGGTCATACTTCATCTTCTAATTGATATCTGCCATTGCCTCATAACTAACGATGACTAATGGTAATATCTAGAAAGACAAATAAAAGCTAATGCAAAACCATACTGTGGTACAGTTCCCTTTGGAAAGCTCTCGGGCCATCAAGAAGCAATTTGAAGTAGAGATTGATGTGCCCTGGGGGTTGCTCCCAGGGATGCGGTGCCTCTCCGAACCCCCGGGGCCCAGGAGCATCTCACTCGCTGCACTGCTCCGGAGGAGGGCACGCTCTCCAGCCCTCTCCGGCTGTGCCGTTCGGTGCCACGCTGGAGCACGGCCAGGCCATGGCACCTCGCTGGCTCTGCCAAAGGCAAACGCAGCCTGAGACACCCAACTGCACCGACGTGCATCCGCCACCGCGCCCAGGGAAGTCAGCATCCCGCAGCGGTGGCACCTTGCTTTCTCTCCTGTGGTTTTTTTTGCTTTTTTGTCCACCAGATGCTGTGCCACATTGTGACTTCTTGGATGTAAAATATCAAGGAATTAAATCCCCAAGCACTATAGACAGACAGTGACAATAAACACGGCTTGTTTTCAACAGGTAGCACCTCGTACACACAAAACCAGACTCAGTTCACAACAACGTAACGGCTTGTTTAAACACGCTGATTTTTCGTGAGAGTCGTCTATACCATTTTGGAAAAGTTATGCTCCTTTAATTACAAAGTTTATGTCACCCAGTGCAATTTTAATGTAATAAAACATTAAACTGGACCTTGTGCTTGATGTAAGATAAAATTATTCATTGAATATTAGACCACTAGGCCACCTACTGTTCTTTTACAAATGGTTGAACTATCACGGGGTTACAGAACTTAACATGTAAATTGCAGCAGAAGTTATAATTTCTGTTGCAAATCCCAAAAGACTGTCATTTAAGTCAAATATATGAGTGAAATTTTGCCTCTGTGCCGCAATAATGCAGGGAAAATGACCAAAATCTGAACATATCTAAAGTAATTATTAACCCAATAATAATGCACTTTTCATTATTTAATCAAGAGCCTTAAAAATTATTAATGGCAAGTTCTTGTTATAAAAATGGAGTTTTAAACACTGGCATTTAATTTTAGGGATAACAATACTTGATCTAGCCCATTAGTGAGATCTTTTGTAAAGCCAAGCAGTCTGTGCGTTTCAGAGCAATTCCTGCTCGTCTTTGAGATCATTACTCTCACATAAGCGAGAACAGCTTTATAAAATAATCTTTCTTAAAGTGAATTTAATAATTAACTGCGCACTGAAAATCTTGAGTAAGTTCGGTTAGATTAAAAAAATCAGGGACTGAAATCCCCGCGTAGAGCAGATTTGCATGGATCCTGCTCAGAAGCCCGTTAAAACCCACCGGATCGTTTCCCTTCATCCCCAAAGCCTTTGGATCGGGTGTATAAATAGGAGAGGGCAGTTGCAGGAAAATTATTCGTAGTGCCTGAGCTTGCTTCCCAGCCGCTGCCGAAGAGGAATCTGAGCAGTGACTGTGCATCACCCTGAATCTGTAATAATAGCACCTTTCCTGTCACTCTTTGTCCCTTCATTTTTAAACGCGATTGGGTCAGGAACAGGCAATTTACATTTTTATATAATCTTTGCTCAGGTGATTCAGCCGCTCTGACGTTTTAGCATTTTGTGTGTAGCTTTGGGTTTCACCTACCCTCCTCGTGCATTTCCATATGACGGGGGTCTGCCATCCTCGCAGCTGATACAGATCTATTTAGCTTCTCCCCCTTGCCATACCTGCAGCCTGTAGCAGGTTGTCAGGGAATGAATTTTCATTTTCTCCCCCGTGAGTCCATCACGTGGCTGTCACCAGAATTTGCTCTGTCTGAACTCCTCCATCCCCCTGATTTATGGCTGGTTGATGAGAGGTTGGAGGGCTCGCAGTGTAGCAATAATCTGCACCCTGGTCTGGCACCCATCTAAAGTTAGGATTTCCGATCTAAATATTTAGTCCCTGTGGTACAGCAATCATTTACAAAATTATTAAATAACTTTTCGTCGGACCAAACACCTTTGGGATATTTTTCTAGGTCAATATTCATCAGCAGACCCCGAATGTAAAGGTTAAGTGCACATTTCCTCTGCCAAATAAGAATGAATTTCAAACCTGATTGATTCTGGTCATGGAAACCGTAAATACTTACTCCAAATGGTAGATAGGTTACTAAGTCCACTCATTTCCACATCTGATATCGATAATACTCTGCTTCCCCCTTATCAGCCCCTCTCATATTTCACCGGAGCGAGCGGCGTGCGGGGAGCCGGCCGTGCCTGTCGGGGCTGGCTGATGGCCCCTGCCTTCCCCCGCGCCATTCTTCAGTGGTCCTTGAATCTTTCACCCCTGTCACTCCTCTTTCATCATTATCTGAGGTGATCGGTCAGCCCTGTGCCACCACCTGTCTCTTCGATCCGATGCCAACAGTGCTCCGGAAAACTGTCACTCCCGAGCTCCTTCCATTTATAGTGAGTCTCATTAACACCTCTCTTCCCTCTGGCCATGTGCCACTACAATTTAAGATGACTGTTGTTACTAAACACGCACAAAAAAATATGTTAAAATAGCATTAAGAGCCTGATTTAAATCTATTAAAGCCTGACAATTTGGAGTTAAATTCTCCCTCCCTGTCCGCGCATGGATTGGGAGGTGCATATATTTTATATTAATGTATTTATACCTGTATAAATATATATATATATGCATGTATTCCCCCTCCCGCACTTTCCCCTCAGCCTCAGCATTGCACCTCGTCTGGGAACAAACGCCGCTGCCGTCCCCCAGACACAAAGCCTGAGTAAAGAGGATTTATGCCGGGGACATAAAGGCGGCTGCGGGAAGGGAGAGGAGAGGTGGCGGAGGCACTGGGGTGTTCCTGGGGAGAGCTGGGTCCGGGGCAGCCCTGCCTCAGTCGTCCTGATCCCGCAAAGCAGCTAAGCGTGCATTTAAATGTAAGCGTGTGGGCAATCCTGTTCAAGAGGATGACACGTAGAGATTAACCCCATGCGTGATACTGCCTTCATTTCTTTTTACCTCGATTTTTCTGTCCATGAGCAAATGGCGATAAAAATATCTGGATAACAACAAGAGTCCCAGAGCGCTTCCTGGGGAGGAGACCACGAACGTACCCAAGTTACCTTTAGAAAAAAATGTTCTCACGCTTTCAGGCACCCAAAGGTGCTTCAGTGATTGAAATGATATAAACAGTATCAGGAGCGCGGACAACGTCTGAGCTGTGCAGGCGCATGGTAAACATTTTGCCACTCTGTTTATATAATTTCAATCCTTTTTGTGAGCTACAAGATCTATTAAAAACCACTCCGATGGTTTTTACCCGACAACTGTTTTCATTGCAGTACTTTCACCCTTAAAATGAGTCAAGACCTTCTTCTCCCCAACTCTCCTATGACAGCACTTGCTTAGCGGGCACAAATGAGAAAAGGCCATGAGCGATTGCAAGGAACGAACCCAAAGGTTTTCTCCCCTTTCGGGGAGCCAAGCCAGGGGCAGGCCTTTGCAGCTCACGCGTGCTCCCGTGTCCTTGCGGGTGGACGTTCCGGCGGCCACCGCCACCACCGCCAGCCCTCCCGGCTAAAGCACTGCTGGGGATGCCCTGGAAATGCAGACATAACCGCAGACTTCTTCAGGATGACCTGGTGCTTACGACTAAGCACCTGCATAAGCCTTGACAAGGTCTGGGGCTTAAGGAGATTTCAGAGCTCGCAGGTTTGTTCTGCTCAGAAAATGGCATTCAGAAAGTGAAATTCTGTGGGGCGGGTGGGAGCGGGGTGTGCGTGGCCACCTGCTCCCACGGGCCGATGGGCACACGCGTGTGGTTTTGCACATCTGAACTATTCCAGTGCAATCAACATTTTGCACGCAAAATAGCGCTGGCAAAATTTTAGTGGGTCTTTTTGAAAACGTAGCCTAAATTGCTGTACGCTTTTTAGGAAAACTCTATATTAAAATCAAGCAATGGGAGGGGGTTTATCTTTTTTACAGTCTCAGCGTACTAAGCATAAACATATATAGGAATTTGCCAACTTAAAAATAAAACATAGCACTTTTTATTGGGTTGGATTCAAACCAAAACCTCAGGTTTGACCACCCCAAACTCTGAAAAAGTACAAGAACCTGAATTTAGAGCTAAAGCCAAATTTTGCTACTGGTTCTTGTTTTAATACTGAGCAATGTTTTAATAATGAGCCCACTCTCAGACACCCAAGCTTCAACTGGGTTTAAAACATGAAGGCTCTTCTGCAGCAGGCAGCTGCCTGCCAGCAAGGGCACTGCCTGTACAGAGCTCCCTGTAGATTAAGGTCTCAGTGAGAGAAGGGCAAGGAGCACCAAAAGGCAAGGAGAAAACAAGAAAACAATCTTTTATTTCTTTTTTTTTCTCTGCAATTTAGAAATGGCACAATTTTTTTTTTTTTTAATCTATAAAACATTTACATACAGATTGAGATCTCAAATGCCAAGTCTGAGTGTGGAGTGAATTGTTTTTGCCAAGTTACACACCGTGGAAAATAAACCTTTGTAACAGAAACACTCCTATGAGCTGCTGAGTGAATGGGGCTGCTGTAGCACTCATTCACCAGGCAGGCTCCCGCTTTTTCCAAGATACATTCCCAATTTTCAGATGTTCTCTTCCTATATGCAGTGTTTTACGAGGTAAGGTTGCATCTAGTAATGCAGAGCTCCATCTCTCTGCTCAGGTTAAAACATTGGAACAGAGCATATCCACTTCTTGCCATTTACTGTTGTCCCGGTTTCGGCTGGGATAGAGTTAATTGTCTTCCTAGTAGCTGGCGCAGCGCTGTGTTTTGGGTTAGTACGAGACGGATGTTGATCACACCCTGACGGTTTCAGTTGTTGCTCAGTCGTGTTTAGGCTAACTCAAGGACTTTTCAGCTTCTCCT
>JAVKLA010000093.1:40644436-40669352 GCA_034782735.1 Sagittarius serpentarius
TTATTGTCACTTTGTTGTTGTTATTAGTGTCATTGCTAGTTTCTTCCTTTCTGTTCTATTAAACTGTTCTTATCTCACCCATGAGCTTTACTTTATTTTCCGATGCTCTCCCCCATCCCACTGGGTGGGGGGGAAGTGAGTGAGCGGCTGCGTGGGGCTGAGTTTCTGGCTGGGGTTAAACCATGCCAAACTGTCTATCAAAGCGCTTTCTCAAGTGCGGAGTTAGGGACCACCTGTGCCCACAAACTCAGCAAACCAAAATGTGCATGCAATGGAGGGAAATGAGAGATGAGCCAAGCCACAGCTCTCAAAGCAGCACTCAAGCAAATCCCATAAATTTCATCAACAGACAGACATGCTCTTTCATACCTTCACGTGTCTCTCTGCAAACTATAAAATTCTACCACCTCTGATGCCAGTTTTAGTGTCATCTGCATATTTGCCAAGTGAAGCCTTTTGAAAACACACTGCGAAGCATATTGCATCATTCAAAACAATCTGATTGAGAAATTTAAAATGTGGACATCCAAAGGCATGATTCCTTTTTTTCTGATTATTTTCCTCTTTTTGACTGCTTATGTACATCTAAAGGTTATGATATAAGCAAAAATGTTTTAATGCTTTCATGTTAAACATGCCCTGTACAAAGCTGCCGCATTTCTTCTCCTGGCTATGAAATGACATCTCCAAAACATGTTGGTGCTACAGGTGATGTAAACGTGGACACTCAGGAGAGCAGCGTGGTCAGATGCCACCTTACCTTCTCTTTCCGAGGGTACCGTTCCCCATACATACACCTCTACGCTGTACTGTATCACATGGAAGTACACAGCCAGCTCTGAAACGAAACCAGAGCTCAGCACCCCAGAGCAAGGCGCAGCCTCGCAGACCGCACAGCACAGCGTTAGCGGCGTCTCGGCACAAAGCCCTGGCCGCACCGAATGTTTAGCGGCATCTTTCTGTCATGTCGATGTCGGGAGTTGTATTTCTGGTCCTGAAGTTTGCTTTCAACATTATTGATCATGCAATCTTGTTCTATGACCTGGAACATGTCTGTCAACAGTGTTTCTTAGTCTTACAATGTCCAAAGTCGCAAAGGAAAGTTACTGTCATGAGCTCGGGGAGAAGTCATGCTTTATGGCTACCCCAGTGCATTAAAGTGCATTAGATTTGTCCATTTGCCAATCATCACTTATTTACTTTTGTGGCGTTAAATAATCTAAAGGCAGCGACTATAGATTGATTGTCAGGCTCAGGACACCTAGCTCCCGTCTCCTTGGAGCAGCACGGGCGCCGCGCTGTCAGCGGGGAAGCCCAGGCGTGGGGTGGCACAGCCGCCCAGGCGCCGTCCTGCCTCCTCTCCTCCTGACCTCGTCACTAAGGTCTGGCCCGATGGAAATTAGGCAAAAGAAAAAGGCTTAAAGATCACTTGCAATTGGTTTTGCTACTCGTCAACTTTCATCCCAGCGTTACCTTTCTAATCACAAACAGTGTCGGTTTTGCTATTTATTATTCTTTCTCCTTCCATCCTGCATGCTTCATATTCCACCTTAAAAGAAACCTCTGTTATGACACTGACACCAAATGAAAAATCCGCAACAGTTAAGAAGCTTTTGTACCTTTAGTGCTGGTTATCCTGCTCACAGGCAATGGTTGTTACTTTTTTGCTTCCCCTATGCAGGTCTTGCAGCTGTTTGCCCAACAGGGCAGGTTTGTGTGTTGCTCAGAAGCCCTGCTTCTGAGCCTTCACTGTCAACATTCACAACACATAACCCAGTGAGATGCTCGCTCCCAGTACCAGTACCAGTAAGTACAAATAACATCCAAAGGCAAGCCAATATGCAGGTACTTCTCCCACATTTCCTTCCCCCCCGCCCCCCCCCAGATATTTGAAAAGTTGCTAAAGGTAAAATTGCAAGCACAAATCATTCTTCAGACAGGATGGAACAGCAACAGTGGTTGAAGATGCTAAATTTAATTATGCATTTCTGTTGCACAGGGTTAATTTTTTAATCAAGTTTTCAAGTGGCTTCTAATTACGTATGTCATGGTTTAGGTGTATCTCAATCCAGAATGAGTTTGAAATATTGACCTTGCATATACCAGCCCAAAACCTCACCTAAAATCTGTCCTTATGCAGTATTTTTTTAAAAACCCAAAATCTTCATTTGCGGACTCTGGCTAAATCATCAGCAGTTGATTGTCACATACCAAAAATAAGCTCTACTTAAATACAAATGAACACAAAGAGGAGCAAACTCCAGCACTTCTGTGAGCATTCATGCTTCTTAGTGTTTCGAGACTAAACAAGGCTTAGGTGGAGGTACCTCCCTGCCTCTACAACCTCTTCACAGGTTTTAAATAAAAACATACAAAAAAAAGGTTATGCTTTGCTCAAAGTCATCAGCTATCACAGGTCAAAGGGTTTCATGTCTGTTGGCATGCCAGATTTGTAGAGTCCCTCCTATTTAGCTAGAGGGATTGCTCCCATACAGTGAGAATAATGAATCGCAATTAAGTTCTTTCGTCAGATGTTTTGTCAAGATATTTTTCCATAATTTCAGAGAAAGGAATTTTCCAGTAAGCATTTATTTGATGCTTAGTGTAATAAAGTTTTAGGCTCAACTGTACTACAAATAAGTATCAGCAATAGCAGTAAATAATAATAATATTCTCCACACAGTAGCAAGAACCTACTTGCCTTGACAAAAATGCTTATGCCTACCATAGTTCACCTGTGGACCATGAATTTATTGGGAATCAAACATGTGAGAGGTTTGCAGCCCCTGGTACATTCAGGTGTACAAGCCCCGTTCACCACCCCAAAGGTCCAAAAAGATTGATAAGGTTTTACTTTTTCTTTTATATTGCCTTTAAATCAGGGTGTCAGTAATGAAGGTAGGTCAAAAAAAGCATAACCAGAGCCCAGATTTTTGTGGTTTGCCACTGTCCGTCTCAGTCTAACATGCATGGCGTCTCCATCCAACTGTGCCTGTAGACAAGGCATCCAGGAGGTGTTTAGGGAGCTTCAGGGTTGGGGAAAAAACAGGCGCTGCTGCAAACACGTAGCTGTAATTGGAAATTTAGAATACAGGAAGCCACTTTGCTAATGGCACCATAATGTTATCCGAAGGTGTCCGAGGGTGCTGTGCACACCGGGACGTTGGGGGACCAGCAGCCTTTCGGGCTTCATTTGGCCTTTCTTGCGGCTTCCACCAAAGTCCCTCCTCCAAACGCGTTTGTTCATCCCTGCGTTCGAGCCTCTGACCTGCTGATTTGTTTATTTTTGTTGTTGATTTGCCCATCTGCTAATGTTTGTTTTGTCATTTGTTTACTTCAAGTTAATGTTTCTTTGATTTTATTGTGGAGCACTATGAGGTCCTAAATGATATGGGCATGTATAAAAATAAATGATGGTCATTTATCATTATCATCATTGCACTTGGCCAGGCCTTTAGCTCACTAAAGATACTGCTGTCTTTGGGGGCCTCTGAGATCTTACTTTTAATCTTGGGGAGATTTCTAATTTCTAGGATATATCCCTAATAATGAGCTGCGTAAAAAACCTGTGATCTTAATTTTCCTGAGCATATGATGATGACAGGTAGAAACAACCAAACCCCCTAAATCCCACTTTCCAATGCAGCGTTGGACTCTTTTTACCATTTTAACTATTAGTATAAAAAAGCAAAGAAAAAATGCACATGAAATTTGTGAAAGACTTGTAGAAATTCAAGCTGCCTCTAACTAAAGGGGGAAGTAACAGCATGGGTTAAAGAGGAGGGAATACAGTAAGTAAAGTACCTGCCTGGCACAGGGAAAGGGAAGAAGGTTAACCAAGTTAATCTTCCCCTATTTCCTCCACTCCTCGCACAAGGCCTCCAGGCTGAACCGTCATTAGGAACCATATAATTGACTCATCCACAGGATTTCCTTTTTGTGTTCTGAATTATGGCAGATTTTCCACATTCTTCTTTTTTTTAATTTTAAACATTTGAAGCATTAAAACAGCGGGAATCCTTCATCTACAGGTAGAAGATTTGTCCTATTAGTGAGAACACAGAGCCATTTCTAATTCAGGACACCGCTACCACATATTCCCCAGCACCATTAAAATCTGCTGATTAACCAATGGACCAATGGATCTCCGTGTGCTATACAGCTGTCACATCAGATGTTTTCTCTGCTACAATTGGTGTGTAATTTTGCTGGGTTTAAGTGCAGAAGAGGGGAATTTCCTTGTGATGGTACAAATAATTCATCATGGGCTATGGCTCAAGATTGTTATGAGGGAAAGAAATATCTCACAGTTATACTGTAGTTCATCCTACACCTGACACGAGAGTGTTTGGCACATATAGTGGAAGCTTGATAAAATGTTTTAAAATCAGACACCGAAAAAGAATTGCAAAAGAAATTCTTCTTCAAAATCATTTTGTGCTGAATTATTTCTTTTTACCTGAAAGCCCTGTTAATATACAGAAAGCATAGCAGGTCTGCTATTAAATGTGTGCGAAAAACCAGCATAATCACTCATTTCATAGAAAGACGCCTTCGTTTTTGTTTTGTTTTCCAAACTGATTTTAAAACCAGAGAGAAGTGTGTCCTATAGCAAACAGTATAAAACAAATGTTGCTAGCTTTGCTTCATTATGTGGTACATTGTAGTTTTATGCATGTACGCTGTGTGAACAAGAGGGTTAAAAGTTAAACAGTAGCCTAGGGCTAACACACTTGCAAGCTGAACAGGTACAAAATAGGCTTTTGTTGCTTTCAAACTATTACTGTATGTCTTTAGCAGAGACTAACAGAACAGGCATCTGTGTGCAAAAATGTATTTCCTTACGGTTTCAGGTATTGTAAAATGGGACTATTTTAATGGCTGAAATGCCCATATGACCTTTAATCCAAAGTCATAAATTTGTCAGTGTCTGAAACTGGCAGGATATCATTCCTAATGAGGCTAGTTTTTAGGACTTTGTATATCAAGAGTACCATCGGAGGGTAAGGCGGAAAGTAACCTCACGTGAATTCGGGGTGACGGTATTGATAAATCATTAAAGGGAAATAAGAGAGAGAGCTGTGATGAGAGTGTCATTACAATTTCATATAAAGTAATGAAGAAATAGCGAAACACGGCGAGCTCAGGTTATTCTATATTTCATAAAATGATAAATAACTACTAGTCATGTTTATGTATAATGAATTACAATCCTGCTACATTTACCTTAGTAACATTTTACAGAGGTTGTATTTTACTCCCAACTACCAATTATGTCATCATCCTGGCATTTACCTGGACGTAATGATACACAGCAAACCCATTCTTGTAACATAACTCATTCCTTAAAAGTGTTTGTAAAGCCATACGGCATCCTATATACTCATAATGACTTGGATATTGCTATTAAATTTTACAGATTAAAGTTTACTAAATCTTAAAGTCTTGCACTGGTTCCAATATTTCTTATTAATCCTAAAGGAAAAGATGCTCAGCTATTTAAATGTCAAAAACTATGTAGCCCTCTTTAAAAGTAAAAAAGAACAACCCAAGCCAGGGAAAGGGTACTCATTAAACAAAGACACACAGCAACGCAACTACCCCTGAAACTGCAGGATCAAGCTGTACACGAATTTTAATGGTTCATTTGACCCATCACGGGAAGTTCCTTGCTCCATCATCGCTGTTTCTGTGGAAAACAGGCTGGGAAGGGCACAGACCCTTCCCTGCACCTCAGTGCGGGTTTCATTTCTGCAGAACTCAAAACCTCAGTCAGAAACATCTACTGTAACATTATCTTACATTTATTCAATTTAATTTCAGTTTGAGAAGGATAGCATATAGATCTTTTTATAAGCTTGTAAGGTCACCAAATTTAAATTAAAGTGACCTCTTTTAAAGCACATTAATAAAAGTACTATGTGGAGGGAAATTTAATATGAATGGTTAAAATGCATGGAATTCAGATTTTACTGTCAAACAGCTCAATTAAACAAATTGAATTTTTAAGCAACAAAAGGGAATTGAATCAAATTAGAAACAGAGTGGGATCTGAAATGTGGACATTTATGAGTGATAGTCACAGGGCCCTCCAGCAGTGAGTTTTCTTTATTTGTTGCCTCAGCAGTTAGAGGGGTTGGCAGGCTGCAACACAAAAGGATAAAAATGTTCACCATTGAAACACAGTTTTTGGCTCCCAATAAATCATCTGTCACTTCATCACAGCCCAGTAGATAATGAGCAATAAAGTTTTCACACTCAGGCAATGAGGAAGCAGACGCAAGAAATACAGCTAAAGCTGCTGTCTTTCTTTTCTGTAAGCGCAAGGTGCTTTGTATAATAAATGACCTCTGGATTTCTGGAAAAGAATAATTCCAGTCTCAGTAAAATAAAACATTTGATGCACTAAAAAATCCCAAAATCTAATAACATTACTTAGTTCCTTTAATGAAAGAAATAATCACATTATATCTATGAGCTACAGCCTTCTATAACAGGAAGAGATTCCAGGGTATTACCTCTGAAGTTGTCTCTGTACTGCCAGTAAAGCACATTGCTGAAAATACAATAAAGCTGCACAATAATTTGAAGTGTGATTGTTTGCAGAGATTCAGGAGACATTTGTGTTTGCCGCCCGATCCTGTGAGGTTTCCTCAGCCGTACCTCCCTAGCAAGGCTGGATGCCCAGCGCTTCCCCGCGGACACGCCGACCCGCGACGAACCTCTGAGGGTGTCCCAGCGAGAAGATGTGATATCCTCAGGCCAGAATAATTGCAAAGACTTCTTGTCTTGACCAGGAAATTTTTTTAAGTGCTTTTTTTAACAATATTTTAGCTTTCTCTGATACCTTCTAATTGCTGTTTCGGTGAATATTTTGCCGTTATTATGCCACAACCCAAGGAAAACTGTTGCTTTTAAGTTCACAATCACTTTTTTGTTGTTATTTTTTAATCTGAAGTTTCATCCACTTCAGCTTATTGGTAGTGCTAAACGCACTTGTAAGTCAAATTTCATATCAGAGACATTTCAGTGAGGGTACCTGGGATGGTTATTTACAAAGTCCAGTTCACATGCAAAGCGTATCAGTCAAAAAGTAACACTGCAGCCCATAAACCACATAAAACGTATCATACATTGAGTCACATTTTTACTTTATATCAGCATTTGAAGGGACTTGAAGTAAAAGAATATCAGATATTGTCATATGCAAATGACAACTTAATATTTGCATAATATGTCAAGGCAGAAAGATGCAAATAAACTTTGGTTAAGTCTGTATTTCTGCCATTCTCTTATATAGCTAATTAGCAACTCGAAAGGAAACTGAAAGCTCCTCTTTTCTGAACTGTATATCAGCTAAAAGAAGGCACTGAAGCCTGCTTATTTCTAGACGGCGTAAGATGAACAATTAACATATCCATTTTATTGAACTGCTTACACTGATCCACAGCCGTAAAGGTTGTTTATTGGCTTCCAAAGTTGAATGCGAAGATACAGTCCTGTTAGAAGAAAGGTCTCACAAATGTAAATGAAAAAGGCCGTATTCTGCTATTAGAATGGTGTAAATCCAGGCAAGCTTCGCTGAGAGAAATGAAACCTTGGATTTACCGCAGCGTACTACAAAGCAGAACTGGGCTCCAAAAAGCTCCACGGGTGGACCTTTGCAATGACAAATATGTGAAAAAGGCTTTTCGGTAGCTCAAAACCTGTCTTAGTTCATTACAAGGTCTTAATACTCTGTGTGAAGGCTTATACTGTATTCTTTTTATAATATTAAGGATGTATTATTTATACCTACTGTAGCCATGCCATAGAATACATGAGTAGAGTTTGTTTAGCAACAGAGTGAAAAAATATTTGCTACAGGGGCAGTCTGGCAATATTGCTTGTTAAGGCATGCTATTTGTAAGCAAATTTATATGAAAAGTATGCAATGTCTAATACTAAACTACTCCAGCCCCAGACTGAAGGGTGATTTTACAAACGTCCTGCAGCACTCAATCATTCCTTCATTTTAATGTCTTTATTTTATGATTTTGTTGATGAAATACTACTTACCCAGTGCTCAAAATTCCTTTTAGGCTGCAGGCACTGGCTAGTTGACACGGCAAGCCATATTTTACAGCTATATATTTCAGCTTTCTCTGTCCAAGTTGGAGGACACAGTAGCCAAGATGGTTTTTCATAGTAGAAATATATTTTCATATTTATTTATTGATTTGACTAATGTATCTATTTTTCAATTCACATGCTTATGTTTCAATCCATTAAAGTGATTCATGGTCAAATAATATGTTATTGCAAGTACAAAGAGGAGATAAAACCACTGTACACTGGCTATAACACAAGAATAAAAATAATAAAAATCCATTGCATGATTAAATATAGTTTTTAATTCCCAAATGATCAAGCGTAAACTGATGGTTTTAATTATTTTTTCTTTAAAATAAGTTGGGTTTTTTTCTAAGTAAAATGCAATTACTGATTAAATAAGTTCTCAGGGATATATACTCTTACCCAACCTAAGTACTCAGTATAAAACTAACATAAAGCATCAAATTACTATCAAAATAAAAAAGCTCAAAAGGCTTTTAATTAGTTAAAATGAGATCTAAATGGCAACTGGTAAAGGAATGCTGTGCCTGTCACCTCCAGGTCAGGGCTGGAGTAAAGCCTGGCGTGGCGGTGGCCTGAAGTTGCAGCTGCAATGGCTGGTGACTGCTCAGTATAGCACCTGAAATTGCTGGGTTTCGTCCGCTTTTTTGGAGACAGGCAAAAAAGTCCGCAAAAAAAGTCCACAAAAAAGCCAAAGAAACCCACCCACCATGAGGAGCGGCACCCAGCCCCAGCCATGGGACATCTCCAGCCTCCTGGGCAGAGACCAGCCTCGCCCTTGCACCACCGTGAGACATTTCTCACTGTTTTTTCCACAAAAATTTGTCTTTCCTCCTGTCCTTCGCTCCTGAACTACGAAACTTTATGGCAAGGAAAGCCAATGCCAGAAGATGCCTTGGGGGCTGGCCGGAGAGGGAAGCTGCCTCTTCAAACAGAGGTTAGCACGCCTGCTGCCTGGGCACGGGAGCCAGGCTCAGCTGCGGGATCATCCGCAACGTGAACATGAATTTGTCATGTCAGGGTCAGGAGGACAAAACCTTACCGAGGACACGCTCTGCTCAGACCGCCCGCTGCAGTCTGAAGAACACAGCCACTGCAGGGTTTTGTGCTCAGAAAGGATCATTTATTCATGAATGTGCACCTTCTCAGGAGCTAGAAAATATTTTGCTTTTTCTGGAAGAAAGCTTACGTGTTTTTCAAACCAATACCTGGAATGAATTTATCAGCGTAACTAGCGGATTTCACCCCCTAAACCCCTGAAAAACAACATTTCTTCCAAATTAAGGCATATGCATTGCTGTTGGTAACGTCAGACAACAGAAATGTCACTCACGCCCACGTCTCATGTCCATGTGTCGCACGGACAGTTGTTTGCCTGTAGAAAAAAGCATACAACGATAAAACAATGTACCTAAGATAAGCTGCTGGATCCAGTATCTCTAGAATTTTGTAAGAAAATCAAAGCCACAAGCTGAACGCCCACCATCAGGTTTCAGGCACGTAGATGGTAGCAGACTCTGGTTGTAGCACCAGAGGAAAAAATAAAAGCTTCATATTTTCAGAAGGAACTAAGAATTTTGAATGTTCTAAGCCTGAGACATCTGAAAAGGGGCTCTGCTACTGAAAGATGTTTGCTCAGCAGTCACCCAAAACCCTCTGTCTCAAATCCAAGCTTCTAAAAAGCTACTAATTATATATCAGTAATCACTTTTGGAAAGAAAAGTTGCAGATTCCAGGAGGAATAAAAGAAAAATAAATGAAAAAGGAAGCAAGGGAGAAAAGGGATTCTTTCATTCTCTCTTCTGCATTGAAAACAAAAGAAAAGCAAAAACATATCAAATGAGTTTTAGGGAGTCATTTTAGCACAGAGTACGGAACAAGCTGCTGCTAATGGCAAAGAAAAAAAGGAACAGAAAACCCAATAACCTTAAATATCATGAAATGAGGAAGATAATAAGTCTGAGAGAGAGCCGAAACTGAAATATAAAGGACAGAAAAGTAGGCCCACGGAGAAGGACGTTTCAGAGCCCATAGTGAACAAGTGGGGTGACATCCTCATTTATACTCCAAACCTTTTACACTTATTGCAAGGCCCGTGACGGCTCAGTAATTATAGATCAGCCATGGGAAATATCCCCCATGCAGGAGCTGAGGACACTATAGAAATAACTGGAAATGGAGACGCAGAGGAGCGGCCGGGAGAGCGCAGCGTTTGGGAGGAGGGCAGTGCCCATCAACACTCGGCTCGGCGGGCAGCCCAGGGAACCCGCCGTAATTCAGACAGGCTTCCAGAGCCGGCTGAGTTGCACCATTTCATTTCTGCACCCTAATGCTGGGAGAACGAAACGGTAGTTTAAAGTCACCTTAGCTCCCCGTGGGAAGCAGAAGCACAGAAGGCTGTCAATGTGTTGAGGTAGAGCAGCTGAGAGGCTCTGGAGAGAGAGAGCTAAATGAATAGAAACTTGTTAAATGATGTGAGTTAATGAGAGCATTTTGGAATTAACCAGCTTCCATGACTTTAAATAAAACCCCAATGTCATTTTAAATTAGATTTTGTACATTTTTAAAACCATTATTTATTTATTTTTTGCGAGGTGCATGGGTGGGAAGACGGAAGCATTAAAATTTAATCTCCTCAACCCACTAGTGGTCAAATACGGGTATTTCTTCTTCGCAATGAGTTTGGGAACACGAGGACAGTCGCAACAGCCAGGAGATTTGCCAAGAGATGGGGGAGTCGCTCCCCCATGCACCCACTGTTTGTGGGTGTGAGGAGCTGACGCCTACTGCCACGAATGAGAATGTAGATGACGGGGCCACCATCCTCTGACCCTACAGTATCAGACTGGTGACTCTAATCCTCACTTCAAGCCAGGTTTTTGCACAGCAGATTAACACACGATGGCTTGGCAGCCTTACCATGTGCCCTGTCTCGGTGCCATGCTGTCGGCTGGGACTGGAACGACTGCTCTTGACAGGAATATACTTTGATCGCTCATCACTTTCCTTGTCCTGTTTCTATCCCACTCAGGAGAGATGAAGTGGCTGTAACTTCTGATTTTTTTATTGTTGTTATTATGGTTATTTAGGCCTACTTCTCCAGAGATTGATTACTTTCAAAGAAAGTCTCCCACTCCCAATGAGTGCAAGATGAGGGAACATGCTTTGAAGGAAAATCAAGTCAGGAAGCACCCAAGTGCTTCCCCAGTGAGCCCGGCTGATAAATGAAGTCAGTTCCGGCATCACACTTGTGCTGTAAGCAGGAAGATTTCTGGATATATTTTGGAACGTAATTTTCTGCACCAATTGTATATTAGCAGCAGCTATGCTTTCTTCAAACCACCGTAGAAGAGAAATGGTCCAGTGGGATAGGCACCAGCCTGGGACTCCGATGGCTAAGGTTTAAATTTCTTTTCCTACGACTTGCTCATGGAGAGCCTCAGATCTGATCACTTCTGAAATTTTCATGGAATTCCACCTAAAGGCCTTCTAAATCTATTTTTTCTTCCTTTATTTGTACTGTAGTTTCTTGCAGGTACAAATTCGGGGGGCTGGCACTGTCAGACTCACAAGATCAATGTGAAATTAAAGGCTATGATGATGACCCTGGCACCACAGTAATAGATGCTATAAAAATATTCTAGTCAAATATAATTAATATTGTTTACAGTAGGGCCATTAGTTGCCCTTCTATGACACTTCACAGTCTGCAGAATTACTTTGTTAGGAAAGAAAAAGGCCATGATGGTGGTGGGTTAACGCAACCATTTCTACAGTGGGGTGGTGCCCAGCCACGCGCACAGCCGAGACGTGAGCCAGGCAGTTATCACAGCAGACTCCCACCACGGACAAGATACAACCCCCGGGATGGGCAGGGAGATTCCCCTAAGGCATTTCTAAGTCATACCTAGCTTTATGAGGCATAAGCACCAAAAGCACACACAAGCTTGCAGTACCCGAAGAAACTGCTCTGGGCAAGAACCTGGTATCTTAAATATAGAGTGGCCAAAGCCTAAGGCCAGATCCTGGGTGTTAATGCTGAGAAGGACAGCAAGCATATCGGACTGCAATATGTGCAGCCACGATGGGGGAACGAAGCTGTAAACTGGTCACAAAATGGAAGAAGAAAGAAAGGGGAAAGATGAAGGGAGGGGTGGGGGCCACGACAAGCCCCACAGCTGTCCCATGCACACCGCAGGCTGCTCCCTGCACGCACCAACACAGAGCCACAGTAAACTTAACACCAAGTTGCAATTTAAAAATTCACAGAGCTTTTATATGATAATTACTGTTATTATAACTGGCCCATGAAATAAACACCTCTCCCAATTATACAAAAGGCACGAGGTCCTTAAGAGACAGAAATCTCACAATAAGATTTGCTTTCCAGCATAACAACATAGAGTGAGAGGAGAGCAAGATGAACAATAATAATATTATGGTACATATAATGTATGTTTTAATTAGCTAAAGGTAATCATATGAGGTTTGTCACAATTATATTAAGGTCAGGTCTCCACATGGTTTCATCAACAACATATTAAGACAAGGGAGGTGATGCCAAATTGGGGTTTAAACCTAATCAACATAATTAAACAAAGCAAGAACATGTGCTTAGAGCTACACCCATTTTACTGATCTTTCTATTTTAATTACTCTTGTAGAGTAAATATTAGTACCAAAATAACTCTTAATTAAATTTTTCCCATACAAACAGAAAACACAATCTTCTTTTAATTTGCTATTTTTGTAAAATAGATGTACAATATCTAGGTCTTCTGTAGCAGAAACCATTTCAAAAGTGTGCTCAAATTATGCTAAACAGCCGAATACATTCCAATGTATTGACATACTGACTTCTAATGTGTGGGAAACGGGAAACTACACTGGCCTAAAAAAGTCATGGGAAACCATAAAAACAAACTAAGCATAATTTAAACTGATTGGATGCTTCCTTGTAAGAAGTTCTTAGTTTCTAAATACAAAATGTGGACATTGAAATGTGGTCAAGTTATGACTTAAATTAGAAAAACATGTTTTCTTAGGTTTCTATCTTGCAATATTTGGCACGACTCAGACACTGGGGAAAGAGTTATGTCAGTAACATTTTCAAAAGTGCCTAAGTGGCTTTGCCCTAGGTTGCGCTGAGATGGAACTTAGGTACTCAGAAGTCCAAAGGACATGAGTTTGCAAGGGTGTACAAATGTTTAAAGCTGCCTAGGTGCCTAAAAAATGTATATGGGCATTTGCAAATTCATTTAAGCATTTTTAAAATTCTGACCTGAAGGAGATGACGTCCCATTCACGTCTACTCTGCGTAAAAGGCTATAGATATTTTAAAAAGTACTGGTCTTCGGAATGAACCTAATATCCAGCTCGGGTGAACTATTTCACACCAGTGTAAGCCTGCTGTCTCTGGTGGGATTTCTCCCAATTTAGTTGCATAAGTAACAGCAGAATCAGGTCTCTTAACAGAAGCCGTAGCTGAGAAATACAAACTGAAGACATATAGGTCCTCCTGGCAGTTGTGATTATCAAAAAGGTTGTGGTGTACTTGCACCTTGTTTAGAAAGGCTCACGCTGGAAATCAAATTTTCAGTTAAAAAGGAGAGTAACTAAAACATGCACCAGGGTGGGGGCTTTTCTGCCACTGGCATCCAATATAGCATGGCAAGAGTTAAAAATGTAGGAGCACGAAGTTATTAAAGCCACACATAACGCAGCCTGCGCGGTCCTCAGCCACAAAGTGAGCCCTTCAGAGTACACCGCTGGCAAGTGCTGGCTTGAAAAGGACCCCAAATGAGTTAAGAAGACTTCCACTCCATCATGAAGAATTGTTCTCTAGAGTAACTACCAGTGGGGAAATGCTTAAAACACTTACCATATGTGGCTAAGAAGGGTCTAATTTGTCCATTTGGAAATTTTGCCTCTTTTGAAAGGATAGTTAATTTAAAGTAATTTATTTCATAGGTGAAGCTTTATTCAGAGTGGTTAATATATCACCCTTGGTTGCCTGAACAATTAGAAATTGTCACCAAAGAAAAATGTCGCAGTTCATGTAAATAACTATTTACCTAAAGGAAATGGGAATCCACAAGAGTCAGCATACTTTAATGAGCCATGACAATAGAAAAAAAAAAAAGCCAGTGGTACACTGCATCTGCTAAAGCTGACATTGCTTATGGTAAAAATTGGCCAAAACAACTATTATTTGTGGGTTTTTGTGTCAGAAATAATGCAGCTTGAAATTTTCAACAGGCAACATGCGTCCAGACCATTTGTTACTTCTAATGGCCTAATTGTTCTCCTGGCAGAAATAAAAAATTAGGGCACTTATGTCATTTACCTAAATTTCTAATTAATGCAATGGTAATAGAGAAACTGGAGCAGAAGAAAGAAAAAAGTTGGGTGAAAAATGTTTCTCCTGGCCTGTCTACGATTTGTCTTTGTTAACTTTCCTACAATCTTTCCCTCTTAAACAGCAGGTAGACTGATCTCTGCAGAGATGTTTCACAGTTTTCCAACCAGACAAAAGTATGCTGGCAACTGAAAAATAAGACTTTCTACCTGAACCATTGAAAAGTTACAATAAAAGCACCAACTGTAGCACAATGTTCTTTATGTTGCCTCAAACAAATGTGCCATTAAAATGGTGTAAGGAATATTATTCAAAACCAGCTAAGAAATCTGCACTTCAGGTTGCAATTCCATCCACAAGTTTTCCACTGCTCTGTGCCCAACTGTCCAATGCGTCCTGCAAAGCAAATCGTGGCCAGTGCGTGCCCGCATTAGGATGCAGGACGAAGAGAAATTTAACTTTGACTTTCACACACTCTGCATTTCAAACCGTCACCTCCAGAAGGCAGGGTTTATTTCCCGGTGCTGTTTTAGCAGAGAGCAAGCAGTAAACTGCAAAGATGCTTCCAAGCCACTCAATTTTAGCTTATGTCGCTTCACGTTGTTACGGAGGGAAATGCATCAAAATGCATCAACACACTTTGGAAACACCTCTGAAAGTGTCTCAAATTTACTTTGTCCTGCAGTACTGGCAAGTGTCCACCATCTTCTCAGTATTTATTGTGGGAATGACATGGAGGAGGCTCAAGGTGATCTACGTTTATGCCTGTCATCAAGATATTTACACCTACTTCTTTGAAATGATGCCATACTTTGATCTTGACAGCAGTAATGCCATTAAAATATTGCTATCAGGAAATGCACAAAAGCAAAAAATGGAGGAAATTTTAAAAGGAGCCCTAGACAGGGTTTGTCCAACGAGGTCTCCAGGAAAGGTCAGTTGGAGACGGGCTCCCATTTCTCAGCCGTGCTTAGATCTGCCTGAGGTACCAAGAGGGTACCATAAAAAATGTTAAGAAAGTGATGGGTTTCCTATTGCTTTACAAAGCTCTTCCTGTGGAAGAGATATTCAGGCAGAACTGTAATTAAACTGTAAGAAAACTGCAAGTAAACCAAGTAAGCATACACATGCATGCTAGTGAAATATTCTAGTTTTTCTATCAATGCCTGAGGTGCTTTCCTTAAGGACCAAATGGAAACGAAGAGAGGGGGTACCAAGAAGGCGGTCTGAGATTCAAAATTCCACCAAATGTGAGCTCTGAGTCACAAGTAAATGTCAAAGTCTGCTGAAGGTTCCTATGGGTAGTTCGTCCTTGCAGGGGGTGAAAAGGCTTCACTGTTTCTGACCACATCTTAATCCGGGGACCCACACCCCAAACACATTCCCAGCAAGTTTTCCCCCAAATCTTTGCTGGTTTAAAGCAATCTTTGCTCTAAAACGGTGTTCATTCCTTACTTTTCCATGACCCGGAGTATCCTGCCTGCACCAAACCTTGATTACCACAAGATGCTCCCGTTAGAATCTGGGCGTGACATTTCAAGAGTTAATTACAAATACCGATCCAGTGAACCTTTATTTTCTGCCATCCACAAGCCCTCAGCACCCCCAGGTCTGAGCCCGCATGGTGACCGCAGGAGGGGGTCCCTCCGCAGCCGGCACCGCTGCCCGGGGCAGGGCTGGGAGCAGCCCCCCAGGACGGTGCCCCGGGGGCCACCCCCTCCCAGGGCACCCGGCAGGCAGGCAGGGGTGCGAGGTGCCTCCCCAGCTCCACTTTCCCACCTGGGCCTTAACATTTCCTCTGCAGCCTGGGAGCTGATTTGGCATGAGCGAGGTATAAACACAGGGCTTACAATAGCAGCAGGAGCTGGCAGGAGCTGAACTCCAGCAGCACTAGCAAGTATTGCTAAAATAAACATGTTATAGGCAAAGGTCAGGATGCCTGTTAATATAAAGACTGCGTCTCGTATAATGCATTCAAATGCCGGAGTGAGAGAGAGAGATAATATGATCCATTTGCCAGATTCCTCCTTTTAGTTGTAACACGAAGCCATTCTGGGCTGGAATGACCCAGAGATGATAATGAAGCGGATGATGATGCCATTGCCTGTGATAATGGTGTGACAGGGAGAATACCCTGGAAAACTGCACGAGCTGATAAGTGTAAAGGTATAAACAAACCAAAACAATATGGACTTATAGACATTAGTGCAGAACAAAAGAGAGGAGGAAAATCGAAGCCAACTGATCAACATTAAAAAAAAAAAAGACTTTGCAAGGGCGACTTTTTCAGCAATTTTCAGTAGTGCGGCGCGTTTCATTCACAAGCCCTTCAGCAGCAGCCTCCCGAAACCGAGCCCTTCCCAGCCGAAACAACAGAAGGCAAACTGTCTCATACTGTGGGGGGACCGCCTCTCCCTGCCCAGGAACAGTTTGTAGCAAACAGTCCGCGATATGAAAATGTATTTAATGCAATTAATAATTTAAGAAGTGAGAGCATGTGCTCTTGGAGAGTTAAATGCTTGTCAGAGTGATAGATGCACGCTTCACCACCAATACATTTCGTATGAAGAGCAGAGGGATTTTGCAAACTTGTGTTGACCTTGGGTTGCGGTATATAGGAGGCAGATTGCAAAGGCAGGCCTGCTTATGGTAGGAGAGTGCGTCAGCTCTCAATTTACAGCCCTTTCCCCAATTAAAGGACTGTAAAAACATTAAAATTAATGCAGTCTTAACTCCAGAGCAGGCTCTACTTTCTTAATTAGTGCATAATTATTCAGTTTTTGATATCCTGGAAAATTATCACATGGAAATTATTTTAGGCACAGTAACAATAGCAAAAATCTCTCTACCCCCCCAACTCGATTAACATGTGGAAGTAATTAACACTTTATTACAGTGAAAATACTATTACTGCTAATGTTTAATGACTTTTGCCATTGCATCATAAGCAGGAAATTTAGAACACTACAGAGCAACGGTCTGCTATAAATATAGTACAAAGATTGTAAACCAGAGTCAGATGATTCGCACTAACAGCACTTAAGACAGGGATATGACATACAATACGTTTCCAAAATGTCATATGCAGGGAAAATAATTTTCTTGATAAAGTCCACTCCATGGAGAAAAACAGCGAGTGCAATAACGTTGGATGCGTACAGTATAGGCAGCAGTGCTAGAGTCCTTGTAAAAGCCTGTTGTTAATCAAATTGAAACATAAAACCTGAAGCATAAAGTTATTTTCTCATAACAGTTTAATAGAAATTTCCAATCAAACAAAGGCCAAAAAGTGTTATTATGACATGAAGTTCCTTGTATAAACAACTTAAAATGAAGTAGGGGAAAGTTTCATGGGATTTATGGATTTCTTTATTTTTGTTATTTAGAGTAAATGTCTACTGTAGATCTCCTATAAATGTCTCGAGAAATTATGCACCAGCTTTAGATGATTCACACTAACAGCAATTAAGATGCTGAGTCCACAAAAGTGTCGAAGAGGTCAGTGCTCAGGAAATATCATTTCATTTCAGCCAGCACAATGGAGCCAAACGTGTCAGAGACAAAAGGAGACCAAAAAGGATGGAGACAGCTTTGTCTTTAGCTGGGCTTCTCCGTGGCTGCGGCAAGGGTACAACAGATGAGTAGAACTAGGGCAATGTTTCATAAAATGTTTCACTATCAAAATGTAAGTAGAAAATTGTACTTAATGTCCATCACAGCCTTATGGAATTTCCCAAACAACAGCATAACGCAACATAACACAAAAGATTTTAAAAAGAAAAAACGAATATAGAAGGAAACAAACGGAAAACAAGGCTGACACAACAAACCTCGGGAAAGCTGCATAAATTCATACTTTGCTTATTTGCTACTGCTTATGTTGTTGGACTGAGAATTAATGAAGAGGAGCACTCATCATGATTCAATCCATGGAATTATTTTAAATTTTAATATTCTATCTGCATAGCTCATTGGGCTTTCCCCTTTTAAATATTTTTCTTGATGCTTCAAAATGAGTTCATTGAACTGGACCAGTTTCAATGGCTAGCTAATACTATTTATAAATTATGGAACCTCTTGTTTTAGAAACATCTCCTTGTTCCATTGGCCATGGATATGGGGAGGAAGAATTTGGCACAAGGATGCTGAATATAAATTGCTATTTTGGAAGCACCTCTTACCAGCCAAGGTCTGGAGCCAGCACGCAAGAAGAATTCACCTGAAGTGGACACAGCTATTCGCTCTGGGATTAACTTGTTGCAGTTGCAAATGAATCATGAAACCAGCTTTGGCAAACCTGAGCCTGGACCCGCAGTGGAACTGAAATAATGTATGTGAAAAACCTGAACTGGATTACGAGGCCATCTGGAATGCATTCGCCTTATGCATTAGGAGTAGCAGTTTCCTTGACAGAGGTTGTGAAATATTAGAATTCCTAATGGAAGAAATATGGTAGTGCAAAATGACACAAAAATCACACAACCTCATTCCCTGACACGGAACAGTGAAAATGCGAATCTTTCTCTCAAGGGTACTCTATCAATCCTTTGCAAACAAGGCATTTCAGCAGGCAGAGGCGGGGGCTGACAGGGGTTAACCCTTCCCCACCACCACCGCCACGCAGGGCAAGAGAGAGCTTCCTTCTTTGGGGAGGCCAAAAACGGGAAGAAATGATGGCAATCGTAAATCCGCCCAGGGAGCTCCTCCTGAAGCGGGGGGTACCTACAGCACAGGCAACCCAAGGAGCTGTGGACCCCAGAGGCAGACTCCTGCCACTCTTGCACCCCTCTCGAGCGATGTTTAGATGCCTCTAACCCCACTGCCTCGGCAAATGCTACCTCTGGTTTATGCCAAAGGCAGGGGGGAGCCATGCCGGTAAGCCTGTGGACAGCAAATGTTGCAATCTTCCCCTCAAAATATCTTATTTCAAAGATCTGTGGTGGTAGGTCAGCCTGGACTTCGGAAAACTTGACCCATGATAACAGTTTGCTGCACTAGCATCTATGGGACTTTGGTATTTACACTCAAGTGATGAATATTTTCCTGGTAATAATGATTTACCAGCAAAAAGCATATGGCTGGGACCCTCCTGAAACACATACTTGCACATCTCGGGCTGCCCCCAGAGCAGCCGACAAGATCCACCTAGGAAGCAGCTCCAAATTCTTCGTATTTTATTCTTAAAATCACAGTGTCTCCCCAGGTCAGCCATCCTATACCACAGCAATGAGTGTCTGCAAAGGTATTGTAGGAACAGATGATACCTCATAGCATGTGATGGAAGCTGATATATTTCTTGCTTTTTGTTTAGTAATGAACTTTGTTAATTTGCACTAATGACTGAGAAAGGCACCACAGGTTATCAGATTTTGTGAGTTAGCTAGGAAATGATACAATAAAACAATAAACAATAAAAATCACAGAATAATACCCTGAACAAAGTAATTTGCCCACCTCATTCAGCAAGCATCGTTTAGTTTAAAACAGTAGCTTATTCTAACTCCAGACAGAGAAAACTGGATAAATCAAAAGCGATCATTTTCACTGCTGCTTTCTAGAGATGTAGTTGCTGACGAGGAAAAGAAAACGACGCTGGGGCTCTGCTCAAGAGTGGAGACCCAGGACAGCTTTGGGACTGAGGTGGCCAGGAGTACAGGGCTGAGATGGGAGGTGGCATGTGGACCACCACCACCACCAGCATGTGTAAGGGCAGCCACCCAACCCCTTGTCTGATGGGATTTGTTCAACAGATTGACTGGGTGGCTTTCGCTCGTGTATTCCCTACCACGGGTGTTTAAACCAGTAGGTCTCCTCACCAGACGTATGAATCACGTTTATACTCAATAGGTCTGAGGGAGTACAATAGGACATAGTTTGGAAGAGGTTGCAGACCTGGCCATGCACAGGAGCAGATGTAGAAATTATCTATCATAAAATGAACCTCACTACCACAGAGGGAAGGTTTAGATGAACTTAGGCATCATGGCTACACTTCTGCTGGGGCTTCATAGCAGTGGCCAGGCCAGCGATGCACTCACCCTCTGTGTGGATTCACTGGAGTCATCGAGGTTAATGTACAGTTTTAGAAGCACCTAAGTGATTTAGGAACCCCAGCATTTTTGGTTTCAAGTACTTTTTGAAATCCCGTCCCTAGTCTCCCTCATTGTCATTTATAAGACACACAAAGCTACTTTTATTGCTGCTTCCCTGCAGAAAAGCGAATAACTCAAAGATAGATTTTCTGTTTAGGAAATAGATCTGGGTTGAATTATTCAAAAAGGCTAACAATATCCAGCCCCAGAAAACTAAGAAAAGGCATAGAAGACTCCAGAGCTAAGGGGCTTTTATAAAGCAGCCAATTGTTATGACTCCGTTTAATTAAATACAAATGAATTAATTGATATGAAGTACTGCTAGGCAATTATTTTGCTGACATTTTGTCTCTTTTGAGACACGCTTGTTTACTGCAGCTATCATCTGCCAAAGCCTACCACTATTCTGCACTATTTTAAACATACATTTAAAGAGTTAAAACTAAGTTTGTACTGTCAGAAACTTTTACATTAATTTCATATTTGTGTTAATGGTACGCACATTAGACCCAATAGTATTTACATTTTTTAATCCATCTCCCGTCCCTAGGCCATCATTGTACATGAGATATTGCATCTTAATGAATTTTTCTGGTTAAAGATTTTTAAATAAATGAATAAATAAATAAGTAATGAAACACTGATTTTTATCTCACTGTACACAAGTTTACTGGTTGATTTTTTTTGCTTTCTGGTTTGCAATGAAATATTTTCATCATTTTCCAAAGATATGCATGAAAGTACAAAAACGATGGCTGGTTTTGGAACAAACCAGCAGCGGCAGTGAGCAGTATATTAGCCTTTAAACAGTAGGTAAAATTGAAGGGTTATCTGGAAAACCGTAACTGGCCAAACAATTTTACATCCTCTGATTATTTTCGGGAATTGCTGTGCTTAAGCTACTGCATGACACATCCTCCCGTACACGTGTGATCTGTTTTCTTAAGTTAATGACATATCCCCCAGTGATTCAACTGTGCAGGATGAGATCACAAGCGACTTGAACCCTTTAGACCGAAGCAAGATATATTTCAGTGCAAGGAAGAGGAAAGCATCCGCAGGACTTTTAATTTGCTTTTGCCGTGTCTTGGGCTTGGCTCTATGGTAGCGAGCTGCTCCTGGAAGCAGCAAGCCCTTGGAGAGCCGCTGGCTGTGAAGTGAGTTGTGGACACCCAGGACACATCCAGAATTTGAGCCCCTACCTGCCAGGTCAGTAATAATGTAAGCTGGCAAGCTGTCTATCTGCCTATCTGTCTATATGATACTTCTCTGTTGTGTACATTGAAATAAACAGCAGGCTGGAGAGTAATTAATTTACCGCTGGTGAACTATACTAGCCTACTGGAGCACGAAGAGCCTTCAGAGACAGGTAACCTGAAACTGTGCGCACGCACATTTAAAGACCAAAGTACTCAGAAATGCCATGGCAACGTATGTATTGAAATATCAATTGACTTGAAGTCACTACATACGTGTCAAACTCAAGCTATACATTAGGCTGAGTGCAGACAGAGACTGGACTCTAGACTTCCACTAATGTAACTGTTCCTAAACAAAAAGAGCCAGGTGGCCAGATATGGTCTTCTGCCTCAACATGGTCTTCTACCCCCAACGCAGCACTGTTAACAAACCAGTGGGATGTGCTGAAGACTGCCATAAAACATAGAAATAATGACAGTATTCTTTACAGCACTGCAGCAATTATGCAATCAAAAGCAACGCATATTTTGCTTATTTTTTAATCATAGCTACTATGGTACTCCCATCTCTCACCATTGAAAAGTCATGAATCAGATTCTCTAAATCATGTAATTGCAGGAGATATGAATGTACCTGCTGTGGATTGTACAAGTTTTTACAGAATGTGTCACGTTTTTCAGCCTCTTCTCTTCAACCACTAAGGCTGTAGTCTTACTTTCTTTAGGAGAGGGGATTTCCGTGTACTCATACGACTCTAGGACCTGGGACTTTGATACGTCTTGACTATGTCTGTTTTCTCTTAGTCGGTGGTTCAGGCTATCAGCAAGCTCCTACAACCTTTCCTTCTGATCAAAGCATGTGAACGGACATGGAAAAAACTGGCTTGAGGAGAATGCTTCCATTTTTCCTATTTACCTATCACCCAGCTAGACATTTTTAAGCATTAATCATACTTAGAAGACTTAGAAAAAGCCATCAGTCACTTAACAAACTGCCCCATCTTTATCTGGAGGTAACAGATGACTGCCGACTATCTGTGCCGGCTAGACAGACCATGCAAAGTTCCTGATGAAAGGCAGAACGCAACCAAAGTTAGAGACACAGCATGCAAAATTTGGCACCACTTTAAGCAGCCCCCTAAACAAAAATATAGGAAGAGACAGGTGAATGGAAACTATACAGACATCCCCCCTCCGCATCTCCCCAGGGACCACTGACCCACGTTTTGGAAAATTCAGGCACTAGAAATTCCTGCCATCACCTGGAGAAGAGGGCAAAGCAGACTATGCGGATAATGCCGTCCCTTTTGCACAGAACAGGGATAACAGCACCGAGCTCCGCCTCGATGCTTCAGAAACAGTATTACAGGATCATTCAGGGTGCAAAGCATGGCCCCATGTCCTGCTTTAAAATAAAAGACCTTTTGTGTGGTTACCTTCTCCCGACCTGTGTCAAACACCAAGCCTTGCAGGATTACTTCCACTGGCTAAGCTAGCAGAGCACTTTCTTTGGCTCACCAGAAAAAAAGCTGGTGTTTCTGAAGCTGAAATTTCACAGCAAGTCTCCTGAGATCCCATGCATGAATAATGAAATAATTGTGTGTCCTCAGTCATTGCTCTAGCATGTTACCATCTCTGCTAGTGCTGCTGCTGGTCCCGTTTTCACGGCGGTAACATCAGCATAGGCAGTACCTTCTGAAGGATGAATCGTCTTGCAGCGCCAGTCCTGGCAACGCCGTCCGGAAACCACGTAATAACGAATGACATGGGAGCTGAAGCCAGTCTCCCAGCAAGACATCGGGAAGATATTTCAGCCATTTCTTGGGTTTTTTTAAACTTAGCTCACCCTTTCCCACTTTATGCTTTTTCCTAAAACCCCATGGGCCGGAACACAGAGCAGTCCCATTTATCCCAGCTGAGCCTCTGGCCCACGTGCAGCTATTGCAAAGTTAACTGCACGGATTCACAAGCCTTTGTAGAACAGTGTTTCTGCACTAGGATTTTCTCCCCAGACACCCCCTGTCTTCCCCAGTGCATGTTACTGTCACACCCAAAAGCAAGACGGTCCCGTTAATCATACCTTGGCGCTGCATCTTTATGCGTGTATTTCAGGGCTTCACAATACAATAAAATTTACAGCTCGTATAATTAAGAATATGCCAGTTTAAACAAATTAAAGCTCAGCTTTAAAAGCAAAAGCTCTATCAGATCAAGACATTATGCATGAAAGAAATTTCAAATTCAAATCAACAACATCTGAAGGCTCAGAACACAAAAGCTGTATAGGAGTCACTGGGAACTACTATGAGACCTATTTCCTAACCTCAAGGTACAATTCACGGCACGGGGCATTAGAAGGTCATGAAGATTAATTGAGTGCAAGGGTTAGTTGGAGATTTGTGGGGAAGCTGCACTGTTCCTGTGATTTCTTTTTTTTTCCTCCATGAAAGTAAAAAATAATAACTTCTACTGAAATTTACATTCATGAAAGGCTCTTTGTCTCTCTGGTGTATTTCTGGGAGTGAAAGTGCGGAGTGGAAGACAAGGTAAGCCCAAGCACCCGTCCTGGGCAGGCAGCTTCAGCGGCAGCGGTTGCCCTCGGAAGGAGCCCTCAGGAGGGATTTGAAGTCTTCCCACCCAGGATGCTATGGCCTGCTTGGCCTTTGTGGTGTTTGTCTCCAGGAGTACCTCCACAAATAAACACAACTTTAACCATTTCCCAGTAGATGCACATTGGGGTGAGCGATGGTGGTCCAGCTGCGGGAGAGCAAAGCAGGGATGGAGGGGTCAATTGGGCAGGTACCTCTGCAGAAGCTGGCCCCAGAGAAGACCTTCCCAGATGGGCATGCAAAGGAAATGTGTAGGTAAAGGATTTTGGCATGGTGGCTGGCACACTTGCTTGGAAAGACTGCATAGTTTGGCAGAGGATACAATCAGTGACAACCAAGCCAGACAGGAAAACGACTCAGAATCACAGAATCACAGAATGGTTTGGGTTGGAAGGCATCACCTAGTTCCAGCCCCCCTGCCCTGGGCAGGGACCCCTCCCACCAGACCAGGCTGCTCACAGCCCCATCCAGCCTGGCCTTGGACACTGCCAGGGATGGGGCACCTACAGCCGCGCTGGGCAGCCTGTGCCAGCGCCTCACCGC
>JAVKLA010000093.1:40669956-40704956 GCA_034782735.1 Sagittarius serpentarius
AACTTCAGGAGGTTCGCACGGGCCCACCTCTGGAGCCTGTCAAGGTCCCTCTGGATGGCATCCCTTCCCTCCAGCGTTGGTGTTGTCGGCAAACTTGCTGAGGGCGCGCTCGATCCCACGGCCCATGTCGCCGACAAAGACACTGAACAGCGCCAGTCCCAATTCCGACGGCTGAGGAACGCCAGTCGTCACTACTCTCCATTCAGACACTGAGCCATTGGTCGCAACTCTGTGAGTGTGACCATCCAGCCAATTCCTTATCCACCGAGTAGTCCATCTGTCAAATCCATGAAAATGCAGAAGAAATAAAATTTCTCAAGGCTCTTGTCCCCATTTTTCCTCTACCGCATTTTGCCATTTTTCAGATAATAATAAATTACTTTTTGGACCCGGTTTCTCTTCTGCCACATCAGAAAAGGACATTTTAAAAATGTAAAATATGACGTTTTCAGGCTTTTTCCCTTATTAAATTCTTCACAAGATAAGAACATGGAGGACAAACAATATGAGCACCAACTCTTGGAATTCAATACTGAATATTATTTTGCATATGATATCACATCAGACACTAAGAAAAAGAATCTTGCTTCATAAAGTAGGACACCAGTGACAAAAATCGAAGACTGCAAAGAGCGAGCACAATCCTGTATCTGTGCAGGAGATTTCCCCCTTCTATATACCATCATGCTTTGCACACAAAGTTCAATGGACAAAAAGTTATGTGCCACTGCAAAATGACTCTACTACAGATTTTTACAATTATCTGAGAAACTTATTTTAGAAAAGCTCTGAGGTCAGCAGCAATCTCCATTTTCCCATTTGTTTCAGAAAAGCTGTACGTGACATTGGCATTAGGTATATATATTAGCAAGTCTATATAAATATAAAAGTATTTGTTTCAGTTTTGAAATCATGTTTCATATACAGTTTGTGCTGGATTTCAATAAGCATCTAATTAAGATGATAGATTTTTTTTCACCCAGTGCTTTTGCAAATTCTATTTATCAGAGCTGCTCCAAGTACTGCAGACTATCAAAACAGCAACCAAAGCTGCAAGTTCAGCAGAAAGATGTTTTCAAACAAAAGGGGCAAAAGGGGGACCAAGACAAATGCTAAATTAAGGTACAAACAGAGCAAACTTTTGATGGTATTTAAAGATGTACATTGCCAGTAGGCGTTTGGCATATCTTCAGCAGTAATCACACACACCTAATTTTCTTTTTTCATTAAACCATTTTCATTATCATGGTGCTAAGTTACTTCTGAATAGCCCACCAAACAGTTTCAGAACAAAACCTTTCCCCATTTCTAGCCATAGTCACTCATTTGGACCTTCGACAGACTTTTCCCTTGCTCCCTACTAGAAGGCGTGGAGGAGAAGCAGCAGTGTGGACGTGGCAGCAAACCCCGCAACGTGAACAACATGATTTGCAAATCACTAGCATGTCTGGCAAAAAAAACAAGACCAGAATCTTGGATTTACGATGTTTTAGAATTGGCTTTTCTATTTTCATTTGAGAACGGAGTTATGGAGATTTTGTGTTTGAACCTCTTAATATTTATATATGGCAAGCATGAGTCACACAAACAAAAAAAATGAATTGCTAGTATTAAGCACATTGTTGTCCTTGTTGACAAAACTAGCAAGTCTACTAAACGTAGGTAAAATTTTCAGAACTTCAAAAAACTCTGAACTAGTAATATCTTTGTCATTTTATAACACTCAGGCTATTTTTCCCATCATTTAAACATAGAAAGAAAATGTCTTGCTTCCTTACTTAGCAGACTTGGTAAACCATTATCAATCATCAAAAATATGTATTAGACACATTTATTCCCCTGACAAATTTATGCCAGAAAACTGATAGACTTATTATAGAACCTCTTCTCACAACAAAAAAAAAATTCCGTGGTTTCATGTGCTTCTCTCTCAGTCTTAGACTTGGGGAAACAAAATCTTTATCCAACAGCACACCCCTTGGATTCAATATCTGAGAGTTTTCTGAGAAAACTCTTTCCTCTGCTAGGTTTACATTCTGAAAATATCATAAAGGTATTATTATCCACTATGACCATCTAAAACTCTAAAAACGTGACTGTATTAAATGGATTTTTTTAATCTTCGTATGTTCTAGCAATCAGTGAAGCAGATTTAAATCAATTTTTAATACCACTATTAGGAGAGAGGAAAAGTCGTAAGACACACATTTTAAGGATACAATTTATTACAAAAGTTTCGCTGCAGCTTTGTTTTGTGGGGGCTTTTTCATCAGTGGTGTATCTCTGCTCATCAGGATTTGTAATAATACACTTATTGTATCTGATGTTGGGAATCCATCCTTTGTAATACTTCTTGACATAATTGCAGCTTTTGACACACTCAATCGTGGGATCCTTCTAAACCATCTTGAAAAATATGTTGGTCTTTCAGGTTCGGTTATTCAGCAGTTCAAATCTTATTATACCCATCGACTACAGTTTGTTAATATAATTTCTTTCCATTCCTCCTCTTACATTGTCATCTGGAGTCATCTGTTACAATGTCATCTGCAGTCCCACAGGGAACTCCTCCTGGTTCCATGCGCTCCTTTATCTACCTGCTGCCTTTAGGAGCTACAAAACCCGAGCTACAGAGACATGGGCTCTCTTATCACTCTCCTGCTGACATTCGGCACTTTAATTTTCTATTCCTTGTGCCTATTTATTTGATCAATATTCTAATGCTTTTCCCTCCTGCTCAGCTATTTAGATGAGACCCAATTAAAAAAAAAAAAAAAAAGAATGTTTTTTAAACATTTTGAAATTATACCCCAGACAGGTAAAGGCAAAACAAGTTTTTGATTACATACCTTTTTCACAGCCAGGTGATTCATATTATTGTGCTTTTCAATTCCAGAATTGCTTTATTTATTTATAAATTTCCACATATTTGAGCATGTAAAAATGCCCAACAATACCATAAAAACTCAACTATAAGCTATAAAAAAGGCATGAAGTGAAGAAAAGGAGGGAAGCAAAGCAAAAGAAAAAAAATCAGTACTGAGTTGCAACCAAATTTCACCACCTAGATTGCTATTTACGATACTACCTCTGTAGTATGGTACCAGTCAATCTGAGTTACGGTACGACAATCTGAACTTTAATAGATAATATTACTACATATTCCCCATAAAATGTAACCAGAAGCTGCGGTTTCAGAAATACTGGGTACCTGTAGTTCCCACAGAGTTTGGTGGGCTATACCAAACACCTAGAGCTTCAAAAATCCAACCCCGTTCTCGATAACACAAATATTTCTCCTCCCTCCACACCAGCAGTAAAAGATTAGCAGGAAAAAAATATCCTAGGGAGTAAGAAAGAGAAGTATCCATCTCTTTTCCCCTGCAACAGCAAATGGGCAGTTTCTGATTGTCAGAGAGGTAAACCGTTGCAAGGTCGTATGGAGTCCTGTTTCTGTTCTTCCAGCTTTCATCTGGTATTCTCAAGTTGCCCTGATTAAGTGAATCTCCCAGTCTGAGGCAAACAACTGGTATTGCCAACACCAAATTTTTTCTTCTTAAATAAATATAATTCTACTTCTAAATCTACGAAGGACACAAAGAAAACAAACAAAAAAATGTTGGACACTTAAAATAAAGGTCATTCTTTGTGCCAAAATCTTATACTGCTACCAAAACCACATAATAACATACCCTTACTCAGGGTATGGGATGGTACAAATGCACACAGCTGGGTACAGTCAATTAGCCATCGGCTTTATTACTCTATGAAAGAAAGCTCACTCTTGAGACAAAATATCTGTATGGTCTCTGCCACTGAGTTTCTTTTCTGTTCTTCCAGAAGAGACGCACACAGGAGGACACAGAAACTCTGCCTGAAATAAGGCACTGAATCCTCCTTGCAGAAATATAACTCAAAGCTAACTTTACTGAACTCAACTGAAAAACATTTGTACAAATGACATCGAAACCAAGGCCGTGAAATTTAATAGGAAGGATCTTTAGCCATTTACTTTAGTCAACTATTAATCCTCAGCTGTGGCCTTCTTACAGTCCATTTCTTCTAAACAATCTCTTCTCCACCACCTCTTTCAGAGACACTTAACCAGACATGTCCTGTTATCCCCTTCAAACTCATAACTTGAGCTACTTTATTCATCCACTGCTCATACTGTTTGTGTCTAACACAGAGAAGACTGTTGCAAGGACATCAGCAGAAGAAGGGAGACGATGTGGAAACGGAGGTTTAGGAGAAAGAGAAGATCAAAAAGAAAGCAGAAGGGCACTGGAGGTCCTTATAAGATTTAGCATGAGTCTGGATAGAAAGATCACTAAGAAAATAGAAAGCATTTCAGCAAATCATGCTTTTCATATAGCAGGAACCTCTTCTCTCTCCCTGGAGCAGCACTGGCTGCCGACACCGTGCCCCCTGTGTCGGTGCCATGCCCTGGGCTGTATGGTAAGAGCTGCTGCCTTGGAGGTGTCCATGCACACAACAGAGGGGGATGGTTCCCTGGTACTAAGTGTCTGGGAAGGTACACACCTTCTGCTTGTCCAAACCTACCACCCAGTTTCAACCAGCTCCAGAAACCCTCTTCATTTCTTCTCCAAAGTGGTTCTGTTGAGTGGTCGAACCACGTCTGGCTCCCACCTCAGGGATGGGTGAAATGACTCCTAGATAAGAAGTAGCTTGCAGGATTCTTTGGGGATGTTTCAAAACAAAAAGCGCCACATACCTGTCAAATATACACCTTGTTATTAGCCAATTTTCCTGTTTATTTGAGCAGACGCTTTCAATTTATGGAAACATATGGCAGTGAGATTAACTCCTACAGAACTAGAAATGGGCCAGAGTCCATATTTCAGGTTTGCAAAACCAAACTCCAAATCAGAATTGCTCTGGACCACTACTATATTTTATTCCAACTAACAAATTTTAGCAATAAGACACGTTCAGATAAAGGGCTCCAGCTCTAACCAGCTGAAGAAAGAAGTGATGACTGATTCAGTAGTAAAACCCACACGGCAGCAGAGACAAGCCAGCACAACCTGGTTTTGAAATCCCAAACAAGGCTTTACACTGACCAACAGGAACTCTCCAGAGCGGTTTCTGTTTGCTTTTATTCTATGCACTGACTTATATTAAGCCCCACGAAGCTCAGGAAGCTCTCAAGGCTTAGACGAGGCCTCAGACAAAATTGTCATGGCAGAGATGACATGTTTATGGTCAAGCCAAAGAAGAGTTGTGGAAGACCATGGAGGAAATGAGTCCTTTGGCAAAAAAACTCAGAACTCTGAGCCCTCCATTGCCTTTCCATGGGAAGGGGTGATCCATGCACCTCTACAAAACACAGCTTCAGTGATGGGAGCCCAATGCAGTGCGGGGAAGCTCAAGGGTTCCTTGATTTTCCCTGACTATACTCAAGCATGATAATGACATCCATCCTCAATCCATGTAACAGGTGCTTCAATAACCTGACATACTGTTTAAAACCTGTTTTGTTGAAATTAGTCTTTTGTCAGCTTTACTATGTTGTTAGAAGTATTTCCATATTTCACAGCTTAATGATTACATTTCATTTCTGCTATCTTCTGCTGTGTACAAATTCAGTGGGACTCCTGGGAAGAATGGTATAAAGAGAAAAAACTTATGGAGTAAGTTGTTTTTCATATGCATTTTTATAAATTCAACAGTTTAAAAGCAACATCAAAATAAGAATGATATAAACAATGGCATGAGACAGGAGGGAAAGGAGGAAAGAAGCATTGGTTAGGTGTGGTAGTGTTTTAAAGATATTTCCTTTTGTATCACCAGATTGTCTCCTTATTTCAAATTCCCCAATTATCACCAGGTTTTGAAAGTTTCTTGACAGAGCAAGACCTCTCGTTATATGCAAGATTTTCTGGATTCCATTTGACTACAATACTAATATGCTTAATTTCCATGTCTAACCATATTGTAGTAAGGAAGGTTAAAAAATCAACATACCCACACACAATCTTCTTCAAACTGCATTTTAAATTCTTTTCTTGTCTATAGCGGCGGTGCTGTCACTGAGCAACCCTAATGCAAATTAAAAAATTAATGGATCAGGCATGAGAATAATTATTGTAGAAAGCGCCTGGACTGTGCCTTTTCCAAATAGACTACATGGGATTGATGCAGAAATGACCCAAGTGGGCCCTACTGGCTTATTCAATAAGGGTCCACTCAAATTCCATCTGTGAACATTTGGTCAGCCCTTTTATGACGATGAGGCTATTCCTCCAAGTTCATATTAATTTTTGCGCACATCTGCACACTCACCTAATCCCTACCCACGTGCCACTTCAATTACAATTAAAAGAACAAGATAAATCTTGGGCAAATTTTAATCACAATAAAGTCTTTAGGGTTATTTTTAAAAAAATCTATGAAAAACTTGCAATTTTTTTTCTTTCCACAACATTTCAAGAAGGAGCTAGTCAGTCTGGAGAACCTCCAACCATTGCCCTCATGGTTTCAATTTTGCCTTGGATGGAGAACAATAGGCGCGAGTGTCATTGGACTTCTGGAGCTCTCTGAGTTCAAGACGGCAGCATTCAACTGCGTGTGAGCGTGGTAAAGTATTTCATTGCACAAATCTGGAGTTTACTCTAAGATCAACAAGTAAATTACTGTTTTCAAGCTCTTATTATGATCCCTGAATGCATACAATCAGTATCATTATTTTAAGCAAACACTTGCAAGGGCTTTAAATAAAAAATGCAGTATGCAGAGCATTTACATTTTAAGCATAGCATATTAATAGGAAGGAAGAAGAGAAAGATGACAACTAGAAATGTCAGCTGGTTTAATCATACTTAATATGAAAAGACTGCTATAACTTTAAGAATGCAGCTTAGCTGACTTTGGAGCTTAGGTTTTTATTTTTCTACTTTATAGCATGCTTCAAAACTACTTGGACAAATACAAAACAAGAATTACAGTGCACCATAAGTTATTTTAATATCCTGTAGTGGTGTATACTTCCAATGAAATCCCAAGACTATTATTAAGGTTCTGTGTTTGTGTGAAAATGTCAAGTTGTTTCGAGTGACTACATACTCTAAATTATATATAACTGTTACTTTATAGCTAATAGGCACTAAAATTACTTTAAAACAGAAATGTAAAGTTATATTTTCATCCTTTTTGACAGATAATAAAGCTTATTTATGAGATACATTTTCTCAAGTATTAAAATATATAATGTTTACAAAAACATTAAAAATACCAATACTTGATATTTAAGCAAGAAACAGTGCCATCACGAAGAAATTTTCCTGGATATATCCAGCATCAAGTCAAATAGATGATAACGCAATAATTCCACTTGTGAAAGTCATTTGTTAAAACAGTAAAAAATAAAAAAGGTTGTGTCTCAAAATGAGATTTAGATGCTTTTCCTCTCCCTGCCCGTCATTAAACTGCAGGTACGAAATCCTTGTGTATATCTTTTAGATAAAATGATGCCACATGATATACTCCCACCCTTTATTTTAAATTGCATCCACTAAGACACATTGCTTAATTGCTTTGTTGTTGTGTCCCTACCCAAGGAGGCAGAGGGAAAAAAAGTTACTCCTTTTTACAAGCGCAATGGAAAGGGACATGAGCATGAGAGTAATTTCTTCCCTTGTAAACTCCAGTTAAGATGGAGAATTTATGAAAGGGAAGATTACTGTTGGCGTGATGAACACTTAAGTGTACACACCATCGCTAACCCACCAATTATTCAAGGTCTAAAATAAAAAGGCTTCACATGCAAATTACCGTTGTTTATTCCTCCCGAGCACTTAGTAAATAAAAACATATAAACGTCGGGATCTATCTTGTTATCTGCGAAGTGTGAGGGATATCAGTTGGCATTAGCCTTGATGCATCCCGGTTTGAAGGCAACCTTCACAGAAGGTTGCAGCGCGCTCGTTGCGGAGCGGCAGCAGGAGCTAATTGCTAACCCTCTGCTGTGATTAGGATTACCTCTTCTGCTGAGGGGCTGTGGCTAAATTTATGCTTCGTAGTTCTGCCGCTCTGCTATACAATATTATGCCAAAGCATGAACAAAAGAAAATTACCCTGAAGCAATGGAGTGCCACGACGCATTGTCGCTATTAATCTTTTAGTAATGGCAATGCTAATTTGACATGATGCATAGTAATTTATTAATAGAAATATTTGAAGTCCTAAACTTAAAACATTCTGTGCGAGAAAGGACGGCTCTAGAAGGGGGTAGGGGGATGCAAAGCCTTTCACCTCCAAAGCTCTGCCTCTGCTTCGACTCCCATCAACACCAGCAGGAAGGTGTGTCCCAACGCTAGGCAAGAGGACAAGACCCAAGCATTCTGAGGGGAAAGCAGACTAATGGTTTTGTAAGGCGAACCCACATGCAACCCGTGAGCTGTGTGGGGCTGAGACCCCTGTGCTGGGCATCAGCCCTGGCCAAGCTTGCAGTCAGGGAGAGGAAGGAGGGTTAGTGCCGGGTCCTTGGCAGAGGCAATTATCGCCCGGTGTTGGTCGGCAGGGGATGCTCCTGCATCAACCAGCTCATTGCTTTCTGGGAGCGGGGAGCAGCCGGGGCACAAACCCCGGGGGCCCCCGGCCCCCCACGCCGAGCCCGCTGCCCGGCCTTGGTCTCGGCGGGAGGGCACAGCAGGCTGCTCCCGGGCATCGGCGCTCCTACAAACTGTTTGGCCGTGTTTATAAAAGGGCTAATCCGTGTTCAGATCGTACGGGCTTTGTTCCTTCTCCTGAGCCATCATTAACTATTAATCAAGGGTGGGTTTCTTCAAAGGTCTGCTCCATTTGTTGTTTGCTCTTGGAAAACAGGAGCCCATTTAGGATTCAGGAGAGCACTAGGAAGGCAGAGATATTTGTAAACACCATAATAGTCATATTAATAGACTAAATGTGTTTCAAAAAAAAACCAAACAAACAAACCATTAAGGAGAAAAGGAAGGTGTGGGGCTTTTTATATTGAACCTCACCAGAAAACTGCAGAAGAACTTCATGATTTGTTACGAGAGCGGCACTGGAAAACCTGGGGAAGCCTTAAATTCCACCTGTCTGATTAATGTCAAGGTTACGTTCGATCTACATTGGTAGCACACATGAATTTCATGTCCCAAGACCTTAGCAGGAGTCGAAGTAACATGAGCCATTATTTATTGGCGATAATGGCCACTAGCCAAGGTAAAACCTGGTACAATACATTAATAGCATCGCGTTGTCTTGGGAAAATGAGGCCATTAATGCAGGTCACATGCACTATATAGTGCAGACCGGATTCAGGTGGAAGCCATCAAAAACTTCTTCTGGAACTGGAAACAAGCAGAGTTCAAACCTTGCTGTATCAATTAAGAGAAAAAACTTGAAGGTCTTCTGTGGCCTGCCATTCCCAGCACCTTCTCAGAGTAATTTCACCTTTACCACACTTGCTTTCAGTTTTTGCAAGTTTGTTTTCACGTCTTCTGCAAAAAAGGTAATGGGAGACATTTTAGTACATTTTACAGTAAGACCTTCTGGTAATGGACTGCTTCCTTCTCTATGAACCACAGAATTGAAAATATTTGCACACAGTTCTTCTTTACTGTAAATAACACTATCGAAATGCATTACTTCAGAATATTTAATGGTATAACTCCAAAAATAAGGCCAGAGTCTTACCCAGCAGATACAAGGCAACTGCTGGAAACTCGTTTCCATTAAGAAGCCATAGCTCCCAACACCGTCACAAATAGAGCACCATCAACACCCCAAAACGGGTTACTCTGTGCATTAACATCACACATTGCACTGCGTGTTCCTGCAGCCAAAACCAGTGAAAAATTCCCATTTACATTCTGTCATATTCTTTGCATCCTCCCCAAAGGGTGGGGTAGGCTTCGGTACTTTAAACAGAACATCGTTATCAGCACCCTGTTGGGCAATTTATTTGTTTTTTAAGAAGTGTGAAGTGCCTGTGGATACTTTTTAACTTCAGGCACTGGAAGACTTCATTTATAACCTGATGCCTTATTACTTGACTTTGCTAAATTCTCTTTTCCTTTTGTTGTTTCAATTTATCTTGTATCACCACTCAAGCTAGACAATGATAAAAAATAAAGGTGTTTTCTTTTGTCATGTAGAAAATGTGATTCATTCGTTGTCTTTAACAGGCCTTCAGACCACCAGACATATGTTGGATGTTTGGCAGCAATAAAAAAAACACAACACCAGCTAAACAAATATATATATTTGTAAGGATTATAAATCAGTGCAAGTTATTCTGGCACTACTTTATATAAGACATTAGTGGGAGTATATTTGAAATATTGTGTGCAATTCTGGTCACTATATTACAGGCAGGACATTGTGGAGTTTGAAAGGGTGCAGTGGAGGGCAACCAAAATGATTCAGGATTTGGGAGTTATAAATGATGAAGACAAATTAGCTGGATTCAGGCTGTGTTACTTAAGGACTCGCTTCTGCAGGATGCCAGGAGGGTCCTGCCTGGGCCCCCCTCCGAGGATGCCCGGCACCCCAAGCTTTGCCTGCCCCGGCAACACAGAGGCAGCCCCCCAGGACAGCGGGCGAAGGGGAGATGCTGGCATGGCTACAGCTCAACGAGAAATAAGTGGACTCGCAGCTACAAGTTGCGGGAGTAGTAAATAATTCAGAAGCATGAAAAAACTGACAGGGAGGAAATTATCCATCCATTCATGTACTGAATTTAAGATTAGAGGAGCTAAAAAACGCTGCACATAAAGTAGTGCTAAAAGCAAAATATTGCCTTTCAGTAAGGAAAGCGTATTTTTTCTAACTTTTTTCTTAAGATGGGGAAAATGAAAGGCTCCTTTTTGCACCTGCAAAAAATGACTTCTGCTGCAGGAAAAAAAAAGAATTAAGCTGTGTACAAGAGTGGAGGGGGATGTGAAGGTGAAAGGGTAAATTCTGTTCATTGCAAGACATGCTGCTGACCTGGCGGTTATTGGTACAGCCACCATGCCAGGACTGCACCGACAAGCCAGCAAAGAAAACTTCTCCTGGAAAGGAATAGAGTCAGAAGCAATCCCTTTTTCTCAACTAACTGAAGAAAAGGCAGTAATTCCCAGAATTAGAAGCACTCTATATATCTGTTCCCCTCCTTTTGTCCTAGAGCTTAGATAGATGTCCGAGCAGCAAGGAGAACACGGTTCAATTAAAACAGAGAAGGAAAGGAGAATGCCAACACAAAAATCTCTGTAGTTTTTGTTATTTACAAGAGCAAAAGTTCCCACACTTCATCCTAAGTATATTCACACCATCCATTCAGGAATAAGGGTCTGAGGAAGTAACAGCTTTAGGGAAGGTGGCAGGTGGGTGGAGTTCTTCTAAAATATCTTTATTCCATTTTTATTTTGCCCAAAAATTAAGGCATGGAAAATACGCATGAATATTTGTTCTGCCATGAGGTCTCCATCTGGAAAAGCACTGAAGGCTCTCCTTAATTAAGCACATTTATATGCCATGCATTGCTGTTTCTGACACCTGACATACAACAAAGTATTTCAATCTACCCTACATGGAGCAATCTCAGCATCTTACTTGTGGAGTCAGGTATTGCTAAGGCTAAATCAGTCCTGTGACTGATGTTTGGCAGAGGCTTAAGACATTTAAATATAATATCTGACTTCTGAGGGGATAAGTATTCCACGTCTCGGTACTGTGCACTGTTCAAAATGCAGAAAACAGAGATGCGCATGCTGGGAAATGGGAGGCAGGAGCCTGAGAAAAAGAAAATGACTTCAAGGAGACGGGAGTGTGACCTCGGCGTTGGCCAGTTCAGGTAATTTTCACCCTCCAGCAGGACTGCACCATGTCAGAGGCCAAATTGCAACCCATCTGGTCAGTGAGACTTGAAGCTCAGGAGATTTTGTGAAGAACAGAAAGCTACAAGGGCTCTATATATCTGTCAAGGGCTAAATTACGTTATGGATGAGAATGGACTTCAGTTTGGGACAGTTCAGAGATCTTTAAGTGAAATTTTCCTACCTAGGCAACACCTGCTCAGCTCCAATTCTTTGGAGAAAACTAGAGCTACAGTTTTGAAGGCAAACAAATCCCATTTTTGAATACCACTTTATTTCTTACTATTTTTTTCATGTAAGACAAGCTAAATCCGTCATCCCAGCCATGCTCGCTTAAGAACTTTGAATGTTAGACATCATTTATTTTCTTTAAGGGGAATTTTTCAGGAAGATGTATAAGGAATATTCATACCAACAGTAACAGGAACTAATACCTTAATGCATAGCCAGAAAGCAGCACGACTCGGCCCAGAAATTCCTGAAGTATATACTAGACCCCAGGGATGGGTGATCCTACTAGGATAAAAATGTTTCCTTCTCAAAACCTGAACCATTCGTAGCAAGAATCTCCATGGGATTTTTTTTCTCCAAGATCTTTCATCCTACAGCTCATGTTCCTCTATACCAGTAAGAAACACAAGGAAATAGTCCATGATATGGTAAATGACCACTCAAGGGACTTTCTAGCCTAGCTGGAAGCCCACTTATGAGAAACATGGTGCAAAACACAGGAGCCTGGTCCCTCAGAGCCCCAGGAAAGAATCCGGCACCAAGGTTAACCCCAGCGTGTTCACTCCTCCCCGGAGTCCTGTTCTTCCTTAGAAGAAACCCTGTCCCAAACACAGCTTAAAAGCTGCAGGACTTTTGCAGAAGCGACCAAAACAGTTGCAACAAGAGAAATTGTTTATTCAGATATCTCCATAATCCCTCATTGCATCACGACTAAACCCAAGGCACATATGCTAGGATCTCGTTCTTGCAATGCATCCAGTAAGTTAGGAGAGTATAAAAGAGACTACAGGCATCTGATCCCCAATGTTGCTGCTGTCTCCACCTACGCAGCCAGGCACCGCGCCGGGCCGCCCAGCCTTCGCCAGTCGTACAACTTCCACTAGAAGCTCATTTGAGTTTGGTTTCCCTCCTCCAGGCCTATAGGCAGAATTACTATGTATGCCATGGGTGAGACCCTTGAATAGTTTAAACAAACCTAGCACTATGTAAAAGTAAATCAGTAATCTCATGTGATATTTAAAGCTAAACTATATTTAGGTAATGCTATTTAACTCATGTAATATGCCAAATATATTTGAAGAGTATATTTATACTGTAACTCCATTGATTTCCACAACAGGGATGAATTAGGCTTGCCTCTCTTAAGCAAATAAAATAAACATTGTACTCAATCTTTAACTTTCAAGCTAAGTATGTTCCAGCTCAAACATTCCTGTTGCCTGAGCAGCCTAATAGATTTATTCTCTGATGTCATTTTTCTCATGTCATTTTGGAATTTGATTGCAGCATATTTAAAATGTTGGTTGCAATCATAACAAAGTGCAGCATTTAAAATGCATTCAACACACACATTGTCCTTGCGGAGAATGGTTATTTGTCTCTGTCCTCTGAGGAAGAACATGGTATGATGAGCAAAACCTGGCGTAATAAAGAAGAATGATGTGTAAAACCCCACAGAAAGAATGGCTCTTTATTTCTTAAATTAAATATGTTTGGGTGTGTTAAATATCTTATCTGATACAGTTCGAACAAAACTGTTAGACAAATAAAGGCATGCTTGCTATTCCACCCAACAAACTGTACAAATACAGAAAAACCTTCACATATGAATAATTGATAAAGGATTAAAACTGTTAAAAGCATATATTTTCCATGCAGCAAGGGTACTTTGTCTAATAAGTTTCCACTGTGATAAACAAAGTACTTCTCCTGCTTCATAATTTCAAGATAGTTTTCAAATATTACGCTGAGATGTTTTATTGTTTGCTATTATTTGCAATAGGGCAAGCATCATGATAGCGTCCAGGTTCATTCTGCTAGGAGTAAGAACTGAGAGAGAAACAAGCCATGGCTTTGGGAAGGGTGACAAAGTCAGAAAGGGAAACCACCCGTTGAGGGGCAATGACAGAGGGAGCACTGCGACACTGCCAATGAGCCATCACAGCTGCTCTGCCGTGTCTACTTTAACACAGTTCTTTGATAGAGCAAAAAAGTTGTACATTTTGTCCTAAAGCATTAATAAGACACTACCGTGTTGGTCCGATGCTCTAAGAAAAAAAATACGTTTGCGAAGCAAGTCTATGTTTAAGCCAGCGCGGTTAGCAATTATCATAGTGCAGCAATTCTTGACACATTAAAACCAAAGAAAATAAAAGCACTTTAGCAATCTCAGGTCAACGTTGTTGAGAGAAATCCTGGTTACCTTAATCATGTAAGTACTAACCTGACTGCATTCATAGGATTTAGCCACTATAATTGTCTTCTACCTTATGGTAAATCAGCTAAAACCAAAATCTTGTTCTTCGTATTTCAGAGGTATCAACCCTGATAGTCTCCTACCCTGGTGCCCGCTGGCTTCCCAGTGCCACCAGTGGCAGTTCTGCAGAGGGTATTGCTGTTCCCAGCCTTTGTGCAAGCATGGCATTTCTATCTGAAGCTGGACAGTATGTATCATGAGACAGCTGGCTGCTCTTCCATTGCAGAACATGCCTTACTGTATCTCCAATTCCTTATTGAAATCGTACATAGGAAATACTCCACTGGCCCCACAGTCCACTAGATTTTATTCCCCTATATCCAGAATGACTATTTTTGTAATACAGCATGTTTTTATTCTTTCGATACCAAAACAGAAGTGGTTGCGCTGATCTCATAAGGCAAAAATAATTATTTTCCCATAACTATATTTGGATACTGCTTTAAAATAGCATTTCTCTCCTCAACAGAAAATCCTAGAGTGCTTGCTATTATTAGCAAGATATTCCCCTGAATTTTGTATCGACAGCTAACAGTAAAGAAGGGTCACAATGCTGATGTTATCTTATATAGTGGGCACCAAATGAGTGTGAATTTGGGTGATTTGACAATGAGAGGAGAAGCAGAGGCCACAACTGGACAATGATTTCACTGAGTTGGCCTTCAGCTGTCAAGCTGCTTAAACAGCTCACAGGGTCACCATCGCTGCGCACCATGCCTACGACACTGCTTTGTCTAAGATCACCTTACTATTCAAATAAGCGCTGAGCACCCAGACAGAGACAACAAAGATGATAACAGGTTAGTTTTAAGAGGCGATAGAAACCAAAACTTTTTCCCAGACTGCCATCAGTTTCAGAAAAGAAGAATTCAGTTGAACTGGAAATGTGCAGAAAGTTTTGAAAAGCAAGAAGAGAACAAAAATTTACAGTGCTCATTCATACAGCTTACACTTTTAAGGAAAACTTTGCTTTGATTTGAAATGCACAGAGATAATAATTTATGAGCTGATATTTTAATTGCTCATGCCTACACAAATAGCTTGGTGAAAATTTTCATGAACTTTTGAACTAGCGAACCCTTGAAGAACTGGCAGCAATGTGTACCCCGGAGCTGGGAGGCGCTGGGCTGTGGTGGACAGCTATGAAAAGCACAAGGGCACTGGAATAAGAAAGCCCTGCCCTTGGCCCCTGGAGACTGCAAACTGGGAAGCCACAGCAAGCGCACCCCAACCAATTTTAACTGCAGTGACAAAATACACATGTGAAAGCATGCGGAAAGCTCAGCATAAAAGGACAGAGAGCAGGATGCTGGCAGTTCTGCAAAGCATTAGGAGTCAGCTTGCTGCTTTGCTAAGTCCCTCCTTCTTCTTACCCACAGCAAGGGAGGTTCCACCACCTCAGCCAGGATACACCCAGGAGCTCCAACGCCCTTTGTCTGCTGGAAGCTCCTCTAGATTTGGGGCATAGATTAAGTGCACAGTGTCCCTTTAAAAATGCCAACTTGCCTTCCTTTAAAAAATAAAATAATAACAGAGAAACCTTCCACTATGAATCTGTTTGTTGTGCACAAGTCACCCAACACTCCTAAAAGAGAGCTAATTTTTTTAGCATCCTTTGCTTTCAAAGCAACCAACTAAATGCAGAAAAGTGGGCCCTCCCCAAGGGACTGCCTCCTCCCTGTGATGCAGATCGCCTGCAGCTAACATGCAAGTAGGACAGAAACAGAACTTGAAAATGCTCAACCCTACAGACGACTCCATGAAAAACAAAGAAAAATGGCTATTTGGCATGCAAAAACTGGCTCCTCATAACTGCCTGCTACGGCGCTGTGTCTGGGAGGGCTCCCCTGCAACTATTCATTAGTGGCAACAGCAAATAATTTGTAAATATAACTATAAAGATATCTGCAATGATATTAATACGTATGCATCAAAACTGAATGACCTTAAGCACTGTGTATTTCAAATGCCACAGAAAAGTGAGACCCTTAACACATGGCAGAGTGGCATTTTCTGTTGGGCTTTCTGTTAGCTGCTCACACAAATATATAGGAGGCAGAGTTGTACAAAGCCGTGTTTGTCTGTCCACAACACAACAGCTCATTTCCTCCTCAACGTTAAATTACATAACCACTTGCTACAAGAAGTGCTTTTAAAAAGACAGGAAAAAGAGAAGAGGGAGAAAAAGAAAGAAAAGAAAAATCCCTAGTACAAAATATATGCAGAATTTGTTTTCCAATGAAGGTCTAATAGGGTTACCTCTTAAGTCTGGATATGTAAAAAATTGCCCTTTTCACAGCTGATAAAATACAAATTAATCCTTAGAGGATTTAATATGTGCCTATTTATTACTTTCAAGTATGAAAGTACTGCTGCAATTAATATAGCCTACACTACTGTATGCGCTGGTCTGTAGCATTGTCTTTGAAATGAGAAATATATGCAAAGCTTTTATATACAGATAAGTAGAGAAACACACACACAAAATGAATATATTTCCCCTTAAAATCTGCAAGAGTAGGTGTGATGCAGTGCCCGTTCAAAGGCTGAGCATCCGGTGTGTCTCTGTTGTTCCACTGCTGCTGCCAGAGTCGACGTGAACTCCAAAGCTTTAAATTAAGGTGTCTTAAGGGTATGAGATAATGTTATTTGTTTGCAACTGTAACTTAGCTTTATTCTGAGAAATGCAAACATTTTAAAAATTAAAGAAACATTTTTCCCTCTCTTCACAGATTAATGTTTATTTAACCTCCTTTTTTGTTGTTGTGGGGTTTTTTTTGTAAAGTACTGCTTCACTTATTTGCTTGCATTTCCACAATTAACTCTTGGAATGCCAGTTCCAAATTCCCAGTCAAAGAAGTGTGCCTGTCTTCAGCCAGCGAAGAGTTGTCATTTTAGAAATTTCTGAGTCTATTTGCAGAAAAAATATTCTTTACTTGCCTGCTCCTATGCACATATATTTATTTTTTCCATCTGTTTAGCATATATTGGCCAGGTGACAAGTTTCTAGTACTTTGCAAACCTTAAACATCTACTGACTTTGAAGTTACATTGATTCATATCCTAACATTTTTTGAAAACAATATTCAAAAATTGTTATTGCTTATGTAGATATGTATGCATGTGCATGTGTGTCTCCCATATATATATAAATATATATGTGTGTATATATATATATGCATTTAAATAATAATAATAACCTTCAGGTTATTCATTTATCTGCCATGGCTTCAAAATTTTTTTGGCGGAAATGGAGAAATGAAAATGATTCCATTTTTATCCTTCAGTAATGAATCTCCCAAATTACCATAAGCCTTGTTCTTTAAGTTCAGGGTAATGAGTCAGATTTTATTCATATTTTTTGAAGGGTCAAATATCTGTTTGATAGTCTCCCTTTGTTTTTTCATTGCCAAAGTCTATATAATTTCCTGCATGGTCGGCCGTTTATTTACAATCTCTCCAGTAGTATTTATTTAGGGTAAAAGACCACCTTGGCGGGAGTGGAGGAGAGCAGCACTTCTGCATTACGCTGCCTCTTCTGTCCCATCTCAGCCCATGGAGCTCTTTTGACAGACAGCATGAAAAAAAATCTGCATAAGGAAAAGTAACTGACAGCTGGGGTCAGACTCTCTCTGTTTAATGACACTGCCAGTTACACATTTTGAATTGTTTAAATATGAGTCTACAGCTTCAACGATCATCATCTCACTGGTTCCACTTTTCATACCCAACAGCCAGGAAAGTGACACGTAATTACACACTTACTGATGGTATCGCCGGGGCCGATAATTAAAACTGCCACGGGAGGATTGCTATTGCTAGTCTACAGCTGGGATGTTGTCAAGAGGTAGAAACTCCAGCAGCTTTTAACGCTATCTTCTTACAGGTGGACCACGGGCGCCGGCGGTGAAGTAATAGAAAGGCCTCAGCACATCATTCACAATGTCTCGCACAAATGAAGAAAATCTATTAACAATCCAATAAGTGAAATACAAACACGCTGACCCAAGGGTTAAACTGTCTGGGTGGACGCACCGCTCGCCGCTGCTCTGCATTGTTCTTTTTTTTTTTTCCCTTTCGGACGTGTTCACAGAAAAAAACCCGTTAGGAATGTTTTGCCACCTTTGGTAGCACAAAGGGATGCGGGGCGGGCAGCCCCGGCGGCGCTGCGCAGGAGCAAGCCCTGTTTACTTCCGATGAGCTCATCGCTTCTCGATGACTAACTAAAACTCAGGAACAAGGAACGAAGGAGCTGCCAAGCGTAAACATTTGAGGAAACACGGAAAGATTTCGTTTTGCACGGTAGGTTTTGTTAAATAACCAGTGCTCGGGGTGTTGCAACAAGGATTTGTGTCCTGCCTCAGCAAAGGCCGGGCAGAGGAGTACTGGACCAGCAATAGAAAGCTCGAGAAATCAACACAGCCAAGGTAACGGAGTGCTCGACGGAGAAGCCCAAATGTGAGCCAGGTTTGTCATTGGTTTGATGTTTGACTTGTGATAAACCACCCCTGGTTTTCCTCTTTTTCTTCTGAAACAATGAAACACGAAACAACGCAGGAGAACAAAGCCAGCTAACTACCTGACCTTGCAGTGCTGGGTACGATTACCAGCACCGAAGTCTGCTGGCAGTGTCCTCACGTCAGTCCCCTCGCACGCAGCCACGGACAGCCGGGGTTCGCTGTGACCTCGGCTCTGAGCCATACTGGGTTGAGACAAGGTGTGTTTTGGCACAAGAGCAGCTCCACGTTTGCAGGTTTGATCCCCAGTCGTTGAACTCAACCATCTCGTGGGCTTCAGCTGGGCTGCAGCCAAGGCAGTCACAGCTCCAGGCTTCCCACTAAGCCCCCTCCCTGCCTTCAGAAGAGATGTATACTATCAAATGCCATCCACAGGCAGCTCCTTCGTGCCCCCCCAGCCACAAGAACTCTCCTGGCACGCTGCATGTGCTCTTTCATCCTGCTCATGGTCAGTGTCACCTTTCTGACTGCCTGCATGAAATGTCCCTAGCAAATGTTGGAAGCAATAACGAGGACACGTACCCCCACGCAGCCTTAGCATGCCTCTCACACCTTGGTGTTGGTGAATTTATAGAGGCACAGAAAGCCTAGAAGAGTAAGGCAGCGAGTCAAAAGGATGAATACTCAAATGCCAGAGGAGTCAGGCTAGTAAGAAGCTCCTTCTCCTGAGTCCAAAACACTTAACTTTCAACTGTTACTTTGCCTTAAAATATAAAATTAGAGGGAGCATCCCAACCAACCAACCAACCAACTTGCCTTTGCATTTAGGCAACCTCTTTGGCATATTAGGCCAATCAATAGTTATTAAATCTGGTCTCTCTGTACATCAAGCAGGCTTTAAAAGGAGGGAACCTGTTCCAATTCCTTCTTATTTCCAGCTCTGCAACCATACTGGGACGGAAATGCCCTGTACTCATACTACAGCATGTTGCATAAAAAAAAAAAAAAAGACTTCTGCTTCTGCTTTGCTGCTAAATTACCCCTAGCATTTATTTTTTTTTTTGACGCTATCCAAAATTTGCGGACTTAACAACATACATCTTGCACAAAAGTCTGAGTGCACAGTTGGACAAAACAGGTGTTTTGGCAGCAGCTGCTGAGACAAGGGGGCGGAGGACGCCCACCAGGAAGCTTTCCTGAAGGTCTTCTCCTCCTCATTCAGACATGCCAATCACATTGCCTGCATTTCACTGATGTATGTTGATTCTTGCCATGTTCAAGTATTTTCAAGACTGTTCCACTGCCTGCACCCATATATAAAGTCTAGGTGTCTTTTACCATTGAAGTATCTAATTCTTAAAAGAGTATACAGGCTTTCTAAGACATTGGAAATTAAGATCTTAAAAAACTATTTAATTTCCCTAAGCTGGGTTTTGGGGTTTTTTTGGAGCATCAGCTTTGTCTATTTAATTTTGGGAACTGATAAAATATTTCTACTAAAACCTTTGCTGGGAATTTCTAAGTTTCAGACCACTTTGGGTATTTTAGAAAATTAGATTAATAAAGAACCTTGAACAATTTAAGTGCTATAAAATATACTTAACTAGAAATTATGACAAAACAAAGCATAGAGTTCTCTGTGATTTGAATATTTGCCAGTGAACTAGTCACAGAAGTCAAGCTGTTATTAAGAAATGTTAACACTAAGCAATGCAAAGTACTGAAATTCAACACATACATATTTGCTAGACATTTTCCCTCTGGTGAGTTTCAGTTTCTTCTCTAATGACCAGTAAACCACCATAAAGTACTAAAATCATTTGAAGGAATAAATATGACCTTCCTTCATTGAAGGCTCATACGTAAGATAAACCAAAATACAATTCTAAATAGTATCTATTAAAGGCTTTTCAATGACATGAACAAGGCAATACCCTAAAACAACCAGCCAAGCAATGGTCAGATCATGTGTATTGCAATATGCTGATATGTTTACTTACAATGTTTCTTTTTTCCTAGAAATCTAGCATCTGAAATTCTATCTTATTGAGGTGAATGGATGATTTACCATCAACTTAAGCAGCAGCATCATTTCTTAACAGAAAAAAGTTGGGAGTTTCCTGACACAAAAGGCCTCTTCTCAGTTTTTTGTTTTAAACTTGCTCAATTGATTAAAACCATTCTCTCCGAATCTTCAATAACCAATCTGTGTCAGCTACAGATAAATGTTATTCTGCAGAATAAACAAAGCACATTTTCCACTCTACAAGGACAGTGAGATGTCTGGATGCTTCCACACACATAGGTAGCATGTAAACCTTTGCAATGTTAGAACAGACAAAGTGCACGTGGATCCTGGACAAATCCAGCTATCGTTGAAACTCGCATAGCCCCACCAAGTGCTTTAGCATCCTCAGCTGTTGCATATAAAACCATCAAATCACAGAAACACTAAAACCCAGAGCAAAACCACCGTTAACTTTAAAAGGAGCAGGATTTGATCTACATAAATGCCAGGCTTCTTGCACTGCATATGGAAATGTGTCATCAGCTGGTATCTTTCCAGGCCAGAAAAGTCAGAGAATAAAGAGAGGGTTGCTCTGCCTGGCACCGTTAGCACTCCTGGAAGAGGTAAAATTGAGCACCGTCACCCCTCTTCTTCATCATTGCCTCTTCACGGTACCGTATCTAACAAACAACATTGAGGAAACAGTTCAGATTGAGCTGTTCCAGTCTCAGATACACCTAATTCACACTGGCATGAAGAACGACAAGGGCGAGCCATTTTGTGTAAGGCCGTGCTACCGGGTACCCTGTGGGTGCAAGTGAATCTGATGTGCCCAGGGACCGGCACAGCCACTCCTCCAGCTGCGGAGCGGCATCGCTGCACGCGCAGCTACGATAAAGTCTGGAAAGACCCTAAATCACTGCAGTAGGAAAAGTAAGAGGGCAGAGGGAGGTGAGGGAAGGAAGGAGGAAGCGAAATGTTGATCAGTTCTGGGTAGAGTCCGTGATAATTAATAATAAACTATACAGGGTTCAACAAGCTTGAAACATACTATCTAGATTTTTAATTGGAAGTTTTAAGACACTGTAAGCAAAACTATGTCAAACTGATATTTTACACTGCTCTTGACTAGTGAAATTTGAAAACTGATGAAAATACAATTGTTGGAAACAAAGTAGAGCAGAGACAGAGAGGGGAAAAAATCAGCTTGGAGGAATGAGAAAGACATAGAAAGGAAACAGTCTGCCGGAGAGAGCATCTCTCTCCAGTCACAGATGAGAAACAAATTATGGATCAGATTAACCTCTGAACCCACAGTAGGTCAGCAGAAGAACTGAGGACAAGCAGCTTTTAGCTCTCTGTTTTGGGGGGATGTTAAAACAGAGCAAAGTCACCCAAGAATTGCCTCTGGCAGCTGCTCTGACCTGCCCAGATGTGGCAGGATACTCTCAGCAGCAGCACGCACAGCGCTCCGCATCACCGTTCACAGAGCTCCTGGGGCACAACACGCAGCAGCTCACCTATTCCCAAATGGCATGAAAAAGGGGGTTACTGTGTATGTACAGACACACGCGCACGTGTAATGCAAAGGCCAGGACTTCACCAGATGCAGACCAATGCAGTACTGTTGGATAGGGCTTCCCTGGAGCAGTGCCAGTTTACAGGTCCTAATGATCTCTGTTTAAACATAACGCATATTTTATTCTTGAGTCCTGAACCACACAAATTCAATAATGTTCTCTATAATTTCTGTGTGAAATAGGCACACAGTACAGAAAAGCCAACTTTTCTTCCAGTTGGGTTTATTTAGCAATTGAAAGTACCGGGATGGATAGCACAGCAGAAACAGAGCCAGGACCATGCAAGCAGTCGCCGGGTCAACTTCCACCCACGCCTCTGCCAGTACATCTTCATCTCAGCTGGCAGTGTCCCGTGCTCCACCCCAGCCTTGGAGCGTTTCTGAGCAGAATTGGCAGTCATGCCCACCTGCGTAGCCGTTTTTGTGATAGAAAGACATGGACACTAAAATGAAGCTCCCAAATCCAATTTTCACTTCTGAATTGAGCCTCGGCTTGTACCCGGCTCCGCAGAGGTGAAAGGCTAACGGAGTGCCCCAGCGTGCCACCGAGGCTCTGCCATCGCCTGCTAATGATGTTTTGCATGCTGCACGAGCCTGCATGGGGAGCTGGGAGTGAGCTCGGGCTGCCTGGGGGAGAGATTCACAGCCAAGAGGAGACGGTGTGCCAGCCTGACAGGGAACTCGGCACTTTGCACAGGCAGATCCAGCAGCCGGTGAGCAATGCTAACAACCCCGCTCGCAGACCTACATGGCAAACCACAGCTTTCAGGGTACCCAGCAAGTTCGTAGAAAATTTGCCCTAGCGGAATTCACACCTACGTTTTGCAGCTGCAGACACCCATCCAAGACCAGCCACCGGCAACTCGGTTTTACTAATGCAACCCCTCATGTACCTCTCTAAATATATTGATCTTGATGCAAGTTGAAGGCGGTTTAATGGGTGTCTCAAGGATTAGGAAGCACCTGCACATTTATGAAGGTTTATTTCTGAACCCATGCAAGTGAAAGCCGAGTGCTTAAAACACGGCATATTTTCTGCTTTCTTAATATAACAGTTATTCTCTAGCTTGTCCATGGAGCTCAGTGGATGAGCAATAATAAACACATGCTCACCCTTCAGTCCATAAATATAGGCTTTTTTCCAATCCCTGGCTTAGAAGTGTACCTCAAAAAGAGCAGGTAATTTTGCTTTACTGTCATTTGTATCATAGCCACAATGTGCCAAACATTGCAGAAGTACGAGAGGATATTTTATTAGCTGATAAGCTGGACTACTATTCACTGAGGAAGAAGATTATCAAACAAATTACACTGAGAACCAATAATAGGGGAAAGGTTAATGATTTCTGTAAGCCACCGAATTCACCCACCCCTGTAGTTTACTAAGAAAATTAGGGTTTCTTCATGCTGAGCTTATGGGAACACTTTACCCATATTTCAACCCTTCTTTCCTCAGAGATCTTTGACATCGCTGCTTTCTTGCTTGAGAATTTACATTAAGGACAATTATAAAACAAAAATATACCACCATTCAGGAAAATATACAACTTCTTATCAGAGGGATGTGGATGTTCTTCTTGCCAGTTTACAGACATGGAGATTAAATTTCAGAGAGAGATTTATTTTGTGCTATTGTCCTGTTATTCACCAGAGGATTGTGCAATGCAAGTAATCTGATCAGAATAATGCATAGGGACATATTTCAGAAAACCAATAATTGTGGTAACGTTGAGCTCTGCAAGGTGCCAAAATAAAGTCCAAAATCACTCTCACTCTTTTCCACAATTCCTTAATCATGGCATCATAATGTGCTGCTCTGTTGTCCATTAAAGCCACAAGCTTGAAGTAATCAATGCTGGACATTTGGAGATTTATTGTAATTTTAGATCTACAGCACTTTTGCAGGCTGAAAAGCAAAATTATATTTTATAGGTATGCCATATCTTACATTTTACAGCTTTTACTTCTTTAAGCTGGCTTGGTGCGGGTTTTTGTTGTTGGCTTGAGGTTTTTTTTTCTTTTAACCTGAGTGCTGCAGGCTTTTTTACGATGTTAGGAAGCAGTTAAGGCAAACAACAGAAAAAATTACTAAAACTGACTGTATTTAAATTCTGTTTACTTCCTTAACCTTTTGACTTACCTATACAAAAAGTAATCTTTCATAAACAAGTCCCAAACAAAATCATTGCCTCTTTTACTTTCCTTAAACCCTTGCGGAATAAGCAGAAATTGTAACAAGATCCTTTTGACCGTTTTTTATTCCGCTCATATTTGCAATGATTTTATAACTGATGCTTGGTTTGCCTCTCCACATTATCACAATCAGTGCATCCTGGGATTAAAAACCATTTAGGGCCCAACTCTTAAAGAAACTCCCCACACAGCAGTATAATGAACACTGTTCCTTTTTATTGTTGCTAGGTTTATTGGTATGCCAAAGACGCTGCAAAGCTCAGTTCTCACTCTAAAAACAAAGGAGTGACCCACTTCCCAGCATGGCTCTGGTACAGAGACAGCACAAAAGGTTTCGAGGAAGGTAACTCTGAGACCCCTATGTGGCAAACGTGCCATTAACGTGGGGCTGGGGCAAAAGTTTCATGTGCCTGAAGACAAACATCCATGAGATTTCTTTCATTTTTAAAAACGTGTTAGCACCTGTTACCAGCAAATGAACACACCGTTCCCTGATCCATATTGTCTGAGGGGTAGAGGGGCAAGGCAGTTAAGCAGGTTCCTTACGAACCCACCTGCCTGCTGAATCCGGGACAACTGGTGCCGTCCCCCTGCTTCTGCTCCAGCCCAGATGCTGCAGATGTTGCCAGATGTGGTCCTTCAACTGACAACTGAGAAAACATCCAAGTTCGGGGTATTACTTCACTATGCCTTAAACTTTAAGTGCATTATACAAACCGCTAAAGGCTATTCTGAATAATAATGGATTCGCCATGGGCTTGCACGGAACGGGCTTAGGCACGTGCTTCGATGTTTCTGTGAACTGGAGTCCAACACGGGGCTCACATGAGCAGGGCAGTTGGCACCTGATGGTCTGAAACCTGCGGTTATGGACATGCCAAGGCTAGCTCGTCACAAGGCATGGCAAAGATTATAATCCACTATTTTAGCTAATATTGTGTAAACACCTAGCCCCTTACTTCTAATAGCACCTTTCAGCCAAGTGGAGCTCAAATCCATACGAATGAGGATTCCTTACCAGCTACTGAAATACTAGAATTCATGTGAAATATAGCAGTGCTGGCACAGAAAATAAATACGTGAGTCCTTGTTAGGAAACAGAGTGCAGAAAATATATTTGATTAATGTATTTTAGAGGGGTGAATTATAGCTTTGCCACGTTGAAATGTGACCAGACACTTTGAAACTGTCGCTGGATCCTGTTAGAGAGCACAAATGGTCACGTTCTACATTTCATGGGAAAGGCAGGCACTCCAACCAGGGAAGTTACTGAGAAAATATGTTACCCACTGAACAACAAATGCCATTCCTTGCAGCAACTCCTATTTCTGTGGAAGACCCCACTTCTATAACCCACCTGGCAAAAGTGCCGCTTAGTTTTCACGGAGGGAAAAGATCTCAGCTCAAGTAACAGATCTCCCAAGCCAACAGGAACAAGACTAGAAACTCTGTAATTGGATAACATACAAAGAAAAATTCCTAAGTAATTGCCTGTGCAAGCGCCAAAATGCGAACGCTGTGTGTCAGAAGACAAGAGTATCAGACAGACTAGGTCCGGCTAACAACTGATATTCACAAAATAGATGCAGAAGCATCCAAAAACAAAGCCATGAGGTCTTTTGTATTCTCTGAGCGACCTGCCGGCTCTAATCTCGCACTGTTGCAGGAAAGGGGAACACGGCCATTGATTTCAATGAGTGCAGGATCAAGACCATAATGCTTATAGCAGCCATACACATCAGTGTAAACCTATTTGTAACAGAACCTAAGGGCACATTTCATGTATGGCTGGGAGGAAAACCCACTCACAATGGAGGGCAGGAGTGTTCATGTAGAATTTATACTACAAAAGAAAAAGGAAAAACTTTCCTCTATGCCTCTATGTGAATTCATCAATTTAACTTACACTTAAATGGAAAATCGCTATACAGAGACCATAAAAACGTATTATGTTATCAATTGAATGGTTTACACTGCTGGCAAGCTCAGGGAAAACATACCTTTTCACTATCACCAGCCTGAGTGAACCGCATTATGAAGGATCCCATATATATCTTTAACTTTTGTACATGGCAATTCTCTTCGCATGTGCTCTCCTTACCTTAAATCAAGTGAGTGATGAGAAGAAGGATGAGCATGGGTAGAGAAAGGAGGAAGATGTAAAGTAAAAGAAAAGCTGAGAAGGAAAATAAAAAGAAAATAAAGTTAGGGATGAAGAAGAGACAGAAATGGAAAATAGAGCAAGAAAAGGGCAAGGTGCTTCTCAGGAGCCCAGGATAACAAATGTATCTCTATAAAGGCAAGTTGCTCTAAAAGGAAAACAATTCACACATCTTTCCTTCCTAACGTATATTCTAGTTCCACAGTGCCAGGAGGCAGAAGAGCAAGAGAACAGGGAAAAGAAGATGTGGTGCTGAGTTGTACCTTGGCTTAGCCAAGTATTTTCTGCAATAAACCCAGTGTTGATTAGTGCTAAGAGGAAATATTTTATGCCGATCTCCGTTCTGTGACTGCCACGGACAACCGATGACGGTGCTGGGAGGCTCTCCTCTGGACCAGAGCTCAGCAAAGCAGCAAAGACTGCGTGAAGGGACATTCAAGAGTCCTCTCGTTCTGCTGCTTTGCCATACATTTACGGTGAGGCAAACACAGAGGACGCTGTCACGCAGTATGGCCATGCATCTCTCAGAGGTCCATGTATGCAAAGTTGGCTGCAGCATGCCTACGGCTATATCACCAAACTGCGGCCCCAACAGTCTAGCAACAGCTTTTCCACTCCCAGAACTGCAGATATCTGTGTATATAAAACATTTTACGTATACACAGATACATATGTAGGAAGTGGTTTCTGAAAACTGAAGTTTCTCAGACTATTTTGGATTCTTCTTTTTTTTTTTTTTTTCTTCTTTTAAGGTCAGTCTGCCACATCCCAAAGCACAGCGGTGGGGCACACTGACGTGCACCGTGGGAACAAGCCCTGTGCATTGCCTCACCCTGACCCATCCCTCTGCCCCACCTCGGGCAGCAGGGCCCAGCAGGAACAGTCACTCTTTGGATGTCACGCTAACTCGGATTCCTGCCCAGCCCCCTCATAATTAGCAGAAGCGATGGCAATACGTGGTATCCTAATGAGGGCCCACGCTCGAGCAGTGCGAAGGGCCCCTGGCACGAAGGAGAGTTTCCCCCACCCCATCCTCTCCCCCCACGAGTCAGCCGGGTCCAACCTCTCCAACGTGTCAGGTTTCAGTCCGCTCTAAAAATTTTTATAGCACAAAAGTGCAAAGGGAGTAATGAAACTCTCACCCTTAATGCCGCACTCCCAGGCAGGAGAGCAGGCGCGGGGTTGCTGAGAAGGGCAGCGGGCTGCTTAGGTGGTTTTCTCCAACTGACCATCCCTTGCGGTCCCCCTCCCTCTCCCTTCCTCTCTTATTACCATGTAAAAATCCACTAATGCAAAGAACAAACATTCTTCCCAACCCAGGCACAGGAAAAAATTAAACTTAGGAGATTTGGAAAGTATCGTTATTTATGTTTTAAATCCTTTGTGGAAAGTTTGATGGTCTTTACTCATGAACAATCCAAAAATTATTTTACTTTTTATTTCTCTTCTCTCTTCCCTTCCCCCACAGTGATCATTGAACAACTCTATCACAGGGATCACTGATGTTAATCAGGACCACACAGTCATGCTAGACAGAAGTTTCTGTAGCAACTATCCTAAAGAACATAAATTAATGATGGACAGTGTCCTGGACTGCTGACTGCAGTGCTGGTTACTTCGCGTTAAGAAAACAGCATTGCACAAATCCCAGGAGCTCAGAGAATGATGACAGGAACGCTCAAAGGAGGGCTGGAAATCTATTTATTAATGAAATATAAATATATTGGTAGATAACAATTATACCTGAGAAGGAAGCCCATAAGAGAAGTATGTGATGCAGTATAAAAAATACTGATCACCACAGATGAGCCAGATCAAGAGCTTCTGACTCAAAGCACACAATCAATTAAGCGCCCACAAATTCAAAGCAGATGAAAAGGAATTTTGTGTTGCCCAACCTGAAACTCAGACAAATGAAGATCACTAGGATCGACTTCACAGCAATATTGATGTACAGACATTTATGTATCACAAAGGAGCAGAATCACTAATTGCAAACTCTGGAAGGGGCATTACACATCAATCTTCTGGCTGTAAGCCCATCTCCAACACTGTAACCAGAATAAGATTTAAAGAGAAGATAATTCCCCAAATCCATTACTTCATATGTCAGTGGTGGCCATGGTAGGACGCAGAGCACTGGACCAGGTGAGCACGGCAAGGCGAAGCAGGTCTCTGATGAAGTATCTCGTAGACACATTTACTGTGCGATCGCATCTCCGCATTTTATGAAACTCTTGCTGTCCAACAACGACGTGCTAAAATCACATTGAAAAAAAACATTAATTGTGTTGGAAGCCTGTGCTTGTAATTATGACCCACCTGATCTCATTGACCACAAAAATCATTCTGGTGGTAAAACTACACGGTAGCTTTGGAAACCAGCACGCATCGGGTTTTATTCAACTCAAGTTGCCTGAAGAAGAGCCACATAAAAATGTTGTTAAAATAAACTTTGGTAGATAGAGACCTGGTGTAAACCAAGTGTAAACTCTGAGTGGATTTTTACTACAGACCCATAAACCTCTGAAAATAAAAGTGTTTAGTGGAAATCAAGAGAGACATCTATCTTGGGAACACTGGGTGCTCCCATGGTTTGCAGGTACTGACTCCCCCCTGCAAATCTCACCTTCTTTTCCAAAACTGTGCCTATAAATGACAGTCCTGAAACTTCACTGCTGCCTCCTCTATCGCAAAATTATTTCAATGCTGGAACCCTTCCAGTCTCAGCCAGCAAGGCAATTCCTTTCCTCCACTTCTTTTTTCACATCCCTCAGGAAAACTTGACGGAAAAGACACAGCTTTTCTTGGTTGTAGTACATCAAGATCGCAAAATTGCTACTAATTGTAACATTTGTAATTATTTCTAGCTTTTAATTTTTATAATGACTCTTCATGGTTCTGTTGACCAGAGGGAAATTTTAATCCCAAATGTGCCCAAGTGTCAAAATTGCCATTACACTTCAGGAAAAAAAAAGGGGGGGGTAAGAAGACGTTAAGTTTACTCATTGAAAATTAGAAATGAATATTTATTGTCAGATTTCCATTGGAGATTGAAACCTTTTATTTAACACTGGTTGGAAGTGTAAATTATTCAAATGTTTACATTTGAATGCTGCTGTACTCTAATGATTCCATTTTTTTGCAGTGTATTAGTGGTAAGATAATGAAAACCTTCATCAGAGTGTTAAACAAACACCTAGCTACAACTTTTCATGGCAATGGAAGGGGCTCGCTGGCGCAGTCAATTAGGGCAGCCTCGCGCTCCTGCAGAAGTCGGTAGGGTGAAATAAGGCTCCCCAGCCATAGCCCTCTGCTCGGCCACGGTGCTGACCTACACGGACAAAACAATAATATACTCATTGCCTCTTCTGTAGCATCCAGATGACCAGATGCTTGTTAAAAAGTAGGGGGTTTTCCCACTCTCCAGATGCAAGTCTATTTAAAATCTGCATAGTCTTCAGCTTGGCCCGCAAAGGGGTTATGCAGCTGTGAAGGCAGGAGGCATGCTTTCAGTTTGATTGTTTGGAGGGTTTTTTTAAGGAGATGAAGCAGTTGAATGGAGAAAGCAGTTGAGTTTGGAAATTTTTAGCACTGGGAGTTTTTCAATTTTATTTTACTTAAGAAATAACAGAAAAGATACGTCCATCACTGTTCTTCTCTAGGAGACCGCTGTCTCTGCCTACTTTGTTCTCAGCCTTTTATGAGGAAAGACAGGACCCGTCACTCCTTAGGAATGCCTACTCAAAAATACCCTTGCACCAGCCAGCAGAGCAGGATGAAAAGGCCGCAATAAAACCCAGGGAAGGCTGGAGGCCGCCACGTCCCTTGTGCCAGCCCCAGGCACCGCTGCCTGTCCCATCCCCACCCCGGGGCACAGGGAAGTACCCCAACCCCAACACAGCCCAGAGAGGAGGAGTTGGCCTGGGTTGGCACACGGGTAATATTTTCTGCCTTAACTGGGATTTTTCTGAACTTCAGCCATTCCATTAGGAGGTTAATTTTTTCCCCTCTCCAGGGATTTACATGGGATATCCTGTTCATGCATCCAGAGCCTAGTATACAGGTGACTGGCGTTTCTCGTATTTAAAGAAAAAACAAAAAACACACGCACACAAGGAGAAAAATGTTTTTTAAACTGTTAAGACAATTTTTTCTACCTCATAAAGAACCAAAAAGAGGCAAAAGCCCAATTTTCCCACCATTACAACCCCAATTCCAGCCCTCACCTGTGTCACTTCTGTTACGCACAGTCCAAAGCACTGCAGCTGCCCTTGTATTTTCTGCCAGTATAATTTTTTAAATACACAAATATTATACTCCAGGGCATGTTTTCCTGGGCCAACAATACATGCCTCACTTTTATTGTGAGGCACAAGCCCTTCGGTTTCATGTCTTTTGACCTCCCAAGAAATGTATTAATGACCCTATAAAGCTCTCTCTGGCACGTATTCATATTAATACAATATACCCCTTTGTTTTTGTATTACATAGTAACAGGGGGGAGGGGGGAAGAGAAGGAAAAAAGACAGTTGTTTCAATATCCTTCCACCACAAAACATAGTTCAGAGGGAAAAAAAACCCAACAGTGATCTGAAGAGGGATAGCTGACATTATTTAAGCCGTATTTTAGCCTGGCTTATTTCTGTTCCTACTTATTTCTTCGTTACCTTCGGTTATGACTCTACTCAATCCAGTAACAAAGTCCAGCTGCTGCTTTCCGCAGCCGCCCGCAGCGAGCTGCCTCCTGCCCGCCGAAGGAGCGAGCTCCTTCTGCCGGCAGCGGCCCGGGGCAGCTCGGAGAAGGGGCTGGGAGAGTATTTTTAAATAACAGCTTCCCCCGTCCCTCCGCCTCACTCGCGCTCCCAGGCGCAGCCTCCGACAAGTTGCTTTCAACCTGGAGCTAGCGAATGGCAACACGTCGCTCTGAGGGCTTAGGGTGGAGATTTGAGCGCAAGCCCTGCTCTTGGGTCCCCTGATGAGTACGCGTTTTGCGCCATAAAAGAATAAACAAAGGACAAAACCAACAAAAATGCAGGGGAAATGACTTCTGCCACCTTTTCCTCTTAATTATTTTTATTTTAAAACAATTTAATTTAATTTACTAGAGGCTTAGTTCAATACTTTGGCTGCTCCTTGATCCTAGCGAGCACACTGGGACCAAGTTTTGCCATACCTGGTTCATTTAACCCCCTGTGCACACGTAAGCAAACAATGCCAGTGTGAAACAGCTTGCTCAGCATTGGTGTAGTATCCACATAGCACAGTACAGTGTATCTACGGACATTTTCTAGTGCTCCAATTTTGCTTTTTGATATAGTGGCTATATTAAAATCCCTATCAAATACTCGTATCTAATATTGCCATGCCATTATCAGTCTCTCATTTGCACAGCAGACATAAATATATATCACCCCTTACAGATGGCAAAACAGGCTCAGCTAGGAAAATAGCATGCTATCATTTACGTCTAACTGATACGGACAGAATATGTTTTAACTAACCTTTTAATTAAATCAAATATTTGATGAAATCAAATATAAAACTCAAAATGAGTGCACCAAAGGATGTCGCAGACTTCTGAAGTAGACCGCAGTGCTCTGAAACCACAAAACAACCAGAGTAATTATTTTTTACTACTTATAAGACAAATCAAGTAAACCCTAATTGCAGCTACAGTGTCCTCAGCTCGGCTACGTGCATGGGAAAGGAGGGCAAATCTGGTCTTACGCCTACTTAAGTCTGGGAATTTTTCCTCCTACTTTGAAGGGAAAAACATCACAGTTCATAAAGTGTGTCATTTTTGTTAATGCAGAACTACTTTTTTCCTTCTAACACTTCCAAAAAACACTTCAAAAGTTAATAGAAGCAAGTTAGCCAACAACTCTTTCAAAAGGAAGCCTCCAAGCTGATCTCCAAATTTTGATAAACCGGAGAAAGTGTCACCAAAAAAAATAATAGAAAACACTCCACACAGCCCATGCACATAACAGGGGTAGGGCATTTGCCAGTATTTTTAACTTCCTAGCAGCATCTTAGCTTTTGTTTGTCTTTGATATTTAAGGCTGAATAGATGGAAATATTCATAATTAATAATGACTAAATCAAAAGTTTATTCTTTTTATTAATTTTTAAATTTAGAAAAATATTAAAAAACATGAAGCTGAAGTTATTTGGCAAGCTCCTTGCAATGCACATAAATAAATCTCTCAGCAAGTCTCCAAGGGCTTTAGGCAAAACTTTGTGAATGCCAAGGAGGAAATCTAAAAACAATTTCTGGCTTGTTTGTTGAGCCAAAAAAGTGGACCTCATGTCCAAAGTACAATTTGAAATATTATTTTTCATACTAAAGAATGAAGTGATGCATGTTTTCAGATCAGGACTGTCTAAGGAGCTTTCCAGTAAACCAGTGTCACAAAGATTTTAACTCTTAACACCAGCCTCACATTAGGGCTTTTATTACAGTTCTTGGGAGGGAGCAGCAGACCACAAGGCAGACTGGGTTTGTTTCTTTGGTTTTGGTGAGCAAAACATTTTGTCAGAGCTACTCCAGCCATTTTTAATATAGGTTAATATGTGGAAAGGCACTGGTGGTCTAGAGCTGATTCACCAGTAGCCTGGTTTACGTTAACTTGTCCATAGAGGATATCCAGCTCACTCCACCCGGATCCTACTGAAACCTTTGAATTGCCTTCTCTAGCACGAGCGAGTCACGTTTCAGGGCAAGCTGAGAAAGCAGTTAGAAAACAGCTCCGTGCTGAAGATCCCACAGCGCATTTGTAAATGGGGGTGAGTTTGGTAACAACCATGAAGGGTTTTGGAAATAAAAACCTCTCCTTGCTCCTGATACTCAGAACAAAGTCACCAGGGTGGAGCTGCGGAAACTCTTGATGTGGTTGATCTGTTCTTCTTTTGCCTTGCACCAGTAATACACCGACGACGTGCAGACTGGCCAGCATGTCCTCCTGGCTCATTAGCGTACAAGCTTCCTAATCAAAATTTCGCAAAAGTCTAAACTTTGCATGTAGGGTTATAACACGCTCGTTCTGACAGAGAAAACCTTCATGGGCTTTATATCAAATGTGGCACCAAAGGCTGTTACAATACCTATGGGAGACAAAGTTCTCCACAAGAAACTTGCAGGTTTTTAACACTGCTTTGATCATCCTTTTAAGCAGAGATTTGCTCTGTTTTCCTTCAGTTGATGACAACTGCAGGTACAAATAAACCAGAACTAAATCTCCTAACTTGCTGTCGTTTGAATTTCTACTCTGTGCTCTGCCGGTGCCCTTCCCTTCAGCCCGTTTATCCCAAGCATCGGCACGCAGGGGAGTGTGGTGGAAGGCAGCTGGGGCCAGCCAGAACGCAAGGCAGGGCAGATTGCCAGGGCTGGTGCCTAAGAGTCATCTTCTACACAATTTTCACAGATATCTGATCTAAAAAGCATCCACTGAGTGAGCCCAAAACCATCAAATACTTTTAAGTATGCCTGTACTCGTGCTGCCATTTCCCCTAATGCAGAAGAGCAGTGGTTTCCTGAACACAAATACGAAAACTAACACATTTTAGAGCCCACCACTCTTGCCATTCTCCTTGCACAATAAGCTATAGTTATGGGAGGCACATACTTGCAGGAATCACATGCAGACTTCAACTGCCTGTGCAATTGGTTGTCTGCAGTACCTACCCCTGCAATGAAATTTGCATCTTCCATCAAAACATCAGCAGAATTGACAGATGCTTTGTTTAAATAAGGTTTGCTTCAGCTTTGAGATTTCTAACTGTTGTTATCAACGACACAAATGAAGGTTTATGTAAAGCAGATATATTAATTCATTCCTTCCCCTGATTAAAAATATTGTACAGTTCACTGGAAAACTGAGAGTTGTGACTCTTAAATTCCTGTAGACATCAGCTTCTAGCACACTGTTCTTTTATGCATTGCATCACTTCCCAGTTGCCTTTTAACTGAAAATGAATATAACAAAATCATATACAACAGCTAAAAATTCAACTTTAAATATTCCTTCATCGTAGTTGGTTTTCAAGTGAGTGATTCTCGGGAAAAAAAGGTAGGTGTATTTTTGAAAAGGGCGCACATTTGTATTGCCCAGGTTGTATGACGGCATATTAAAAATCCTGGCAAATGTTTCCGTGCTGACAATGAAAAGTTAAAAACCTTTCCTGAGCTGGCTGTGTGTCAGCATCTGAACCAGAATCCTCTGAGCCTTGCTCTCAGCTTCCTACCACTGAAATTATCACAAACCT
>JAVKLA010000093.1:40713047-40744591 GCA_034782735.1 Sagittarius serpentarius
AACCTCCCCCCCCCCCCCCCCCCCCCCGCTTTTAAGCAGGAGCAGGAGCAGAAACTCCCTTTCCTGTGCCCCAGCTCAGCGCCACACACACGTTCGCCCCCATGAAGACACGGGCGTTTCCCTGTTTGCAAAGAACAGATGGCTTTTTCCTCAAATCTACCTCGCATCATCGATTTCTTCCCTTGCCACGTGCACCCTCCGCCACCACGGCTCTGCCTGGCGGTGGATCCCTTGCTCTGGCCTTTGGCTGCACTGGGACTGACAATCCCGGCCTCGTTCTTAAAGCAGGTTTTAGGAGAAACCAGCAAGGTTCGTACAAATGCTGTTTGTTGTTGTTGTTGATATAGTCTGCTTATTCTCTTACTCCTACCCGACGCTAAAGACTAGCAAAACAATTCAGGAGACAGATACCAATTTCTGATAGTCTTGAACCCATAATAACTATTCCCCCTAAATAAAGTATCTGACTACTCAGTTTCTTAAGAACTTTTTAAAAAATCTGCTCAAAAGTATTAGCAAAAGCACTCTGCTAGACGGTACCTTGCATGAAATTTTGGGTTGGTTTTTTTAAAAAAAAGTGTAACAAATATATTTACCTTTTTATGTATAATTTTATCAGAAAACCTAATAAAAAGATAGTAAAGAAGCAAAGTTAGCTATTAGATAACAGTCCTTGCTGCCAAAAGCCATAATCTGACACAGATTGAGCCTGGTACAGTAGTCAATTAATGGCTCAGTGCTCATACAATAATGACCTACTAACCTGACGGTGTGTTGCTCTCACATTTTGCTCTCCCCTGGGATGCTACTGTCACTGTGTTATCTATTGCCTGCTTCCCTATCAAAGAAAATAAGCAGAGCTGAAATGTATGTACGCATCAAGCTCTGTAGTTCATTGCACACCAACCCCAGCAACTGGAGGAACAATAGATTTATAAGTTTATCCTACATTAAACCAAACATGCCTGACTGCACTGTAAATTACTAAATAATAAACCAGGTGGTGTAAGATCCTGACTTGGACAGAATATAAAAATCTATCAACCTGTAAAATACAATAACCATAAACGTGCTATGTAGCTGATGGCTCAGGTAAACCATCCACCTCCAGCAACAGAGGTTTTTCTGGAGTAAATTGCAACAAAAGGTTTACTAAATTTAGGTCTGGAGCACTTTTTCACTTTATGCAACACCATCAATAGGAGAAATATAATTGAGCTAAAAACAGTGGCAAATGTGTTTGTTTTGTTTACATTTCTTTGTCTCTAATGGAGCTATTTCATGGTAATGTGCTATGTTTCCTAGCATATTGCCACGGGCATTTAGTCTGATCTCTAAAGAGAAGATGAACTACTGCATAAGGGCATACTTCTTCAGTATTCAAACTTAACATTCAAATTAGGTTGAAGTAGTATGGGAGGTAGAAAATGGAGAAAGCCGAAAGGTCAGGGCACTTGTTTCCTTTGAATGGACTAAATCTTGATTTAAAATAAACCCACAGCAATTATGTTAGTGCAATAAAATATTTTGCGTGCCTTTGTACACACCGTTAGCCCTACCCCAAATTATGTGTGAGATTTTTAATAAGTGCTACCTTTGCTACCAAAACTAATTGCCATGAATCACAGAAAACATTGTATCAAGACATTCAAAAATTATTCCATAAATTATCACTCCAAAATCTCCAATAATAATTAATTCTATTTTAGGAGCTTTTCAATAAGCAAAGGAGGTTAAATTTATATGATTTACAAACAGTGTTTACATTCATAGAGGGACAACTAATTGCTGCACGGCTTGACATCATTACAGGAAAATGCTGGGGGATGCAGACAGTTTAATTAGGGGTGGCTTTAAGTTCACAATATGACTGGTATCATAGTGCTTTACTAATGTGCTTATATGGGATGATCATACAGTAACACGATTACATTTTTTCTTTCTGTACGCTTTGTCTTTACAACAGAAAATAAAGTAATTTTTGCATACAGGCAAGCTGACACAGTATATATTTCCCTCTCAATTTTATTCACTTGCTTTACAGACCATAAAGAAATGTTTCTTAACCTAACAAAGTGCATACTCAATTAAAGATACATGTACTTTGCTGATACGGGAGCAAAACACATACAAATCGTGTGCTCAACCTCTCCCAAGTTCTCCCATTTAATGCTAAGCACCATAAACTCCCACTGAAATTAATGGGGACTCAGCACTCCATAAACAGAGCTCATCATTCGACTGGATTGATCCTCACATGAAACACGCACATGCACACACACACACCCCTAATGAGGTTCAAGGCTGCTCTCCCGCCTTTTTGGGGGGGAAAGAATGGAAACTGCCTTGCAGGGAGCACTTGAACTTTGCCACGGCAGGCGCCCACGGGAACTTTTCCAGTCTCTCCAATAAAGCTCTTCCCCTTCCCACCAACGCCCAGGAAAGCATCACCCAAACCCATTCCCAGCACCATAGATGTGTGCTTTTACCACCAACCAACCAACCAAGTCAAAGGGAACCGGGGAGGACAGGAGCACTGAGCCACAGCAGTGCTTAAGTGCATGACAGCAGCGAAAGATCTCAACACTACGATGTCTTAAAACAACACGGGGCTGAAACACAGGGTGAGGAGGACATGTGCATGGAGCATCTTAGGACCCGCCCGGCACATGGGCCGTCGGCAGGCAGCCACGTACCTCCCAGATTAGGCAGGCTTGGAGGACCCACATGTATTTAGGTACCCAGTGTCACAACTGAAGCCTTTTGTGACCTTCACCCAAGAAACTCAATTAGCAGTACGAGTAGGACAACAACTTACAGACAGGAAAGTCTGTGCATCTGCCAAGGGTTAGAGTAAAGGTTGATGTTACAACCCAGTTTCATCACTGAGTATTTTTTTGTCTTGACATGGTTGGGACAGATCCCCTAAGCGTCCTACTCATTTCTTTTTAAGTAAACTATGCTGAAATATTATTATCCCATTATTATGAGGCATTTCCATCAACTATTTTTTACAGTGGTTTATCCATTGCTGGAGAGGGGAATATTGCATTGCTGTCCTGGAATATGAGGGTCGTTCACTGCAGTATCCTGCTCCTCCCATTTTCCGGACATACCCCTTCAGAAGACTATAATTTTCCTGTTCTAGGGTCAGCGTGGATGTTTGCATTATCTGCTTATCTGTGTCTCCCTGCGCAATGAAGTCCTTTCACTCACAATGAAAGGAAACCACCCTTGGGAGCCATTTAAAAAGCCAGAATTACTTCAGAAATCAATTCGGGATAAGGAAAAAGAATACAGTATCTTATTAAAAGTGCACAAGTAACTTAGACAACAAGAACACAAGTGCCCACCCATGCTGGAATTTGGCCAGGACAGAGGTGGAGCACCCACTGCTGCACCGAGTGCTGTAGGATCTCTGCAAGGACTGACGGGGAAGCCTTGGGGCCAGATCCCCATCCCGGGGACCCCAACCACTGCCAGTGCAGCGCCTCTGCGGTTGGGTGCACATGGGTGCAGGAGACAGGAATCAACAGCAGTCTTCTCCTTGGTACTTGGTTCAGAAAGCCACACCACAGCTCCAAACTAACCAAGTCCTAATGCTGATGTTGACTCCCGATCTGCTGAACAACAGCATCTCTCCGGGTAGGAGCACCTCTTTGTCTCACGTCAGAAGCACTGGGCATATGTTGATTGCACAGCAGAGGAAAGAGGTTGCCTTTATTCATCACATCTACATTCAGAAGTTTTTATTTTACAAACAAAATCACTGGAAAAGTTATAGAAGGAGACTGAAAACTTTGAATTTCCATTTAGTTGCATGAAGTTTAGTCTTGGACACGTGGAAAAAGCTTAGCCTATGATAAAGGTTATGAGCCCTGTTTGCATGCCACAGTGTCCATGGAAAGTTTTTCTGCACTGGTTAGAAATTTAAATAATTTTCTGGCAATACATTTTTGATACGTAACTCTGTGTTACAACAACTGGCAATGGTAAAGTTGTTTCAGTCTATTTATCTTTATTTAATTATTTTTATGCGCCCATCACTGTAGCACCTGGATTCATTACAAAGATTAAATATAACAATGCATTAAATTAAACTGACCATAGTGGAAAATACAAACTGTTACCATCCCACAACACCCCAGCTAGTCCAACAACAACAACAGCAGCAACAACAAAACCCAAGATCTTTCAACACACACGAGTTCAATGGCCAGAGACGTGGACAAAGCCAAGAAGATGCATTTTACTGCATGCGTGAGATGAGTGCATTTGGAATCAGGTACCAAACGAAAGGTGTTTGAAGTATAAAGGACCCTACAAGCCCTCTCTCGCAGAGTAGCCTGCTTCCAAGTCTGCATTTTTGTTTGAGATAAGAAGTTGCAGAGATGACGAATGCATGAAGAGATACAGCTGAGATGGTGTTTAGAAAACCAGGTCTATAAGTATTTTGCACCATTCAGTAGTCTGGAGCGGTGGGCAACCTAACAACAGTTAAAAGAGGTAAATTTTGTTTCTCTTTGCGTATGACTCTACTGATTTCACATTCTACACTTTAAGAAAGTGCTGAGATCATTATGTATCTTTTAATAGATTTTGACTCCGGAGACAAACATGTTGAGAGCTGTCATCATCAAGATGCCTGCTGTCATCGTGCCATCTTCTTAACCTAACGTAAGGAAATTCATATTTAGTGAACAAGGAAATTACTTTGGGTATGTATCATTCAAATCCTTAAGGATTATTGGCTAATTAGGAGCACAGTAATGTAAATTTGCCTTGTGTCAGGTTTTCAGGAACAGTAAAATAACATAATTAAGCAGTGAACAAAGTAGATCATTTAAGCTACTCTTCACTGACAAATGTATATGATGTCTAAATATACCATGGGCTTCTAAACTAGTAACTAATGAGAACTGACTGCCTTTGCTGGAAAGTCTAAAACAATGGTTTAAAAGAGTAATCAAGTATGTTAGCCTAGAGTAAATAGCTATAACTCATACTTAGTGCTCCTAAGGAGAAGGAGGGAGACATTTTCAAAGTCTCTCTGGCTGGTGGGCACAGGTGCAGTTTGAGTAGCTGCACCGGCAGAGGCAGCTGGAATACCTTCCTCCTCAGTTTAACAAGAAACTCGTGAATACGTGCAGCTGCAGCAAAGCCGCATGGACATTCCGCACAAAACCAGGCAAGGTCTTGGCATATGCAACTGCATATGTGTTTGGGGGGTTTATAACCTGATTCTTTTTTTTTCTTTTCCGCCTTGGTTCACCCTCTGTTTCCTGGATGGTGACTTTGCATGACACGCACTACCAGAGCATTGTGTTACTCGGTGCACAACCCCTGGTTCACACCTCGTTCGAGCAGCCCTGTCTGAAGTCAGTACCTGCGAGGTACCCTGTTACATCAGGAAAGCGGCACAAACCGGAGAGCGAAGCGACACGAGCCGGCGGCAGAGAGCAGCCACCCGCGGAGGATGCTCGCTTCTCCGTACAGCCCCCGACGCTCCCACAACTTGCAGAAAATCATTAATGCAAACTGCACAGCCAAATTCTCCGCATCCACTCCATGGGAACATGATGGGGGTTTAACTGCAGATCTTTCAGTTTAAGATCTGGAGGTCAGCGCCGCAGCAGAGGATGGGTGGGTACCTTGCGCCAGGCTGGGAACGTTTTCAGCGCTCCACCCAGGGACACATCCTGAACTTGCTCTCTGAGGTGCTGGAGCTGATCGGCCCCATGCCTGAACGAGTGGTTCCCCAAACCAGGTACGGGCAGAGGATCTCCTCTGAAAGCCCTCGAATGAGAAAGACTGCCTTCTGCAAGCATCACCTAATTTGTTTCTGTTCTTCCTGGGTGTGACGGTGGTCCCAGCCAAGGCTGATGCCAGCGTCACCATGTCACTCAGAGCGGGAACGGCGAAGGAGCAGGTTGGACATCGGGAGTGCTGGCACGTCGCTTCTGGCTCGGCGTTTCAGGTGCTTGCTACCTGCAAATAGCCATCGCGCCACAAACCGCTCATGGAGAAACCCCTCTCAGTGTTTCCCCTTAGTGGCAACAGCTCACGGGTGGAAGTTTCCATTTCACAAATAAAGGGTTTCCAGGCCCTCCGTTTTTCCCACTCACAGGTTATCTGTCTGCCCATTCACTCTTACCCTTTCCTTCTTTCTCGTACCAACATCAATATTTCTGACTTCTGCAAATTACCATGATTATAATACAGCTGCATCCATAGCATGAAGGAATGATCTCCCGTGTATTAATTTACTGTGAACCTTTTCACAATGCAAATACTGGGAATAGTCTTCAGGATGCAGAAAGCTGTTACTGTCAGAGTTCCAGCTTGGCGTAAGGCATGAAAAAGGCACAAGGTGGGGACGAGGTGGCAGAGACACCCTACGCCCTTATCTACTCAACAACACGAGGCTTAGAAAATACTTTAGATGAGAGACAGTTGATTACCTTTCCAGCAGACGTTAAGAAAACGGCAGAAGCGCTGGCGTGGTTTATGGCACACTTTGCTAACAGCGTTGTCCTAATTCAAGTCTGATGGGCACCAACACTCAAAGGTCCAAGACAAGTCTAAGTCCTAAACAGTACACCTCTGTTAATTTCAGAAAACTCTTACAATTAAAAGTGTTCAAACTTACCGTTCCTCTGACTGCAAAGGCATATAATTTACTTTTGGTTTCCATACCAGAGTTTGCAATTACATTGAATAAGTCATTTACAACCGTCTTCTAATCAAAGAGATAATACACAGAATAAGTGTTTCAGAGCAATTAAATCTTTTTTCTACCAGTAACTAAAAAAACGTTATTTTGCAGCCTCTTTGTGCTGAAATGTAACAGCACAAATATAGTGCTTTGTTATCAGTTTAAAAATTGAAACCTCTGTGCATCTTTTTTCCTTCTGGATTCAAGTTAAGTAAAATTGCTTTTCATGAGAAATGCTTGCAAATTATCAAAGACTTCTTTTTAAACAAGCTGAGAGAGTACGGTAGCAAATGTGTTCCTTCCAAAGTAATTGGAATTTCTATCTAAATTATTTTTTGACACATTAAAAGTGCCAAATATAAGTCAATTTTTATTGGAAAGAATTCTATTATAGTTTGTAATAAAGGAAAACTAAAAAACATGCCACAAAATCCTTGGAAAAGTGGAAAGTATTTTAGGAAGAAGATCGAGAGCTCTCAGCCTCCTGTGTTGCTTATTAAACACTACTTTCAATGAGGAGATTAGGAAGAAAATTGTCAAGTAAGCAGAGAAAAATATTACGTCTCAGACTAATCAGTATATCACAGAATTAGTTCTTTCCTCCTTTAGAGGTGACATCCAACTGATGGACTTGTCACCATGGATAAAGGCTATTTTGATTTTATACACACTAGCTTTTAAATATTAATTTTCATGCAAACGGAAAATAATTTTGTAGCTAAAACCTCCACCCTCCTTCCTGGCTCCTAATTCAAGCACAGAAAAGTGCAGTTGTCACCCCAAAATGAAGTCATTTTTAGCCCTCTGTGTCTAATCGCGGTGAGAGCCAGTAAAATAAATCAGCAAGGAGTAAAAGTAAAATTTGCAATAACCTGATACTACTGCCTCATCCTCCCACATCTCAGGACATAAAACTTACTGTCAGAAGAACTCACAGCATGAGAATTAATCAAGGAACTCTTAAAATACTCCAAGCACCTTCCTTCTGATGACTAATTTGCCTTTCCTATTGCAAACTACTAATTTTTTATCTCAATCGATATGTACAAATATACCTCCCCATCAATCACCCAGGGCAAGGACAAACTTCCACTATTTATGTAATACTGACTACAAGATGAAACAAAAATTGACTACAGCTAACCTGGGCCGGCCGCGACAGCACGGGAGGGAGGGAGGGAGGGAGGGAGGGAAGGGGAGAGGAGGGATGGGAGCAGACGCAATGGACGCCCTGGGGAGGAGAAACGAGGGGCCGGTGGGAGCAGAAAGCTTCACCGGGCAGCACATATGAAACAGAGGTGCAGGAAAATTCAGGGGGTGGTAAAGCAATGGAGAAGGCCAAAAGGAATCTCTTAGAAATGACCAAAAACCAGCTGGAGTCGCAGAGGAAGAAGTTCAGAATAGGCAGGAAAAGAGGAACAATAGAAAATTATCTGAAATGTAAGGAAAGTGCCCAGAATTGCTCTGTGGAGCGGGGAGAGGCCAGAAGAAGTACAGGTACGGCTCAGATTAAATCAGAGTGACCCCAGCCGAACCCAGGAGGCTTCGGAGATGTAAAAATCGAGGAAATTTTCTCTGTCCAGTTGAATACATTAATAATCAAGGAGGATCGAGGAGGAAATCCATGGAGGTATCTGAAGATGGACTCAAACACCACTCACATGTGATGTGCACATAAGCACATGCACATCCAACCCACACGCATCCTACACATCTGCAGAGAGCTGCCAGACATTTCCAAAATTTGTGGGCATGCTTGCAAAATCTGTGCAGAGCTCACGAAGCGCTAGACAAGCCCAGTGCCTCCGGCTGCCTCCAGATCTGCCCAGACCTGCTTTAGGGACGAACATGGCATGATTTCAAATGTGCAAATCTTGGCTTATAAGCTGAATGTGCACACTCCTACACAGCACACATAAACCCGTTTTCTTATTACGGTTGTGTCACTTCAAGGATGTGGAAACTGAATTCAAAAGGTGTTTCCTGCTAAGTAGCTGCAAAGAAGACGCATTACGGAAAGAAGCAAAAGTGGTCAGTATGTCTCAGTCTCCGCTCCCTTGACACACTCCCGTAAGGAAACTTTTTCACTGGAAAAATAAAGAGAGCAAACAAGCAGAAGTATTTAAAGTGGGCTAATAAGAAAGATGGGGAAAGACTTTTTAGTAGGGCCTGTAGAGATAGGACAAGGGGTAACAGTTTTAAACTAAAAAAGGGTAGATTCAGAGTAGATATAAGGAAGATATTTTTTACGATGAGGGCGGTGAGGCACTGGCCCAGGTTGCCCAGAGAGGTGGGAGATGCCCCATCCCTGGAAATGTTCAAGGCCAGGCTGGACGGGGCTCTGAGCAACCTGGTCTAGTTGAAGGGGTCCCTGCTCATGGCATGGGGTTGGACTAGATGGCCTTTGATGGTCCCTTCCAACCCAAGCCATTCTGTGATTTTAGGATTTCAAGACCCATGGTGCTCTCGCAGGAGCACCAGGTCTGGGCTTTTCCACTTTCCACCTGGAAAATTCCCTCTGCTTGGGCTGGGCTTTCTCATGAGCACAAAGATCTGCCACCTCTTCCTTACCAAGGAATAAGACCACGGCAGCAATGGAGTCCAATATTTCAGGAGATTAAGTGCAGCGGAGAAAGGAATCAGAGAAGAAAGCAGCAGGACAAAGGACTGGAAGCACGTCACGTGAATTCCCAAGCACTGACTCAGAACAGAAGGACATTGAAGCTTGGGTCTGCTATTTTTCATGGGCAGGATCCATATTTTGCTGACAAAAATAGACCAGTGGCTTAATCACCAATATAAAGCCACTTTTGGCATAGACTCCTCCACTAATCATTTCAAGTCAACATACATACTGGCGCTGTTAAGACAAAACAGAGCAGTAGACACGAAAGGACTGCCGGTAGCCCAGAATAAGGAGATACAGGTTGCAAGGACCTGCTTTAGCAAAGTGCTTTGGATGTGCTTAGATTTGAAGACAAAGGTAGGCTGATGGACTTTAGTAGGACCGCACCTGTGAGAAAGTCACATTATTAAGGTTATAGATGTGCTTAATTACCTCGATGAAATATGGTCCAATTTGTTAATTTAAGTGAGCAAAGTAGTAAATCACGTTAAATACTATGGCACTGTGGTACTGCTTCTGAGCAAACTCGATTTCATGTAAAATGAAGAATTTAATTTCAGAGTCGAGGACTCCTCCTCTCCCCCTTCTGCGGCACTTGCACACATTTTTTCTCCCCTACACAAAGCACATGCAGCACAATACAAAAGACCTTTAAGGTTATAAACATTAACGTCTGTGAGACAAGGCAGAGACATATGTACATAGAGCTACGCTTGCTTCAAAATAGAAAATGTATTTCCCTAATCCTTTTGATGCTAATCAATCCAGTTCATCAAACTCCGGCTAAGAATTTAAAATCTGTGATAAGTTTTCACATATTATTACAACAAAACAACACAACAACAAAAACCCAAGCCCACACAACCAAGAAAACTCTCCCCACTGGATCTCTTTTCCTCTCTGTCACAAAAAGGCCCCAGAGACTCTAAATTTGACTCTTGGTACTACTAGTCAGATCGGTTTTATTAATTAAGACAAGGAACTTATTGGAATTTACCTTGAAAGACCACACAAGGTACATTATTAGAATAATCTCCTTATAAAGAATAGAAACAAAAAAAGAAAGAAGTGTAATTGCAATTCATGCTATGTCAGTGTCAGAATAGGTTATTACACCCATGCTGCTAACCTACCACATACCTCTAGCAAAACAAAGCACCCCTGTCTAGTCTTCTCAAGTTAAGGAATTCAATAAATGGAACAAAGAAAATAAATGTGAACCCTCTAAAAATTACAGCAACAAAATAAGTACTTCCAAATTTGGATTATTTGAATGATTCTTATACATTGCAGAACATTCCAGATCCTATCATACCTGCTAACAGCAAAGCAGACAAGTAGCTTTATAACAGAATGACTGATGCTATGGTCAAAAGGATTTTCAAATTAATTTATATTCACAGGACATCTTCCAAATTCCCCCTTTCTTTCTGTGAAGGGGGCCTACAACTTTTCAAATAGGCTCCGGGGGAAGAGGTGAAAACTGAAAGCGATACCCCGTGTTTACACAACTCTTGCCAACGTCCTTGTTTCCCTTTGTTCGGTGCCTGCACAACGCCCCAGCCCCTTGCCCATCGCTGGCGTACATCATACCTGGTCAGAATACGCACGCTACCGGGAGCAGACGGAGGACATATGGCAGGAAAGGAGTGCCTTTGGTCTAGAGGGTATTGCACAGCAGTTCAGGACAGTTTGTGTTTGAAACAAGTCTGGCTAGAATTTGCAGATGGCTGTTTCTTGCTGCAGCTCTCAAAGTGCTGTAAATTTTGGTTTTACATCTGCTGTGTCGTCCTCGAGATGCTCGAACAGCAAATAAGAGACTAAATCAGAAAGAAAAAGGAAGAAAGGAAAAGAGAGAGAAAAAGCAAGGCTAAACTAGCCTAAGACTTGGAAAAGCTGAGGAAGACCAATAAATTGAACCCTTGTCCACTAATTTCATATCCCAGTGAAAACTTGATCCCCTTTTAAATGCTCAGAAGGTGTAAAATTATTTTCAAAGGGAATCTTGCTGCTTTGGAAAGTAGTACCTCTACTCGGTCTTTACTGTAAGTGCCCTGCTCAAACTCTCGTTTATATACACAATATCACAGACCATTGTGTCTTAAGATTATTAGGCTATGCTGAATATTAATTTAGCTCTGTGCTTACAAAATGACTAAGTCAATCAGTGAATTTATTGGAGACTTATTTAAGAAGGGGTATTTATGGATTAGGCACAGATTTTAGAAATGAAATGGGAGACAATCTAACAAATCTATCAGGAATAAGATCAACAACTTAAAGTTTAAACCAATCATCTTGAGTATATATTTGAACTTGGATATGCAGATGTGGTGCATAAGTCCCAATGGTTCAGCAATACACTCAAAGGATCAACAGCCCTATAGACAGCTAAATTACTCGGAAAGCCAGGGAATTTATCAAACATGAATTTCAAAGTGGATTCTAGCCTGCAGGAAAAAATGGAAGTGCCCATTAATGTACATACAAAATAAATGTTGTCTGCAAGCTCATTCAACTATTTATTTTTGACACAGAACTGGCTAAAGATTTTTAATTTACATAAAAAGGTACAAAGACTGTAACCCCTTTGATGGAAAAGATGGGAATAAATATCATGCAAAAGAGGTTTTGTTTGTTTTTTAAAGAAGCACTAACAACCTCTCAGGTACAACACAAAGGAATCATTTACGCTCTTTCCCATCTATTAGTGCATTATTTATAACTAACTCCAATTTGAGAATGTTAGCATTAAATATGTTTCTCACATGTAGAGGAAATTCTTACAAACTGATCATATATTATGGATGAAAATTGTAACAGCTACACTGAAACTAGTTAAAGCAGACATGGCTGAATTGAATGAACACTGAAGTATGCCAGAGCCCTTGCTAAGTTAGGTGCTGCCTAACTAAGTGTTTATTTTACTGACCAAACCAAAAAGAAAAGCAGTTAAATTCATGTATTGTTGACAGATCATTTATCAAAAAAAATTGGTTTTAATAATGAAATTTTTCACAGCCAAGATTTAAAAAAAAATGAAAATCATTGAATCATCCACAGGCCTTTCAGAACCAAGACCCTGCTTTTTCTATGTAGAGAGAGGGGCTGAGCATCATATAAATCAGAATAAGTTACACATAAATTATATATTACAAACTCATAATTACATATTTTTAAATAAAATATATATTTCACCCATAAATGAAATAATCTTAAATCCTCCTAACAATTTTAAGATGTGGCCTATTGCCCAACACAAACTTGGCAAAACTGGCATACAGAAGAACATATCCCTCTTTCAAAAAAAGCTCATTAACTATGTTGTAATTCATGGGATTTATACCTTCAGTCTTGTGACTCAGGGAGTTTTTTTAAAGCCTCAGACTGCTTGAACCAAGTCGCTATGTCTGTCTCTCAGCTTTTAATAAGGTTTAAATTAAGTCCTTAACTCTTTTCAGAACCAAAAAACAGATTAAGAGTACTTACTATTCTTAATAATATCAGATTTCACTCTTCATTTATAAAGACTTGTGACTGACAAGACTGTGTTTCATAAAAACTGAATGGCACATAAGCTTTTTTTTTTCCACATCAAAAATACTCCTTCCATTGAAAACAGGATCCTTTGGCAAAGATCTACTTGAAGACCCTACCATTGCATTCACTAATCTGAAGCTCACACATGTGAACAAAGACTAATGTAGGACTTCACAAAACAGTATTTCAGCATTACCAAGTTGTTGAAATACTTCATTATCTTGAATAATTTGGCCATAACACAAACGTGGCTGCATATTAAAGCATGCTTGCATGGCACAATGGGGCAAAGTATGGACAAATTCAAGTGAGAGGGGCTGGAAGCAGCAAGATCACGTCAGCACATCCCTCGTCCTGGACAGCTGAGACCTCTGGCAGAAACTACAGAGGAAGTCATAGATAAGAAACACTTTTCCTTTTTCAGTTCAAAATTTAAGCACCAAGTAATTCCAATTCTGCGACACGTGTATCACTAAACAGTAGCCCTGTTCTCCAACTGCGCTGAAACTGAGTAAAAGCGGAAGCGAGGAGATGAATTATAGCAGCAGTCTTAAAAGCAACCTGCATGTGAAAACCCATATGGTGTGTGCAGACCACTCTGCAAGACATTGCAGGCTCCAACCACCTCAATGCAAGCGGGATTATATCTCAATTTAAAAAAAAAAACCACACACGGGGGACTCCCATGATTTATTCAATTTCCTCATAAACAAGAGGATGTTTGCTTGCACGTTAAAGTTTTCAACATATCGGAAGACATTTGTATATAGGACCTGAGATGGAGAAAAAGTGCTTTATTACTTTATAATACATCACACATAATAAATATTTGTTTAACAAAGCCTGCATGAACTTCATGCATTAATCAAAATTGAATGTGGCATGACTTGTATGATTAATTCAAAAGTCATATTCCAAATGATAAATAAACTAATATTAACCTTGTGTGGTCATTAATAATGCAAGTTCTCAATAGTTCACAAACACAACTGATACAGTTAATTGAAGGACCACATTTTTAAAATATTCATAATTAGAGTTTCAATATTCCGTTCATTCAGGATCCAAACTAACAAAAAGCACATTCCATGTGACCACCAAATTTAAGCCCATTACTTCTCTTCATTAGCCTCTGGATGTGCTCGCAGAAGCACTGAAGACAAATGTGATGTTAACATGGAAATAATTGTCATTATCTGTTCTTAAGGGAGGACTTCTTTCCTTCAGAAGAAGTCCCGTCTCAGCAAAGATTTCACCTTTGGTGATCAACTTCTGAGACACTCAATCTGGTAGTCCGCAGCCTTAAAAAAAATACGATTTTCACTTAAGAAGCATCGCTGAATCAAACTGCAAAGCAATATCAGTATCATCCCAAATTACCTTTGCACATGACCTATATAATACATGTCCTAAGACTTCAGAATTGTATCCTCCCCTTAAAAAAAAAACAACAACAAAAAAAAAAACCCAACAAAAAAACCCCAAACCCCACAAACCAAAAAACCCCTATAGCTCTTACCCAGCAACGTGTTAGGAACAGAAGCAGCGGAGCATTTCTGCCCACCGGCACCCACCAAGGGGCCACAAGCCGGACTGGCCGGAGGGGCGTCCGTGGTCTGTGAGCAGGGCGAGGGCTGGCTGGCGGTCAGGAAGGTGCTTTTGCTTTTTTACCTCTATAAGCCAGCATTTACCCAATTAGGAGAACGAACAACATTGCAAACGCCTCTGAAACTGGGTAATAAACCTGTATCACTACTGAAGTGGGCCAGGCTCGGAGGAGCGATTTTAAATGTATTGTGTCACCAAAGCGGGGAGACGACCGCTGTTTCAGGGTGAGGGGAGGCTCTGGGTTTTCACTGCAAATATTCACCTACATACTACACAAGATCTTGTCTACCCATTCCTCTCTGAAGTATGTCCTGGTAAATAAAGTCAAAGAACAATTTTGACAAAAATTATTGCTTTTGAGCCAAACTCTGGTTATTCTGCACTCAGAAGCCACGTATGTAGCTGGTTATGAAAATCTATATGCAACCTATCGTGAACCAGTGCCTTTGTACTTGTAAGCAAAGTGTAAGCTAATCACACCTACACAGTCAAACATTCAGCATTCACTCTCCACAAAAGAAACTGAATATTTGCTTTGCATTTGTTTTTTTACCAGCAAATATTCCTGACAATAAACTCTTTCATTAGAACACTGGTTAAAAAAAAAAAAAAAGTTATTATAAAGTGAGTAAGCAAGTTGCCAAAACAAATATGGTTTAAAATCCGAGCAGATACCAATGGAAAGTGCTTGGGTGTCAGATGCTGCCCAAGTTTTTGTCTATACGCAGTTGGTATATGCACGTATATGCATATCCGTGGCATTATTTGCATCTACTGTTGTTAATGCATTAGATGTATGAAAGTTATCATACTCATCAGTATCCAGAATAGAGGCAGAAACACAAGTAAATGACATCCTTACTACACTATATTTTATGCCTTGTTTTTATTTCCTTTACTTGCCTTTCAGTGTAAACAGTAGATGTTGTTACAAGAGGTCAGTTTTATATGCTGGTGCACCATTGAACTGTTTAGGTTTAAAATGACACTACTGTTTAAGACCCAGTAATTTTCAGAACATATGATTTACTGCTCTGGCACTCTATAAGCCTCATTTCATACCTCCAAGAATGAACTAGTCAAAGTGTTAAATAAACATGAAGTATAAGGCTTGTTTTCTTTCCAAAAGTGCAAGCACTGTGTTACTCTAATGATTAAATATTGTTTAAATATACAACTGAGTGACTAGTTTCACAGTCGATTCTTTCCCTGTGTTTCATTTTATGTATTAATTATTTTGTGTTCAGACAAAGGCTTTAATTAAGAAGCATAAAGAGTTTCTGAAGAGTGAAGAAGTAATGGTTTCATCTGCATTAAACTGATTATAAACAGTTACATTTCTGAAGAAATAAGGCGTCGGGGAAAAAAAAAAGAAGAAAAAAAAAATAACTAAGCCTGAATCCGTGAGAGGTGAAAGGACCCGCTCCAGCTCACGCCTCCAAAGGGCCCAGGGCAAAGCATCCCCGTTACTGATATCCAGCAGCTGTGTCCCGAGCCGAAGGCTCACGCACTGCCCCAAAATCTTCAATATGCAGAAGCTAAGCTCTTCTGGCGGGTGTGCGGAGGCACCACTGCATCCCGTACCCCGCTTCCCGCAGCCCCGCTGCCAGGATCCCTGCCCATCCCTGCCTTCCGGGGATTTCATAGCCAACAGCCTTCAGATGATTTTTAAAACTCAGTATATTTAGCAAAGTATCATCAGCCATGATGCTCCCAAGATAAAGAAGAAATACTGTTACCTCACTGCGATTCTGAGAATCTTAAAAAAAAAATCACCTGTGGGAACAGAGTGCTAAACTAAGACCCTTGCTCCAACAAATTTTTAAAAGCAATTTTAAGCAGCTAAACTTTTTAATGCAAAGTAATACAAATCATTAAATCCTCAGAAAGGTCTGTGCCATAGCAACAGCCTCTCACAAATATTAGCACAATCGGCAGAGGAAAACCCCAAGAGGGAAAGGTGCCATGCGACATCTTCAGTGAAACACATCCTCCAGCGAAAGGGTTCTAGGCTTGTGCTTTCCATGGTTTTAAAGCCAGGATTTTTAGAAAATATATTTTTTATGGCCATGTCAAAAAAAAAAGAAGAAAAAAGAACAATAGGAGAGGAAGAAAAAGAGTGCTGAAATGTCAAAAAGAAGGTTTAAGCGCAAGAAAACATGTTCAGTCTGGGTTTTGTCATTGCAGGCCTGATATCAAACTTACTCAAGTTTGTTGGAAGTCATCCCACTGACTATAAAGCACTTGGCATCAAAGCCTGTTTCTGGAAATTAAAATTATGCATGTAAAGTCATAGTACATTACAGACCGAGGTTAACAGTGACTTTATTCCCTCATCTACAACCCCGTTCCCAGATGCTTATAAATTTGCCAAACCTCATCTCAGACTGAAAAAACTCCTTTCTGGATGATGCCTTTGACAGGCTGAATTTATGGGAGGTTTTGCCTTCCGCATCGATCAGAGGAGTTTCCAATCAGGACGGCTCCCTCTGCCACGGCGCAGCACCAGCCGCCTCCGAACCAGGAGGATGCTGAAGCTGTTCGCTGAAAAAGTTTCCAGAGAGGAAAGCAGGACTTGAAATTTGGCAGAGAAATGGCCTTTCTGTCACTAATTTGAGTTTGGGCAGATTTATGCAGGAACAGTCATGGGGGGAAAGGAGGAGAATGAGTTTTTGGTTGTTTGATAAACTTTGGCGTGCGTCCCACAGTAACTCCTGCCGAGCATCTTTGCCGTCTTTGTGCCTGCTCAGACCTCGCCTAACAAGAGGCAAGTTGTAGCAGAAAGCCTCGTGCTTTGCACTACAGGCGGATTACTAGTGATTCTTCACCTGCATCGCATCGCATCGCCCTGAGGCGTGCATCCAAATACTGCGCGCTGGACCAAACGTGGGATGAAGCATCCGCACATGCAGGGCTGCAATATCTACAGAGGTTCTTCCTCCTCACTTTTCTGTCTTGGTGGTCTTAAATCAGACCCTTGACATCATTCGAATGTAGGGGGTTTTCTGCAGTTTAATATAGCTATGCCTTTTACTAACAGTCACATCCTCCAGTTCTGACACGATTGAAGATAGAAGATCTGTAGGGAAATGTAGAATCAAGAGCCATAAGACACTGGGTTACAGTTCATGAGAATTTGCAATTTAAGTATATGATGACTGAAAAAGATGTAGATGCCTTGTGAAATGTATCTTTTATCCAATCCACCTGCAGGCTGCTTAATTAAAGCCACCGACATTCTGCCAAAAAAAGGGTGTAAAACACAACTATCAAGTGAGTGCTTCCTTATGTTAATGCGATTTGTAACCCACACCATTCTCCAACCGTTAAAAAGAAATGAATGAACAGCTAAATCAATGCATAAGAAAAAGGGGAGTCTTTTATATTTGCCATAGCACGGGCCTGTGGCCTGAACCCTCCCTCTGATAAAGCCCCGGGCTGTCAGCCCGAGGTGGTGGGATGTACAGGGGTGCAAAATACTTTTCCATGTAAAAGGGCGCGTGAGAAAAATAGGAAAAATTCATATCAATAAGTTATGCACTGTTTTTCATCATGTAGAGCTTTTTGTATAAAATTATCAGGAAAAAGAGAAAGAGTATTCCCATCGAACCTTGCTTTTTCAGTAAGCAGCATCTGAAAAATACATAGGAGAGAACTGCATCATAGGATGCACAGAGTGCTAGAAATGTTATCCCGTGCTGGAAAAATATTGGAGGGAAGTTTTAAGTGCCCTACCTGATGCAATAAAAATAGCAATACAGTATGTCCTAAACTTTGTATTCTTCATTTAACAAAAGACACTGCCACAGATAAATATCAGAACAGATTTGTTAATGTTGCACTATTGGCAGCTAAAAACAGATCACTGTAGACTGGAAGACTGAACAACTGCCAACTGGTAATAAATGGATGGCTCAGCCTAAGGATTTACTGCCAGTGGGGGGAAAGAGGAGAGCTATGTGAACAGAAATAAACAGAAAGAATTGAAGAAAACACAAAATTTCTTGCAGGCTTCCTTCAAAATACAAATTGGTTGGCAACAGCCAGGGGAAAGAAGGAGAAACCCCTAATAATCTGAAGAAAGCTGCTGGGCTCCTCCTCTGCCCACACCCCTGCACTGCAGCAATACCCATAGGCAAGTTTTCCCAAATACTAATAAAAATGTTAAAAAATCTTTTTTTAGATAACATTTGTTGAAACTGTATGTGTCCAAGGAGAGACACAACTATTCTGTCTTCATCATCATAGGCAGAGATGTTAAAACAAGTATCTTGCACAGGCGTGCAAGAGGACGGGCGAACTCGGCGAGACACCAACACACGCTGCCGGGGCTGGTCCTCCCCTCGGGCGGGCTTTGCACTCCTCCATGCCCATCGGACCTTGCGGTGCAAGGCTTTAATTGGATGTAAGGACTTTTTCAACTCTTCACAAGGCTCACGTTGTTTGTTGGCACTAAAAAAGTCCCTTAGGATGGAGGCACTGAGGTCCTCCCGTTGCATGACAGCATCTTTAAAAAGGGGGTTGAGAATTTATAGAAATACTGCTGGTCTTGCCTTGGCTGGTCTTGCCATTTCATGGCTTACTACTCTTTCTTAATATAAAGATAAGCATATATATCCATGTTGAACACACATATATGCATATAATTTTACACACATGAAGACAATACACATCAAGCGCCGACGGCCACGGAGCTGCCCTGCCCGAGCTGCGCTTGCTGTGGGATGGATAGAGGAGTGCCTCTCCTCTAATGAGCACTAAAAGGCAGATGCATTATAGTAAGTTTTGCAAATATTAATCACGGAAGCAGCTTCTCAGGATTAACTTCTGAGGTTCTGTTGTTCTAAGGCATCTTGTTTTCCTAGAGCGTTAACTAGACCTACCGGGTTCGAATTTCTGTGTGGCACATTATTGATCTTCACACACCAAATATTAATAATTTCAGGAGAGGACAGATAGCTGTACAGCAGTCTGTCATGGTTAAAAGCACCAACCTGAGCTGAAGGCCCAGCAAAGAGGACCAGTCTGTACAGAGGGTCTGGAGCAGCACTAACAAGCCCTGCTAACTCTATTTAGAAAAAAGAAAATAATCGTCAAAAGGAAGAAAAAGTTACCCAGCATGACTGAAAGATATGAACTTGATAATTACTTGGAACCAAATTAATATCAGGATGGCTGCCATTATTCTCCAAGGACAACCATTTCATCTATTGTGCAGGTGTACTCTCCAAGAGTGGATCACGCTGATGAAAGGCCGTAAGAATTTCAATGACACCTTGAGGGATCTTATGAATAAAATATCAAAAATGGACATCTCCTTTGTATAGGAAGATTTTAATGCAAAAACTGTAACAGGTTTATAAGTTACACCAAGAAAATAAGAAAGGTTTATTCTATCTTTGGTTGAAGATAGACAGATATTGCCAAGTCAAAGTTTTTCATAACCACAAGAGACTCTTCTTTCAAAAGCTCGTGTTACCTCTGTGCTGGACTCTTATCGAAGCAGATTAACTACACAGTCATAAACCAGCAAAACTAAGAAGCAACCCTTTCTCCTCCAAGGCCTGAAAACCAGAAAACTTGCACAAGCAGGTTTGGGTGCAGGATCAATCAAATCTCCGCTCTTCCACGGGGCGCTTTACAGAAACAGGCAACAGAGAGCAAAGCGCAGCAAAAGTGGATTTAATTAACAGATAAGGAATAATAGCCTTGTTCTAAAGGAGGGAGAAAACAGTGATCAAGGGGAACAAACTCAGAAAAATCTACACCCAAATGAATATTAAAGCCATTGACCAGGCCGAGATAGACCTTTTTCATGCCCTAGATTTCATCTGTGTATCGTGCCAAAGTGATGCGCGTCACTTTGGAAATGCCTGATGGTTTGGGGCAGTGGGCACCTACGGACACCCCACCATTTCCATTAAGTAAGGGACAGTAAAACAAAGAGGGGTGCTGATGGCTGATGGGGGGAAGGACAGAACACGTAAAGCTGGCTATTGAGGGGAGCGAGCGGCTGGCTGGGGGAGAGGTGGCGAGGAAGACAACTTCAGGGACGTTTTGGTTTGGTGGGGAAAGTGCAGCTGGGCTGGAGAGGATGGCTCCGCAGTCATCAGGGCAGAGCCGGGCAGGGTAGGGAAGGGTGCTACTTGCAGGCGGAGGACAACGTTACGTGAAGCGACGTGGAAGCTGAAACTCTCCCTCACTGCGAAGAGTGGAGATGTTCACCTATAAACCTAAAAGAGCCCTGAGGTGCAATTCCTACGATACCTGTGAAATTATCATCTGCCACTACTTGCCATAAGTTTTTAAGCTCCGCCACTTTAGGTTTTAAGCTCCGTCACTTTGGGGAGCAGGTGAGGGGGAAAAGACGATAGGAAGGGTTGGGTCAAGAGTAGAGTAGCTCCCATGAAACATCCCGTCCCGGCGCGGCCAGCGCTGCCGGAGCAGGACGTGCAGTGGGAGGCAGTGCTTCAAGGGAGCGCTCTGGAAGCAAGCACGGCTCGTACGGCTGCTGCCAGGGCTCTTCGATGTCCTCTCAGAAGGCACTCGGCAGGTGCCTGGCATGACGGCAAGGGAAGGGAGAGCCGCGTAAGGATGTCACTGGCAGGGCCGGAAAGAGAAGCGGAAAGCCAGCGGCATGGCGTGCAGTTGCCCCCCCAGCTGCTCAGAAAGCAGACAGGAAAGGGGAAACGCTGCGCTGCCATTACGGCTTATTCCTTTTAATTTTTTTTCATGGGTAAGACCACCTTTTCTCGATCCCTGTAACTACGCTGCTAAAATCCCAGGTACCGCGCAATGGGCTGTGCCTCCCCCTACGCATTCCTCTGGCGAGGAGACTCTCGCAGACATTATGCAGCACGGCAGCACGCTGCTGGGACCGGCAGCGTTGCAAATGTATATGTTTGCCTGCTAATCTGCATCGCGGCAGTTTACGTTGTGTAAGCTGTTTAGGTTCAAGGGTGTTTCACTAGCACAGCTTATTGGGGACTGCATTTTCTCCAGGGTACAAGCCAAGCTCTACATCAAAGCCTGATTGAGCAGAAAATATGTGCTAATGTTCACAGCAGTACTCTATTATAGTATAAGTATGCTTGTAAATATTCACTACATGTTATTACGCCATTTGAACCAAGAATATTGCAGGGTTAAAGGTCGGCCCTAATGCTCTCTCAGGAGGCAGCAGTTTTGAATATAACCAAATGGGATAATGGTCAGGAATACCCAGAGGGGGCAATGTAGCACATCGTAAAGAATTGTGCTGCGAGTTTTAAGTTTTCAGGACAACAAAGATGCCAACGAGATGGCTCATAAGCAGTCATTATTAATGGAATGACAAGGGTAATGTTAAGCAGGATGTCTTTACTATAATAAATCTTGTCCCTGCGCCATTAGTAGTCCTTACAACTGCAAATAGCAGTTAGGTTATAACCTAACATGGCAGAATTTTATCCTCTCAATCTCTAATGTATTTTATAATGCTGTTAAAGTCAGGAATAGCAACTGTTTAAGCTCACTTAATCTGTGAGAAGTTTAAACACGAATTTTAAATGCGAAATCTGCTTTGATAGTAGTTTCTCTTAATTAAATAGATGAAGTAGCTCTTTCTAAGCATACACTGGGCTGTACTAGAGGGTCTGGGGAACACTGTCGAATTTAAAACATTAAATACTTTCCTTCAGATGTAACTCTTGCATTCTAAAAAAGAGATAGGTTTTATATTAATTTTAAAAGCTATTTCTAGATTCATTTATGGAATCTTTCTGTTGTTACAATACTGTGATTTTCCAGTCTGGAAAGAAAATGGTTTATTTTTCCTTGAAACAAACTCTTTGGGGCAAATAAGTGTTTCTTTTCTTTCCTTTTCTTTTCTTTTCTTTCCTTTTCCTGATCAAATACTGTTCTCAACACAGCAAAGTAAATCAACAACTCTTTTCATAAAAATGGCATTATTCCAGACTGACGTTTTTATGATCATTCAGAGTTTGATCCAAGGACAATATATTAGTTTCAAAATCTTTCTTCAAGTCATAGGGAAAGTGGTAATACAATTTTAAAGAATAAATAAATAAATAAATAAATAAATAAATAAATGGAATGGTATTACGGAAGAGCAATTATTCATCTTAATGTATCAAATTTGGATATGTTAAATGGATTCTGAATCTTAGCTAACTGTTTTATAAATATTTAAACAGCTACACTGCTAGCTATCCTTTTCACCTGCTTTGTTTTTCTTCTACTGATCTTCCAGAAATAGCTATGGAAATCACCAGTTCAATCAAATCTGTGTAATACTGTGGCAGACCCACCGTTGCATCATGATAGATTGAACCCAGAGTATTAGTCAGGAGAATCAGGAGTCAGCAGAGTATTAGCTAATACGGTCAGGACCATCTCCAGCCATTCTGGTGTTCAACATCCTCCTTGACAGTCTTTTTTTTCTGCAAGTTGTCAGAAAGCCCACTGAACTTCTCAGTGAAATCTGAAAATTAGCAAAATGAAGGAATCATGATGACCCTGTATATCCTTTCAAAAAATCCCAATATTCAGAATGTATTTTACCTGGTTAAAAAAATCTGGAAAACCAAATACAGCTAAATTATCTGGTCCTTGCCTGGTTCAGATGGCTATACTACCTGTCCCTGCTGGCACTGGTGCACAACCCAGCAGATCCCGCTTCCCAAAGCTGTCTTCTCTGCGAACGCTTGAGCCCCACACCTCCACCTGGCAGTGGTGGTATCTTTCTGTGCAGAAGAGCAACTGAATATGGCTCTAATCCTTCCAAAACACTGACACCAACTTTACCGCAGATGAATATTCCCAAGAATTCTTCTAGGGATTGTTTGATTTTGTAGTACTGGACTGTTGTATCTTTTCCATAGAGGAGGTTTATGTTTTACTATTTCAATTTAATTTACTATTTTTTGTTATTATTTTTGCAATTCTAAATTCAAGATAGATACGATACTCCCAAAAATTAAAGCTAAGAATAGTTCCCTTTCATTTTCACAGAGGACACGTAAACAGCAAGTCTTATAGCATCTTATAGATCCATTGTCTCAATGGGAAAATGAGATACAGATCGCAGGTGACTTACCCTGCATCATTCAACGGTGATAATGAAACCGGACCTCCAGAATACAAGTCCACTGCCTTATTCTTTGGGGCTCCCTACCAAATCACACTTTGGGCTGTTGGGAATGAAACCACATTTCCTTGCTGCAGGTAGGGTTTGGGGGATATATCTGAAGACATGTGCCTAAACCAGGCTGATCCAAATTGGCCACCTGTGCTTTAAAGATACACCAATCCAGCTCGAATCCAGTGAGAAAACTAGATACCTAATGGAGATCATTTGCTTTTCTTTGACATTTTGGCGCCAGTTCTCTCATCTTCCCCTTCTATGAATAACATGAGCAGAACACATAAGAAAGTTATTGGAAGAGCAAATAATTTTGAGGCTAAGTAGTTTTGAACACCCAGGTACTGGATACACCTGCATGCTCTGAAGTCCACTTTGCAGCCCGCTGCGTACAACTGACCATGGACTCCAGAGCTGGTGCGGGAGAACTGTAGCTAGCTGGCTGCTTCGAGCATGCAGTTCTGCAGTATCTTCCGGAACAAGATTGTTTTATTGTTCTGTTTACTATACTCCACCTTTGTCTCTGCAAATCCATTCACACTCAGAGCGGACCTAAACAAACCTCTCAAACAGAGCAACTTAAGTGGGCAGATGTCCTGATGTTACCAGAGGATGGGGACTCACAGAGCCTTTAGTCTACTCAAGCTCGGCTTTGGCTCTGTGAAAAGACCGTGCAGAGAGAGTCACTCTATTGCCTCTCTGGAGTCAGGGGCACACACACACAAAGAGACTTTCCTCAAACACAAGAACATTTTTGCACGCAATTTAAAATTTAAGCCTCAGCTGTTCGGGTCGGTGCAACAGGTTTTCTTGCCATCCAGAATCTTTAGCTGACAACTGGTTCTGTTCTACCTTAAACAAGCTGCATATTTCTTCTGTCCCATAGATACACACTCATCACCTACCATTAACCCAAAACAGTGGAGTATATACATTGGCATCCTTCACATATGTGAAGGGCATCACACAGGCAAGAGGGAAACATTGCTACCGTTTTCCCTGAAGTAGAAGCCAAGGCTCAGCCATTCACACGTGTTGTAAATTCAGTACCTGAGAAAAGCCCTGGTCCCACAGCCCTTATTAAATGTTTTGGCGTGCAAAGTATTTAAGTAGCCAAGTGCAACACATGAAAGCTGTCGCATGGGTAAAGGACTAACTTAAACTAGAGGGTTTGATAGCCCTAATGTCTGAAAGGATCTCCTTTCCTCAGTGAGCACTATGTCAGGAGCGTTTAATACTTTCCCCTGTAAAAGATCTTTGTTGTGATGTTTATTTTTAGAAACCTAAAGGGCAGTGAGATGTTAACATCCCACCTCTTCGCCCAGCTCTTGGGCACTTCTTGGGGCACCTCTTCACCCAGCTCTTGGGCACTGGGATGGCAGACTGGGACCTCCACCCCCGGTGAGTGACCAGGACCTAGCAGAAGCCTCAGGAGCTGGTCCAGGCTCAGCTGTGTGAGCTGCTGCCCTCCCTCCTCAGCCAGGACCCAAACACATCAGCCAGATCCTCCCTATCACCTGCTGCCAGGAGACCTCCCCCAGGTGACCATATACTCTTTCTTTCACAGCAAAAGAAGGCCAAGTCATTACTCTGAAAGCTTTGGGTTCAAACCCCGACAATACATCAGGGCATTTACAGGATGTAATTTGTTGTTTGGGATTTTTTTTTCCTTTTTTAAAGAAGAATGCACACAAATAGCACCAGTTCAATACCACTCATGAGATGCCGAAGACAAGCCCCTACAAGCAATTTTCATTTCATGGATGTACTACAAAAGCACATCAGAAGTTTGATGAAAGCAGCGAATAAAGGAATTCGGCCACCTCAGAAGTGATTTCCAGAAGACCCCAGTCTTTCCTGGGGTTCCTCTCGGCTGTCACCCTGCCCAGCACCTCTCCCACGTTATTATTGCCCCTCTTGCACGCCATGGAGCCGATGGCACGTGCTGCAAGGCAGGAGCGGGCAGACCGGCCGGGAGAGGCAGGCAGGAGCCGGAGAGGCACCGCAGATCCGCTTTTCCCACCCAAATGCAAAGCAGAGCGCTGAGTGCTCGAGAGGTCTGCTCTCTGGTGAGGTTCAACATTAAGATGTGACAAGCTCCTTATATACAAGAGGATAAATGATATGCAAAGTCCATACTCTTTGTTCTGACAAGTGTCCAGAGGGAAAATTCTTGAGATAAAGCTGTAGCTTTCTAAGGCACAAGGGTAGGGTGGGCAGAATGAAGATTTTATCAAAGAAGTTGAGCATTGAAACACTAAAAAACACCACATTGCCTTCTCCCTGCACCTTCCCACCCCTGTCGGTATCCTGCCCTTACCTCCCACCTAGCCATTTGGCATTACTGAGCATCACCCTAGCCCACTGGAAGGAGTTTTTTTTCTTTTTTTTTAATAGCTAGGCATATATAGGAAGAGATCACCACATAAAAAGTATTATTTTTTTTTCCCTCTGAGGAAAGACTCAGGAGCTGGTATTATACCTGCCTGGCCCTGGTCTCATGTGGAAAGACCACTCTGTGTTTCTGAGTGACCGCTGATGGGGCAGACACCTCTCTCAAATCCCCATGATGAGACCCGGAGCTCGGCAGGACACCCACCTTTCCTCTCTATTTCAAGCGAGACAGAGAGAGAGAGGGAGAAAATAACAGATAATTTCAGGGAAGTGCCTACATAGAGACCGGAGATGTCCATCTGGGTGCGCAGGCTTGGATAAGCCCTAACGCTCATCCAGAAAAGAAAATCGTGCAGCTTTTTACCCTGCTCTGTTTTAGCACCACAGCCCTGTAACGTATAGACTTGCCTGGCCAACGGCAAGTCCAAAGAAGCCTTTCCACGCCTGCTGTGAAGGCTGCAAGTCCCCACTGCCAAACTCTGGCAGCGCTTACGGCACGCCAAAAGGAGGCCGTTGTCTTATTAAAGCAAATTTGGGCATCTTTGAATTAAACCCAGAGATCTGTAAGACTTTCATTGCGTTTCGTATGAAAGATATTTGTAGCAGGCAACAGATAAATCCAGACATAAAAGAAACAAACTGTTGATTAAAAGCTCAGTGTGGTTCTTATGTAAATACGACGTAAGCATTAAAATTCACCCTTAACTATGTTTACCTCAAAACTGTAGAGCTCATCAATTATTAGACATTGTTTTAATGCACACAGTATGCCCCCATAATATGGCAATAAGTCCCAAAGACTTATGTAAAATATCTCTTTTTTAATCATGTCTAGTTTCATAGACAAAAGTAATCGCTAAAAAGCCAGTGGCCACAAAAACTGCAAACAAAATGAACCTTTAAAAGCTAATGACTTAAGGGTGATTTTACAGACATATAAAGTATGTTAGGGGCTTACACTATTTGTCATTAACACATATTTTGAAAGCTTGGCTAATATAATGTGACACAAAATTAGTCAAACACAATTCATGCAATATTGTTTAATTTTACTCCTCATTTAACTTGGTTTTAAGCAAAATCATTATGTCACATGATAACATTCACTTGAACAAGAAATATTTTATAATGGTGTCTGCGTTTAGAAATGAGTTATTATGAGCTACATGCTGAACACATTCTTAACTATGAAAACTATAAAGCTAATAGCTTCATCATATTTTGACAACATCTACATAGTTTATGCATTATTTACAAGAAAGATATAAAATGAAACTACTGAATATCTTGCACCATACTTCACAGTCATAGTTAACTGGTTAAAAATATAACACATTTATCTTCCGGTGGCTTTAGATTTGCATAGGAATATTTGCATACCATGTTGCAATGTGCTCTTAATGTAAAATTTAACCTTTGTACTTTCTCTCTGATGTGTAAGGTATACTCATTAAGTTAAAAATAATGGTAAAAATAAGTCTGCTGGTGATATACATTCTATGAATTATTCCCTTGAGTGGTGAGGAAAGGTAAAACGTGGGTGGGAAAATGTTTAATTGAATTAACTCCTCATTTCCTATATTTTTATTTCAAATTTCACTGGCAGAGCAATTTGAGTGCTATTTGTCAACCACATGAACTGCACAAAGTTTTACCTTCAGTGCGGAGGCTCTCAGCGCCCTTCAATCCTGTGTGAAAAGACACATTTTTAGGTGCAGGCAGAGGCCTAAAAGCCTGACATCTTTTAATTGCACGGCCGTTCGCTGAGCATCGGGACTCAACAAGGAGCATGTGTCTCCAGCCGGTGGCAGGGGAAGAGGTTGCTGTGGTTGGACCTTTGGACAGAGTTCATAGCTCTCGAATTTGCTCCAGTTTTCGACAACTCAGAAGCCCATAATGCCGCTTTTTCCCCCCTCCAAACAGGGCTAGTTCTAAATAACTCCAAAAAGAAACAACCGTATTTATGGCCGCTCCTCATTTAGGTGATGCTTTTAAAGTAAAGACATCATCTTTCTGTAGGCAAGGCATATTAATATCACAGACCAGGAGAGCATATGATCCACCAGAGTTTTGTTTCATACTCTGAGAAGATACGGATGAATCTGCTGAACGCTACATAGGAGTTTTGCAGCTTAACGTCTCTCAAGCAATTAATGACGGCACCTTCTATTTTCCTTTCCAAACAATTCATGTGAGTACCTCCCTGCAATGCCACTTCTGTTACCGGCTGCCGTCTCCTTCTCTATTCCAAAAAACCCCCTTTTGTGTGAAGAAATTCTGCATGACTTGCTTACGCGCGGTAATTGGACCATTATTTCTTTCTTTTTTTAGGGCAGATCTCGTGTTGGCGTTTCTCTGCGCTGACCCACCGACGACCTCCGCCGTTGACCTCAAAGGACTACTTTCTCTTTTGGTAAGAGATAATTCAGTCTCCCTGGTATGCCTCCTGGGCACAGTCAAAATTATGTCTGGTGATTCTGCGGTGTGGACTACTGTCTGCTAAGGACTGAGCTAATACCGCGACGTTCAATTAATTCAGGACCTCGGGATGGCCTTGAACTGCCCTCCCCGACGGGGAACGGCTCCCGCCACGCAGCCGCCCCGTCCCCGCGGAGCCCTCACCTCTAATAAACACCGCTCTTTAAACACGGGCAGGAGCGTTTGGAGGATATGTAAATGCATTAATTTTTCATAAAGCCAGTTAGTTAGCGCCCAGTACCTGCCGCCGGCTCCGCGGCAAGGGGAGACGCCTGGACACCAGGTAGCATTGCTTTGCCGCCGCTGCGAGGAGGATTGTACAGCCCCAGAAAGTTTTAAATAAATAGCAATAGGCTCCATTTTCAGCAAAGAGCCAGGGCAGGAATTCAGTATTGGACTTTTACTTATTTACTGCCTCATCCGGACCTGCTGGTGATGGCTCTTGTAAAGATCCTCAGCGAGGTAAATAAAAGCAGGGAGCCCCAGCAACTGGCTGTTATTACAGCACCGCGCGGAGGTGTACAGAGCGGGAAATAACTCTCCCAGGGATAAATTACATGTGATGAGGGCCAAAAGAATACAGCTCCTATTTCAGGAAGTCTTCCAGGCAAAAGCAGAGATTTGGCAGTTTTAGCGTTCCTTTCAAGACAATACACGTACACCAAAAACATTACTCTTCACAGAGTACCCCAGAGGCCTTTCCAATCATCTGGATGCTCGCAGTTATTCCATTCCCTCAAATTCAACACAGATCTTCTTTATTAATTTTAATTTGTCATCAATAACCTGACAGGCTCTCTTTCGGCAAGAAATACTGTATTAACTGTTTCACTCACTGTGGCAGCTATTAAAAATGTGATAATGATTAGCAGTAATGAGGTCAAATAGAATAATGTGAGTATAAGTTGCTACCAGCGAAATATATAACACAAGAGGATTTATTATGTTCACTTGCTGAAATGTAATTTAAAAACAGGATATTACCACCTGCTATGCTGGCTCATAGGGTTATCCAGATCATTTAAGCATTTCCTGCTAATATGTTTATTTGCTTCTGGCAGATATTACCACTACTGTATTTCAAATAACTACACTTAAAACAAAGTTAATTGTTCCTATCTGCTTAATATAAATATGATTATGTAAAGCAATGATTAGATGACTAGCAGGTAAACAAAATTATTTGAGCATCAGTATCATTCAGGAAAAAAACGATGCAATAACATTGAGAGTTGTGGGCAATAAATCAGGTATGCGAAACGCAGATCTCCAGTGAAGAAACTTTTTGTGGGTACGAAGGGGAGGTGGGTGAGTGCTGCAAGAGCAGTGCTGCTGGCATACGGCTCCTCAAGAAGAGAGAGCTGACAGATTTTTAAATATCAGGGCAAACAAAGTGAAACATTAAAACTTGATCAATACGAGAAACCGATAGATAATCTCATTACTCATCTGTATTCTCTTTAAAAAATTTCAGATTTTGACGTCCTCATATTACTTCTCAATTTGTTGATCTAAAGAGATTAATCCTGGGTTTTCACTGCAGTGACACAGAGCAATTTGATAGGGACCCGGATGAAACTGCAGGTATGCTTATCTAGAAAATCTTTCTCAGATTGGGAAGATAAGAGTTTAATACAAAAAAAAGAAAAAGCTCGTTCTCATCTCTTTGAGCTTTAATTATGAGCAAAGATGAAGGAGTTAGGCCAAATTCTGCTTCTGCTTATACTGTTTTAAATCCCCTGAACTAAGCCGGAGTTCAACACTAAACCTGTGCAATGCAAAATACGCTTTAGCCACCAGCACTGAGACTCTCGCACCCTGGGAAGACAGGCTGGCAGAGCTGAAGTCCTGCTAGAGGAAGGCGCTAGCAAGAGGATTACTTCTTTTGGGATGCAATTGATAGCCACGCGGTCTCCCCAGCTAATCCCTCCATGACCGGCTTGGAGGGGCTTGATTTTTGGAAAATATCAGTCAGCAATTTTACACTATGCTTTCGTTGTCTTTCTTGCATTTGGGTTTTCAATAGAATTTGTCATATAAATAATAAAATAGCAACAAGTGAGCAAAAGCAGAGGCATAAAGGATCTGTACAAGAAGAATGGATGTTGCAAGTCAAGCCAAAATGCAAGTCACAAATAGACATTTTAGAAACAAAAAGCAATATGCATGTATACTTATTTATCCTATTTAAAAGTTTTTTAATGTGCTGCAAGTTTTTTCATCTGCCGTATGTTTTTTCATGTTATCTTACATATACCTGTTGAACAAATCCATATATAAAGTGAGATTTCCTGAGATTTACATAACCTTTACTTTTTAGAAAGCTAGCTTCAACCCTAGCTCTTTATTCCTAGTGAAGAAAGAGCAGGCTGGAGTCTGAAGGCAACTATGAACATGAAGCTCCGAGTTGCAATTAGTTATAAGGTAAAGACTTTCTCCACCCGCATCTTTCCAAACACCTCCAATAGTGTCTTCATTGAAAAAATAAGACATGTAAAGATTATGGAGAAAAGACACTATATTTTTTTATTGATAAAATGGCAGTACGTTACATGCAAAAGAAGTGTAACAGGAATATCGGGATAAAGTTCCTCCCGACGCAGAATATGGGAGCTTTGTCTGCCTTTTTCGGCACCTTCTTTCCAACAGCAGCAATGAAAGCACAAGGGTCCTGAGCTTCAGTGACACTGAGACTGCGGGAAGCCCTAGGAACCACCATTTCTGTTCCTAGCAGGATCGCTTCCATGCAGTGACAATGCAAATCTCCCCCAACATGCGATTTCTGCCCGGTAACTAATGCAGAGGGCAAGGCTCAGCCCAGAGACCCTCAGCTGGTGTGCAGCGCTAATTAGTGGCTGGAGTAATTGAGCTGCTGGAAGACTTTCCCCATGCAAAGTCAGCATTAAGAGATTAGCGCCGAGCTTGCACCACCTCTTTCCTGGGTTTGGTTTTGGTCTTCTCAGGAAAAGAAAGAAAGGGGGGGGGGGGGGGGGGTAAAAATTAAAAAGAAAAGAAAAAAAAAAACACCAAAGAGAGCAACA
>JAVKLA010000093.1:40744691-40796679 GCA_034782735.1 Sagittarius serpentarius
GGAATGCTCAGTTATATTTTTCATTATCAGGGCTGTTCAAAAGTCAAGTGACTGATAACACGGCGTAGGGAAGGGCAGAGGGACAAATTGGGCGGCGACTGCTAAGCGCCCCGCGTGCCATATGTCGTGCGTGCGGCTCCAGGAGCGTTGCTTTCTCCCGGCAAAACCAAGCACCGACGCTGTGTCGCGGGGAGAAGTCATGAGGGGCCGCCCGACCGGCGTAACCGTACCCAGGTACCCGTCAGCCCGCTGCGTTTGTGCTGCTCATCTGATGCAACGCCACCGCTGACTTTAACATATCAGCTAAATTTGAATTGATGATAGGTACAGTGTTTGTAATCCTACATCAAGCGGCGCTTGTGTCTGGCATTTATTTGTGCTATTGCTTTGGCAGCTTCTTCCAGAGCCTCCTCTCATCTGACATGTCAGGTCTACAATCAAAGAGGAATAGTGAATTCACTTTTACAGTTAGGCAAGCTGAATGCTATTACCCGTGTATTTGTCACCAACCTGCAGATCCCAGCCTCTAATCTGCCATCTGGATGGATGCTACAAAGTTAAGAGCCAGGGACATGCATTTCTCAGTAACTACCTGCTGTCAGCTATTATTTTAAGGATCCTGTGATTTTCTTTTATTTTGACTAGAAAAAACAAGGCAGCTGCAGTAATAAAAAGGCATATCAACTAGTCACTTTCTGGCAGATTTGTCACTGGTGTGGATACAGTAGTGGTATTTTTTGTGAGCAAATGTATACAGCGGAATATAATATTGTAAATCTGTAGCGCGTTCTTCACAAAGAAAAAAAAAATCCTTTTTAGAACCTTGTATACCAGTCAACAAAATAAAAAATGAAAACGTATTTGTTTTCACCTTATTGTGCACATGTATTATATTTTTCTTTTACAATATTGTCCATTGTGTGCAACATACTTTGTAAATACTGTGTTTGGTTTTAAAAATTGCTGCTCTCCTCTAATTTCCGTACAGTTCTGACGGCTGCACGCTCAGTTACTGCCCAAGTCTCGGGCTGTAAATATTTGCTGAGAAGAATCAGAGGGTTTATGTTTGGAGAATCTGGAGAATACGATTAACTTTTCAATTAACAATTGAACAATTAACAATTTTCAAATTAATTTATTATAATAATGCTTTGAAAAAACACAGGCAAGAAATGCAATGATGAAAAACTATACTGGACCAAATTATTCCCTTGTGTGACTCTTTTTCAGTCAACATAGTTATATCAGGATAAAATGATAATTAATTGTCATTAACATGAATATGAAGCAACTGATGAGAACAGTATAAGAGTGCAAAAAGTGGATACCCGGTCCAGTTTCTGGGATTGTACACAAGAATAAATTGTTCTTCTTTCAAACTGCCACACGTCATTTTAGATGATAAAGCAATTGTTCTGCTTTCGCATTTTCTTTTTTAAAAGTTCTTTGATAAAGCGCCTGCTTGTAGTTCTCAGCCTATGGCTGGATTAAATAGTCAAAGAGGTTCTCGTATGATGTCTTTAGGACACGGAAGCCCAGTGCCAGGGGCCCGGGGTGCCCACGGCTGGTGGGACATCCCCACGCTGCTGCAGACACGTGTAAGGCCAGCATCCCACACACAGCCCCGCTACGACCCATCTCGCCCAGAGCCTTGTGCAAGGACCACCTACTCTGGTTTTGCAGAGCAAAATGATGCTTTGGCCCTAAAAACCAGGCAACTTGCAGCAAACTCACTAGCCCAGCCGCTGAGCAAAGGCTGTCACCTGGTTACCACGTCCCCCACCCCCCCCACCCCAAACGCAAAAATCTCCCTTGGTGAGGTCATGCTGCAGCCCCCTCCCTTGGCCACGTGCTGGGGGTGATGGAGATCATGAACGGTGCAAACTTCTGCTTCCCAGATCCCCAACGCCCCGTGGGGCTACCACAGCCAAAGCCATGTTCAGCAAGCGGTGCCACGGCTTTGGGTAGGATGCTTCAGGGGACTGTAGTGGAAAAGGGAAAACTGTGACTCAGTAATTAAAATCTTGTTGAAATACGTAATGTGCCAACTGACCTATGCACAGATAATCTGTTTCAGCCATGTTTTTCCCTATTCTGAGTTTTTCCCTGAAACGTTTTTTCATTTGATGTATATTAAGTTCCAGAGACTTCCAGCAAGGGGAAGACGGGGACGTGGGAAGGGGGGTCTCAGGGACTCTCATTCATAGTTGCCGTGATCTCCGGTGAGCTGGGGGTGGGTTCAGAACCTACTTCTGTGTTGGTTAAGGCCAGTTTTCACTTCCTGCTGCTCTTTTTTCCTGAAAAAAAGTCTTTTTGAAGAGCTCGAGTGGAGGAACTGTTTTCTCACTTACGGCTGATGAGTTCTCACTAATGATCAGAGAGTGCTGCGTACTTGGGGATTTGATTTTGGTAAACATGCCCAATTTAGATGTTTATTCAAAACATTCAAATCTCATCAGTCTCTGAGACGGTTATGACAGCTACAAAAAAGTGGACAAATTGTTGATGGTTGAGGAGCAATCAGGGTGTACAGCGTTTAATGAATTAAATTTTAATAGTACTTTCAGAGGATTCAGAGCCATCCGGTTTAGATCTCAGATAGCATATGGCTTTACCTGATGGCTGTTACTCTTGTCCTCTTTGTCTTCTTCCATTTCACTTGCTTTGTCTAGTTTTCAATTAGACAGTAAGCTCTCGAGGGCCGGTACCATATCCTGTGTAATTCTGTGTAACTCCTTGTATCTCTGATGCAAATTCGTACAACTGAGCCCAAAAGAAGCAACTACTGGGAAGAATTGTTGTTGTGCTTTTTAAAGTCTGCAATAGGGATATTGAAAGACTTTTTATGAGATCCCTTGCACTTACATTTTCATACCATAATCAATGAAAATAATTTGAAAATATTAATTGCAAATTCTTCTGTGAAAAATTACTATAAAAGTAGCTCTGTACCATTCCATGTTCCTGGACTGCAAGACCAAACCTGCTCCATTGGCAATTTAATGGGTTTTTATTTCTGAACATCGGCCCTGGAAAAGCCAAGCTCAGATCTGAAAACAGGGCCCGTTCTGGCTTGTGCAGCACGTGCCAAGAGCAGCAGCGAATGAAGATCCTCATTGCAACGGAGCAGCTATCGGTTGCTGTCCTCTGGATACAGATGGGCACACATGGGCATGGGCTGAGGTTTACCCAAGATCACAGAACCACAAGGAAAACCCAAATGTCTTCATTCCTGGTCCACTGCCCTATTTCCAGACTGTGCAGAGTCGTACACAAACTGCAACACAAAGTCAGACCTTGGGGAGTTTCAGCTGAAATGATGAAATGCAGATTCACTAGAAAGCCCAGAGGAAGGATTAACTTTACCGTTTGTTTGTTTGTTTATTTATTTCTTCAGGTACTGAAGAACAGGATCTTTAGTACGACATGGCAAATGGCAAACAATTGAAAGAAAATCTTCGAAAGGGTAACGTTGTCTGCAATGCTGATGCTGTGATGAGTGGTACCTGCCAGAATCTAATCTGGGAATCCAGTTTGGGGAAGACTTATGCATCTCCAAGTTGTCATAAAACAGATTTTACAGGTAGAAATACAAGTTGCTCCCTGAAGATGCTTTCATTACGCTTAGTAAAATCTGTGAAGGTCCCTATCCAGTTTTGGAAGTACATGAACTGCTTTACTGAGAGTTCAGTGCAGACAATTATTTCCTATGTCCATTATAACACTGCCCTTATTTGTTAAAGGATGCTTTTCGCAGTTCTTCCAAAACTCTTTCTGTCATTGCAGTAGTCCCAGCTGCGGATATTGGGACAGCTTCTCCATTCTTCTAAGGCAATTTGATGCTCATAATTGGCACCTATTGGTCTGAGAGTAGCATAGAGAGTCATCTCCTCTGTTGTGCTGGAACCTCCTGCCAACAGACTGTGGGCAGAAGCAGAGATACGGCTTCTTCCGCAGGTCCTTCCCCAGCAGAGGTGGGCTACAGGCATGCCAGGAGAATTCAGAGATGGTGGCAGTTGCAGCATAATGAAGCAAGGAGATGGTTCGTCAACAGCAGGTCTAATATTCCTAATTCCAGCTGCTGTAGCAGTCACCAGGACTGGCCTCCAAGACCAAGGTAGCCACGACCAACCTCCCCACTGCTAACGCAGCCCAGGCATATTGGGCAAGCAAATGTCAAAGCAAAATATATGACTAGGTTATTCCCACATCTTCATCGTACGACTCACCCATCCCTGTGGCCACCACAGGAGTAGCTATAATTTACATAGAGAGCATACACCTTGGCAACAATAAAAGGAAAAGCCCCATTTCTTTCTCTTATGCTTATACAAGTCACAAGTGACTCTCCAACTGTATTTCAGCAACTAAATGAAAAATAGGGTTTAAACTGAATTCTGATAGCAATAGGATTACAGTTGAAACACCGAGAGAACTATGTAAACATTACTGGTAGTATCTGTAAATCCGAGTGCTCTATAAGTCAATCTTCGCTCAAATGTGCTCAGTTCAGTTGCAGTTAAGATGAACTCAACCTTGAAGTTTTGTCAGACGTACAGACTTGAGCGTACCGGCTTTGTGTATGTGTAACTGAAGCCAAATGTTGGCCCCCCCAGCTCTCAGCATTTCTGAAGTGTGTGGGCATACAATCACCAGCAGAGCTGGTCGAAGACCTTCAAAAGGTGCCTTTGACAGAAAGTGACTATCCTATAGAAGGGAAGTTTTCTCCCCTTTGCCTAAACACTTTTCACTGGGGAAAAAAAGAAAAAGGCCTCTCATATTTTAAACTTGCTTGGAAAAGCCTATATTGTTCTTGATTCATAGGACTGTGGGTATTTTTCAGAAAAGTATATAATCAAAACATCTAAAACAAGTATATATTATTACTTTAGAAATAATACCCGTTTTTAATGCTTTGTTTGGCTACCTAGAAAGCAGACCAGCTTAAGACCTCTTACTCCACGTGGAGCACTAGAGACACAGCTCGTTTGCTCTTTGCTGAAAACACCAAGTCTGGGCAGGGGGGTTTTGGTAAAACGTTGCAGTCAGCACAGTTCTTGCTGGGTCATTTCACCTAAGTGATATTTAGGTGTAAACGAGGGGATGCATCAGTTTGTGGGAGAAGGTTACCGTTGGATTCACCTTTCTGTTGTGGTCCATCCACCCTGAGAAGAGGACAGCTATGGGCAGCCCCCGCGTGCACCGGCTGCCAAAACCAGCCGGTGGTTTGCCAAGAGGCTAAGCAGCAGCTTCAGTCCTGCCATCAGGCTTTCCAAATTGCAATGAGTTTATTCTGGGCAGAAGAAGAGCAATCTGCATGCTTTATTTATTCTTTTCAGAGCTGTCAAAAGATCATTCCTTCAGAGGGGGCATGAGGCTTCAAATCCTTGCACGGAAAGTTAATCTTCAATGCGAAAGAAGATGTAGGATTAGTTAGTATGAAATTCTGCTAATAGATTAAAAGGCTCTCTCACAACCTTTTAAGGTTATTTATTAGTAATTTATTAATACAGTTAGAACAAAAACGACTGTTGTTTTCAGAATTCATTTTTCAGGCTGCAGACTTATACCAGATGACACTCGGGCTCCGGCTCTTTGGGAATACACATCAAACCCTGGTTCATAATTTATGTAATGACATATACTTGGACACTGATTAGCTACCTTATCAGCCCTGTAATAAAGGAAGCATAACCCCTAGTTTATCATTCATTTATCTGAAGTCATTTTGAATAATATCACAAGATTGTAATGTAATCATTATGCTGTACAGCATGTGTGGGCCAGTACACTACACTGTCTGTGTCAGAGGACTGTCATAGTTCATACTACTTAATTTGCTCACTTCTTACACATTTATGAAATTGGAGTCAACAGTCTGGTGGAGGAGTAATATTCCGGGCAAGAGACTCACACAAAGTGTTAATAGAGTGTTCAACAGGAGTGTGAAGAAGCATGAGACAAGACGAAAGCAGGTTTCGTAGTGGAATTGAATGGGTGGTCAAGGAGCAGGTTGAATTTCTCTCCATGTCCTCCATCCAAAGTACCTGCAGACTTTGTTGACCCTTTCTCTGGGCATGAGAATGAAGTTTCCCTTTAGGCAGCTTAAAATCCCTCTGCAAGGGATTTCTTCATTGTCTGTAAAGCTGGGAGATTTCCTGAATAAATCATGGAGCTTGCAGTGAGGTCTACAGGCAGAGCAAACACCAGCGTCTTGCATCTCACTGGCTCCGGAGAGGGCAGAAGGCAAAGGGCGCACGAGGAGATCTTGCAAACTCAAGCACAGCCTCATCCTTCTTCCTGGGGCTGCTTGTGGGTTTATAACCAGCTTTCAGGATATTTTATATTTTTGTTTTGGAGTCTGAGTTTTTGGGAACGGTGTTCATTCAGGGCTTCAGCTTTCACTTTAGGAAAAGGGTTCTAGCCTCCATGCGCTAGGAGACACCTTTGGAAATATGACCTGGTAGTGTCTGAAAGAATCAGAAAAGAATCACTGTATTTATATATATTAACAAATATTTATGCCGGTCTCATGGAATTCAGTGCCCAGCTTTCCATTTTTTTGAGTATCTATCTGAGATGCACAAGAACTGTGAGATTGCAGCAAAACCTAGCAAGTCTTACCCGGAGCAGGGGGCAGAAGTGAAACACCAGCAAAGATGTCTCAGGACCTGCTCCTCACCTGGCCCCACCAGGCTGTAATCTACCTTTATGGCCTCTCAAGCCCTAATTTTACGGATCTGGCCTGATCCCCGTTGTTGGTGTCCTGCAGCAGGGCGCGAGGTGACAATATATAGGAAGAGGAGGACAAACACCAGGTTAGCACCCAAGGATGAGACGTTGAGGATTTGGGGGATTTTTACTGCAGCTGGCCAGGGGCAGGCGGAGGGGGGGCCCCGGCGCTGCCCGGATGGTGCCGTCGCGGACCCTCAGCCCTGACAGATGAGTGAGGCTGATGGATAGAAAAACCGGTGACAAGTTGCACTGAGATAATGATTGCTGGGCAGCAGGAGCCATTAGGGTGTCATGGAAAAAACCCCAAGATTAATGAACAGCGCAGGTTGGATAAGTAATGAAAAAAAGGGAAGGAATGGAAAGAGTAGCATAATGTTTATTTTAAGATAGTTAATCAAAAGAAGTGAATAATTAAAGCTGCAGTTATTTTCTGACATCAGTTTAATGAAATTATAACTGCAAAAAATCAAGTAGAAATAAAACATAGCGCTGAGCATCAGTCTCCCAGTGGAAAGAGTGGAAGTGCCCCTCCAGCCAGCCCCAGCAGAGCTATCGGATGGATGACGTGAAATGGCTTTTCCTTCTGTGATTGCCAAACAGATCCGCGTGCCATCCTTTGGAGCACTACTGTTCATCCGTCACATATAAATAATTATTTCATGAATAAAGATTAAATGTTTACTGTAAAAACAATTAAATTTTCTTTTAGTACTTTTTAGTGTAAGACAGTAAAAGCAAATGATTTAATCGTCAGTCTTGCATCCAACAGTTATTCACCAGAAATATAATTCCATTTAAAATTTTATTTCTATTAGAATAAAAACATATTCCACAGCACCACATTTCTCCACAGATTTGTTGGCAATCAGAAACTCTTCAATAAATTTTGGCACTTGAGTTCAAAGTTGATGTAAAAAGAAATGATGCTCAGCACAGAGAGCAGCAAATTATCTTTGAATACGGAAGAGGGGATGGGGTCAGTGGGGGAGCGGTGGGGTGACCAGGGCCTTGCAGGGCACTACAACGCCGTAATTCCTGCGGCGATCACACTGTGAGCGCTGGCTTTGTTAGTATCGGATGCGTGATGAAGATCAAATGATATTAAATGACTGTGATTGCATGAAACCTGGTCTGAAGCAGATGATGCAAAAGAATAAAAGGAGCGCGCGGTGCCCTGCACAGCTGGAATAGCTACGTAGCTGCACGCAAGAACGGGAATAAACCTGAAAGAGGGATCGTCAGCTGAGAACCACATGGTATATGAAACAAGCCAGGCCTCCTCTGAAAGACTTAAAATTTAAGTATGCATGAAACTTATGAAATTCTGCTTCCTAAAAAAAAAAGGAGTCTTAACATTGCAAGAAACAATTCACACTTTAACCAGATTTTATTACATTCTGAAAATAACTAATGTGTCAAATAAAAATGAGCAAAAGACAAAGGCAGCAATATGTGCAAAGCTGTCATAATCTCATTCAAAATACTGCAGAACATCACTACAATTTACAAATGAAATACACCTAAACTATAATGCAATCTGGAGGGTTTTGCAAATTTCAAAGCAGAAAGGGAAGCCAAAATTGGGATAAAAAATATTCCTTCCAATTTGTGCAATGGTTTACACCACTGTAATGTTTTTTTTTTTCCTAAGATAAAAAAGTCCTTGACAATTCTTGCCACAGAAATGAGTTAACAATACCTGGTGCCACTCCTGTACTTCTGGTGTCACAACCACTTCACTTAAAATATTATATGAAGTGAACTTTTTCACAACCTGCGACCAGTCCAAGTGCTCAACTGGAGAAGAGTTCAGCTTTCCTTCAGCTTATATCCTCAAGATATAAAAATAAAGCAGGAAAACATGTTCTGGATGGTTAAAAAGTTCAAAGGCCTGCTCAAACACAGTGAAATAAATTAGAAAATCTTTTGAGTATTTCTGTATCAGACATTTTTGTACTGTCACTCTTGAAGCACTTAAGTAACAATCTTTTTTCTGTGGATAATTGCAAAAATTAATTTTTCAAGCATTTATCCATGACCGTATTTGCTGTACTGCAAAATAAATAATGTAATATGCGATGTAACTGTAGAAAGATGCAGCATTTATAAGATGTGATCTAGGCAAGGAACAGGTATTAGACCACATAGCTTCAACATTATTTTCCAAAGGTCTTTGAAAATGTTGTCAATACTGTCTTCTTGAGAGATGTAAGAGCTACAAAGTACGTCTGCCTTCAAATTGTACCTTCACCACCTTTACCAATAAAATGCAGGTAAAACTTGAGTCACATGATGTAACTTCAAATAATCATTTATGTCGCACCTCCCATCTGCACACCTTACTCTGTGATAGAGAGCGAACTATGTTATTACCTAGCCTTGAATGGAGAGCTCTTGGAAAAAATCACTGGATGCACCCAGGCACCTACATCACCTGCAGCTTGTGCCCAGCGCCGTGCAGGACAGTCCCCCCCGGTTTCCTCCCCAACAGCAGCATTGCCTTTGCAAAAGGATCGGAGCCTCCTAATCCTTCCTTGGGCATAGTCCCTCCCTGGGCTCTGATTACTTTTCTTCTCCCCCGTGTATTCCATCATCTTTCAAATTTAATACTGAATTTTTATTTATAATTTTCACTGGGGTTGAGCACCTGTGTTTTCAAATGGAATATAAAACAGATGATGTGAAATAATTACGATACAGCATTCTTTCACAGGACTGAAGGCACATTCCTGGCACCTATTATTCTAATTTTGCTCCCTTCTGAGGTCATCTTTTAATTTCAGAGTATTCTGTTCTTTCTGAAATTGTGACAAACGGGGAAAAAAAATACGCTTGAAGTTTCTCCAGGATCTATTCATGTGCATATGGCACTCGGAGGGGAAGGAGGTAGGTATCTGCTTCACTAATGTACCAGTATGCGGCATAAAAGGTAACAACACAGTGTTAAAAGCATGGAGTAAACATTGAGTCAGCTCACAGAGCCTCTGTGTATACTTTTGCCAGTTTCGGCTACACACCTAAAATCCTCGCAGTCCAGAAAGGGTGGCCACATTGTGTTCACGGCGTGGAGAAGCCTGTAAGCCCCGGCCTGGCTGGGGGAAACACTTGCTGGTTTTCAAAAAGTAGGAAGGCATAAATCACAACCATTAAAAACATAGACTTTGCTTGCAATTAATCTTTACGGGAATGCTGTCAAGTCCTCAGGATTTTAATTACCGTAAAGTCAAATCTTCTTTTATTAAGCACTCCAGCTGTACTGTGTTTTGCTAAGAGTAACACTCTTCAGCTCCTGCTAATTACAAAATGTACCAAATACACCAAAACTTCCATCAAACTCCCAAATACCAATAAAGCTACTTCTGCAATAGCAGCCTCCCCATTATTTCCATTTACCTTTTTGATCTGAAACTTTGTCAGGTTCCCTCCTCTTTGCCCCGCGTCCCCGGTGCTGCCACAAGCCACCTCTGGCCTCCGCTCAGCCCTCGGTGCTGATGCAGAGCTTGCTCCGTCCCCACACAGGGAGGCAACGAAGGTGGGGTGGACTTGGGCACCTGAGCTGGTGCAGCATCCTCCACCCGGCAGATCGCACGCCAGCAGCCAGTACGTGACACAGGGGTGGCGGCTGCGCTTTCCCTTTGCTCCCCAAACCGGCTTCTGTGCAACGTCCTCAAGGGTCCAGCTTTGATGCCGTCTCCGAAAAGTGTCTCCAAGAGCAGACCTGACACAAAGCCAAAGCTGGCACTCGAAGCTTCAACACAACACTTACCCTTGACTTCAACAAAGTTGCGCACGTCAGGATTAGTCACTCGGCTCCACCAGCGCTAGAAAAAGCTGTTGCCCAGTCCCAAACTACACAAATCTGTCTATGTTCGTCCATACAGCCCCCTGACTGTGCATTTCGCTGATAAACCTATTTTTGATAACATGATGAGATCTAGTTTCCTTAAAAATGATGAAAAAAAAAGTTTGATAATATGATGAGATTTATGTTCCTTCTAAAAATAGATCTCATCATTTATGCTCATAGAAATTGCAGTCTTCATAAGATTCTGATACTAAGTAAATGCTGGTCACCAGATACAACCGTCTCTCCTAGTAGCTTTATTTTTCAGTAGCTGTTCAAGTGGTTAAAAAAAAAAATTGCCTTATTCTGTTGACTTTAATTTACAATTGCTCATTTACCTTAAGTGACATCTGTAATGCTTCTTGCAGTGAGCTTGATGTGCCCTTACTTAAAGTGGTGAAAGGAGGGAATAGGTTTTAGAAGTGGACATGGTAGCGCTGCAGTACAGCTAATAATTAAGGTTATAACCAGAACCAGTTAGTTATTTACTATTAGGGTTTTTAACACATGATCTATACAGTGCTGCAGCTGCAGACCCAGAAAAGAGCCTGATTACGACAGCACCCTTTTAGCTAAGTGTGTACTTACTTACCTGGTAGTGCTCTTTTAAAACAGAAATCTTTCTCCAAAACCGAAAGATGATCACCGTTATTCTGCAGCCTGAATTACAGACAACTTCATTCTGTCTGCACTAGCACGATGCGAAAAAAGCTTACATTCTGCTACACCTATCGCGTAACTAATCCCAACATCGCTACATGAAATCTCACGCGTGATAATATTTTCCAGAAACGTTATGTTACACAAAGGTCAAATATCACATAGTTTTTCTGCTGGATCCTCCTTCGAGCCGTGTTTACCCTAAGACAGGAGGTTCCAGAAGGTAAAAGGAACAAGAGCGTTTGACAGGCGGGTGACGAGGGGCTGATGAAATGACACGCACGCAGCTGCCGAGCGGCTGCGGCTGCTGCCGTCGGAGGCGGCAGGCGTTGGAGCAGGGTCCGGGGAGCCCCGGCACAGCCAGGTGTGCTCCTGCGGCCGCGGAGGCTGTGCCAGGCAGTTCTCCGGGGAGAACAGCACCGCTTGGGCCGTCCCTGGCCACCTTCCCACCAAAGCCGGCCTCTTTGCTGGTAGCGCTGCTTTTCCAGGGAGCCTCGCATCCATTCGGAGCTATGCCAGGCATGTGGGCTTACTAAAAGGAGGCTCTAAACATACGTGTTAAACCCTAACGTTTGCACATTAGGGACACAGTGGTCTTTTGTCTCTACTGTGGGGGGTGTGTGTGTATATATATATATACACACATATATATATATATGAGAGCTACTTCCCAGCAGATCTAGCCCTAAGGGTGGGACAATGTCACTGTGCATCTTGCTCATCTCTTTTTCTGATCATTGTTTCTCTGCAGTCCTGAGCCTCATCACCCTTTTGGTTTGGGATCTGCATTTCCAAGAAGAGGCTCAGCACTTGACTACCAGAGGAGGAAAATACACTTGAGAGACGTCACTCTGCTTCTTACATTTAATTCCATAGTGAAAACTAATACACCAGACTGCATAATACTTGGATTTGTTTCCTGTTCCAAAAAAACCCAAACACTGTTTCACGGAGGTCTTCTCCAAGTAAAAGCCAAAGTCAAGAAGGGATGACAATGAACATTCTCTGAATTACTCCATTACCCCCTCTCACCAACCTGTTCTCCCCATGGGAACAGAGATGCAGAGTAATTCCTTTTGCTGGGAACCTTCAAACGACAGGCTTGATCAACCATTCCCGTTCACTCCTCTGTGAAAACAATAAATAAAACATGCTGAACCAGAACCATCAGCTAGATGTCCTGATGAGACACCTCCATGTCTTCACCTGTGGCTCTATATGTTATTAAGAAGACCTGCTGCGTTATTTGTGAGCATCATACGTCATTCATAGGAAAGCTAAGGCTTGCAGCAGGTTAGGCAGCGATTCCTGCCTCCATCCCAGCCAGGAAACCACATCGCGAAATGCAAGCGTGGACAGAGCTGCCAGCGACCGCAGCCGCTTCAGGCTGCCCACAGGCATGGGCCCTCCTCCGGGAAGAGGGATCCTTCGTCGTCCTCCCAAGTGCTGTGCTCTGCAAAGCAAACTGAGCAAAGTTAAGGTCCCCTTTTATTTAAAAAATTTCTTTTACGGATCTGGTCGAAACCTACCGAAAGCGCAGGCAGCGTACTGAATTCTTGTGGCCTTTCGCCTGGGTGCTGCAAGTCACCGCCAGGCAGGATCTAAAATAAACCTCTGCCTTGCTTATGTGTAAAGATTAAAGTATTGTCAAACCATGAGAAAATGTCCCTTTCATTTCAATATTGATTACTCTTTATTGAACATACACAGTTCTGCTACCTCTGGCTTTGGTGGGGGTTTTTTGTTTTCTTTAGTTTTCACTTCTTTCATGATTTCAAGTGCCTTTGACAGTAATTTTCACTTTGCTTAACTCAATCGGCTATTGATAAAATCCAAGCTGAGATGCTGAGTCCTTAAAAAGAACCTGTGTTTTTTCTGCTCTTTAAAAAGTACTACTGCCCGTATTTACTCTGAACCATCTGTTACGCGTCTAATTAAAATATATTTGTAATGAGCTGATTAGTGCACAGAATATGTCCTGAACAGGATGTCAGTCAAGAACCGATCGTTTTGGTAGATAAGATACCTTAAACTCCTATTAGTTTAACAAAATAATGCATTGGTATTTTTATCCTGTATAAAAGCAAATGCAGAGAGGGCAGGCATTCACATACTTTTTGTAATAATTTCCTCTTCAAATATGTCGCTGTTCCTTTCTAATACAGAGTCAGATGGCCTCTTATAATTGCAGTATCAAATCTTTGCCTCAGTTTTCAACTGCAGGTGATTTCAAATGATTAAAGATGCACAACAGGGAATAAACAAAAATGCTTACATGCAATTATTTTTAATTAGTATTTGGCTATAAAGTGTGTGCCTTCATAAAAAAGTCTGTTATTCACATAAACATCTGTTACCATACACACAAGGAAACACACTGTAAGTCTGTCATCACATCACCAAAACAGAAAATACTAAGGAAGGCTGGACAGGAAAGCCAACACTTTGAGTTTTTAAACAAAAGATATAAGCATAACTGCCAAAACAGACACTGTACCACACCTTTCAATTAGCGTAGTTCACAATCAAAGGAAGAGCTATTACCAATGGAATTATACTTGAAAATGTTAAAATAGATGGAATTATTCTTTGAAAACAATGGAATCTGTAAGCACAAGACGATTTCAAACTCTTTACTAATTTTGCACCAGCGAACATAATCAAAACGCTTCCTGTTTGCACAGTATCTCTGCGTACTCTTCTGACAACTTTTTTAAATCTTATTTTTGTTCATTATTTAAGCCCTCTCAAAAAAAACCCTCTGCTGTGGTGTTAGCACATAAATAAACCTGCAATGCTCAGTTCTGGCCTCATTTTACAGAAACCGACTCAGGGACGTTGACATATTTTAAGTAAGCATGCGACAAACAGCAAAGTAAGAGAGATATACAGAGTGATATAAATTAATACCACAATAATTGATAGCTGGAGATAAGGCTGCTCTGCGGAATACTGAGAATAAAATGAAGAGGAGGTGTGAGAGTACCTTGCACATGAATTACTGAATCGGTGGGAATTGCTGAGCTCTGCTGCGAGGAAGCTCTTGGAAATGCCGTGCTGCCGTAACACTTCCAGCAACCAAACTTAACACGTTACTTCTACCAACAGAGAAATCTGCAGCATTAACCACACAATTTAAGAGCCCAAATAACACAGCTCAACTTGCATGAAAATAAAATCAATTGTTTAATTAAAAAGCACACGTGACAGTATCTGCCAGTTGTGCCTCGGCGTTATCTGTAGTCAGATCTGAGGTGGAAAAAAATCACCGCACCTCACTTGTGGCTCTGCTGGGACCAATAACTAATCATTACAGCAAAGCCAACCTGGGGGTGCTGATCATCAGAAACATGGATGGAGACACCACATGTAATCCTGACCCAGCACCTTGACCCGTTAATTGTGCGCACAAATCTTTCTGCATATCCTGAGAGAGTTCATGTGTCTTAAAATCCTTCCTTCATGAGCTGTTAATGAATGTCCTCTGGGTCTGGCTTCCTATTCAAACCAGTAAGTCTTGGCCCAGAGAGAAGTCAAAAGTACCCTCAGAGTTTATAATGGCAAAGATGACCCTCTGCTAGAAAGCAGATCCGAATCTTTTCCGGCTCCCTTTGATTTACAAGCCTTCTCTTGCATATCAGCATTTCATATATCTTCCAAAGTGTCAGAAATATGAAAGTCATACATTACATGCAAAGAATGGCCCAGTTCATTACTATCATTTTATTTATTTAACAAATACGGTATTTAATCAGAAGAAACTGACAGCTACAATTGTTTATTGCAATCATACAACACAACAATAAATAAACATTGCACATTAAGTAGTAGGTAGAAGGATAACTGAAAACATCCCATATAAAAAATCCTTCCTAAGAATTCCTCACTAACGGACAGTATTTGTAAATCTATTGACAAAGAGCTCCAAAAAGATGGAGCAGTAAATAAAACACGTGAGACGAGGCAAGGTAGGTTTTGCATTCAGACAAGCAAATTAATTTCTGGGTCGACTCCAGAACAGAACTACGCTACTTCCAGGCAGCTTTGAACTAATATAATAACATATTACACACTCACTCGTAAATAACAAAAGCCACATGAAAGTCTAATCTGCCTTTTAGTGATAACCAGTTTTCCGGATCTTAAAATGCAAATCACCACTTCTCAGTTCACTTCCATGACATGGGGCGGGGTACATTGCAACCAACCCTCACCAACCTCCGCGTCACCCCTGGAGTAGGGTCCCCTCCCCAGAGAAGCTGGACCGTGTTGTGACCTCTAGCCCTCAACTTTCTCTTTTTTCCCTTCTCTTTTGCTTAAGTAAGAGTCTGTTCTCAGCTTTGCGCATCCTGACTTAATTGCAAAAAAGCAAAGAAAATGTATCTCCATTTCTAAAGCTTCAGGTTTCGCATTTGCCCCCCTGCTTTCTGCAAGCACCAGGCAAGCAGGCGCAGCTTTAAGACACCTCTGCTTTCCTAACTTCGGTGAGAGTTTTGCAAGAGTTAGGGGAGCAGGAGTGTGTCTCAATAACTGTGACAGATAGCTGGGCCTGAGAGAAGAAATAACCGTTTTCCTCCTGAAATTTGCTGCAGTGCCATAGCAGGGAGATGCTAGCCTTCACCACATAGGACTCCCCAGGTTGAGAATAAAGTCAGCACTTTTCTTTATTTCTCCTCTTGTTCACTCTTCCCTCTGGTTTAAAAGCCCCTGTCATCCAGCTCTGAATGTTAACCCTGAGGAAAGAAGTTTTAACTCCTCATCCCTTAAGACAGGGCAAACTCTGAAGGAAAAGGTAAACAGATGGATCCCAGCACCCCGGCAGCGCCTGGCCGGGGGGGGCTGGAGGACCTGTGCCAGCAAGCGTCGCCTGGGGACGGCGGGGACCGGCCGCCAGCAGCCCCCGGGCAGGACAGGCTCCCCACCCTCTGCCCCCCTCCAAGGACTGTATGCCGTTCTGAAAGTACAGGTCCTCGTCATCGCCGGCGTTACACGAACAAGCCAAGGAGGTGAAGGGTCCTGTGCCAAAGCCCATCGCGTCCTCTGACACCTAACGCAGAGCTGGGGGGCTAAGGGCCGCTCAGGAAAGGGCTGTTTCTGTGTCTACTGCATTTTCCTCAAATTTAAACTTTGCAAAAGAATCAGAAAGGAGGAAAAACCGGATGAAATGGCTATTTCAGCTCCACATGACTAACCCCCTTCCACATGAGAGCCAGACCCAGCGTCCCATTTCCAAATCCCCAGGAAATATAGCTCAGAGGTTTCCGTGAGTGTTAGAAGGGGAAACGTTTCACTGTAGGAGCAGCCCAAGAGATCAAAGGTGAGGTGCATTGCTGGATCCATAGGATAACTGAGGCTGACAGGAGCTCTAGAGGTCCTCCATCCCATCCAACCGCCCGCTCACAGCAAGGCTAACTGCACAGCTACGCTCGGCTTCCAGAGACTTGTCAGATCCAGGGGTGGAAACCCAGCACGCTCCTCTGTGCGGCATCACTGCCACACCGGGGCAACCTCAGCCATCCCAAGCAGCATCCCCGGGCCCCAAACCCTTCCCCTCCTGTGCCAAATGGCGCAGTGTCGGCACGGACCCTGCCCCATCCGACTGCCGGGAATGGGACCAGAGCTGCGAGCAGGTCCCTCCCACAAATTATCTTCTTGGACCTAGAAACACCCGCCAGGGAAAGACGTAGATCAGGGACAGACCAAACCATGTCCATAGCGTTCAACATGTCAAAGGCGAAGGGCCATCAGCAGTTTAGGGACCACAAAGCAAATCGAACCGAAGGCACTGGGCAACTTCTGGCTCCTGCCACCGACCAGAGGCAGACACCACATCCCAGGTGTGCATTCAGACAACGCTACCCTGGGGTAAATCAACCGGACAGAGAACAACCACCACATCATGAAATCCCTGAAGAAAAGGCATTAATTATGTTTAAGTTCAGTAAAAGATTAATTATGACAACCAGAATTCGGATAAGACTCTCTTTTGAGCACAATTAAATTCAGCCCCTATTCCAAACCCTGCAAATAACATGCACCAACTTCGGAGTATGCTGGGATAGTAAGTATGTCCTAATGAATATATTTCATCTGTGTGGCCAAATCTCTCAAGGTGTGAACACATCTCAGTCTGAATTTACAGTTAAGGAAAAATAAACTGAATTGCAATTCAGAGGAAAGGGACAAAGGAGCCACAGATGACAGCAACCGAGAAGTGACTGCTGCCTCCTCGCTAAGTGGAAAATCCAGCAGTTCCTCAAATAGCTTTGGTGGCTCCAGGTATTTTAGTTTCGAGAGGCATGAATACCAAAAGGAAAATGCTAAAGCTCTTTAATTATTTATTTGGCTTAATTGTGAAGTTTTGTTTACTCACCCACCCTTTATGTTTTTTCCAAAAGAAGTTGGTGGTGGTAGTGACAAAAATACTAAAGCAATGTATCCAAGAAGGTTAAAACCCCAGTAGAGCCTGCTTGAAGGAGGTAAGTTGTAGCTCATTGCACTCAGTAAGAACTCAATGCCTTCTATGAATGAGATGCTTCAAAAGCATTTATAAGCACTAATTAATGCAAGTCCTCGAGATAAACAAAGCAGTGAGTACCAATTGTGCCTGCAACAATGTGAGCTTATTGTGAGGACTTCAAGTGAGTGTCACATCTTTGAAGGAGGAATTTTAGTTCTTCACTTTATAAATTAATCTGTCTCCAGAAGCCTATTATTCCTCTAACATACAACTTAAAAACAGGATGTATTTGGGACTTTCCCATTGAGGGAAACATGAAATAATGCTACAATACTTGGTGTTTAGTATTGTGCCAAAAAACCTCATGTATCTTTGTGAAGTTTAACTCAGAATCAGCTGATTCCTTGAGACTCTCAAATGCCACTTCAACAACAAGTACTATTTAATTTCCACAACCATAGAGAAAAATTGCAACACCAAAGCAGCCTCGCAGCCCAGGAGGCAAATACAAAGAATGCAAGTTTATGTGTGTGTTTGGTGGGGGTTTTTTTAAATCTCATGATTACAAAGCAGCCAGCTTGATGGGTCAGGGAGGGGAGCCTTTATCAACCACTTTGTTAATTATATGCATCACTTGGTTTTATTTTAAACTTTATCCAAAGCTTTGCATTGGGCTACCACAAGTGCTAGCAAATGTAAATGCTCAAAAGCAGTACATACACTGGGGAAAGAATAATAAGAGCACAACTTTTATTTGCTTTGGGAATACTTTGGAAAGACAATCAATTTCTGGAGGAATCATGAGGAAACACAGTAAATATTCTCCTGGAAAAACAAGGAATATTGACATGCGGTCTCCAGGCCACTGGTAGTATTTCAGAAATCTTATACATGACAGCTGCTTTCTTTTTTTGCTGTTATTTTAACCAGTCAGAGCAACAAATGTCCTGGTTGCAGAACTCTCTCTGATTCTTTTGAATGTCAGAGGTTTCACGGTTTTCTTGGAACTGGGGGAAATCTCAAAGAATGACACTTTCTGTCCCATTTTTCTGATTATCTGCCTTAACATTTCCCAGAATTAGGTAGAAGCTCCAGTACATTTTGTAGACAGTATGAGATGGAGGAATTCTTCCTTTTCCAGCACAGGGCTGTCACATCGGAATCTCTAAGAACAGGTTTTTTTAAACGTTTCAGCAAGAAGACTTGTCGAGCCTATTTTTTTCCTGTAGCGTCTATCTCTGAGTCCCCTGATTTCCCGTTTCCTTCTGCTGGCCGGGATCCACCAGGAGATGACATCTCATCACTGCTGCACTAACACCACAGAGCCATAAAATCATTCCCTGCCTGCTCGTATGCACCTCGGTGTGGTTCTTGCAATACGAAATTGTGACATTGGTAACATTTTATAAACTCCTCTTTTATGCATGTTTTCTATTTTTCTGCTAATCCCCAATTAGCCGGAGTAGCTGGCCAAGCCGCGCTCCTTTGCACAAGCAAGCTGGATCGTTCGCAGGAGTAGGGACTGGCCCTCCGTTTTCTTTGAAGAGTTCAGGCTAATTTACTAGGAAAACCACTAAATTATCACTGTGCTGAGAATAATAAATCATTAACAGCCAAAATCTCCGCTTCATTCTGGCAAACAGAAATATTTATATGGATGCCTAAGTAGTACAGGAACCATCTGCACCCCAGGGGGGGATGTTTGCTCCATCTCAGACAGAACGGGGTTGGGAAACATTTGGTAATTTCCTTACTCTGGTGCTGCGTACCACATTCACATGCATCTGCTATACGCATAGTAAAATAAGTGTTTACAATTTTACTCATGCAATATTCTTTTTTCTATTTCATTCGCTTTCTGTATCATTTTCAACACAAACCAGAGTAGCACACAGGTCTCAGGTTTAAAATTTCCCTTTCTTTTTTTTTTTTTTTTTTTTAAGGCTTCCAGGTTCACTGTTGTCAGATTTCACATAACCCTATTATAGCTGTGAATATTTTCTCTGCAAAGCTGAGAAGAATGTGGTGGAAAATACTCCATGGCTACTGAGGAGCTTCTTCTTATGGAGAAGAGATCCATGAACTTCACCTCTCTCTGTCGTCACAGACTAGAAACAAATATGCTTTTAGCCATCCCATTTGTGCCTCAACCTTTCAGCACCCTTGCCACTTATCACATTTTTCAAGGTCACCCACTAACACCATCTCCCCAGTTGCCAAATCGATACAAGCAACATCACACTTCCCATAAAAACAGTTCTACTTAAATTCAAACCCCACAGAAAAAAAACTTACCCCGCAACATCTCGGATGTCCCTTTGGTAAGAACCAAAGATTCCAGGCCATAGTCCTTCAAAACCAATGGATTTACATCATAAACTTTGAGTGAGCTCCAGAACAGGCATTCAGGACATCCCTTTGCAACCCGATTAAGTAAATTGGTTACTTTTAAGCAGGGTTAGTAAGCCTTGCGCCTTAAGTTAAGCACATGGTCAAGCACTCTGATGACTCTGGATTTAGCACTGCTCGGCAGATTAGGCAAATCGAAGCTGCCGCTGACGGCGCAGAGGCTTTGTTTAGGCAGGGACAGTGTGATTTAGTTCCAAGAAAAGTAAATACCTACATTGTAATTTAAATCATTTTCAATATTTTCTCAACATAAGACTCATACTCACTAGTGTTTGCAAAAGACTTTATATAGAATATTTCTTATTAGATTTAACTACCACAGATAAACTCTAGATCCTCCTCTGGCTTCCCAAACACACACAACTGTGAGTCCTTCGCTGCTGCGTGATGGGCACTCCAACGTCCTGACCGCCCACAACCTTCACCCCGCCTTTCCATTTGGATACGGCAGAATTTTGGTCCTTGGTTTATGATACACGACCAGCCCACCGCAGGGAATATCTAGATGTAGGAGGGTGCATTTCTTTTGGGGATAAGTCCATGAACAATTCTGTATCTGTCCAATGCAATCTTCAATGGCTCTAAGGGATTATTTTCTGCTTCCTAGCTGTATGAGGAGATGTCTTTTACCCGCGAATGTCGCACAATTTAGAAAGGGGAAAAAATATTCCCATTGTGGTATTTTCGAATCCCATATTGCCGTTTGTATTATGTTTCAGCTGTGTATCTGTGCCACAAAGTGGGCAGCTGCCACTCTCTGTCCCCCTTCCAATATTCCCTTCCCATGCAATGGGTCCCAGAACCAGGAGGAGTCTCTGAAAGTGATTCAGAACTAAATCAAATGTTATTTACATATAATAAACTTCTCCTGAATGTCAGCTTGCCAAAATGGATTATTTACTGAAGACTTGTTGTTGTATCGCACGGTTATACTGCGCGCTGTTATAAGAACCATGATGACTGCAATCCATTAGTAACTGTCACAATATAACTCCTGCTAGAAAGGAAGGAGACAGGAAAAAATACCTACTACCTAGAAACTGGAAATTGGATTCAGGAGACATATTTATTCTGAATTCTGAGACTGGTACACTGCATGATCTGTGGCAACCCACTTACACGGTCTGTTCTACGCCTTCCACTTCTGAGAAGTTAAATGAATAGTGTTTTTTCACCTCTGTAAACATCATTTATATTATCAGATGGAAATGGCCAAGTGCAAAATTATGGCCGTTAACCTTTCCTACAGAATAATCCCAGGATCCACCCAAGGAGCCGTTCACCTGCCAGTGACACTTGGATATCCTCAGGCGATGGAAGGCAGCAGCCTTTTGGGCCAGAAAATAAAGCCTTTAAGTAGGAGCGAAGATTAACTTCACCGGCCAGAAACGGCAGTGGGAATGCTGGGAGCAACAGGGATAACAGCATAAGGAGAAATTGCAGGAATGTTATATCTGGACCACTCGAGTCTGTGTCTTTCAGAGGCCAGACTGCTGCTCAACATGAGCTCTCCTTAAAAACACCAAACTATTATCTCCTACTCTGTATGGGAGCAGCTTTCAGCTCAGGGACTGCAACCATTCTCACCGCCATGAGGACATCCGATGCTCTGTACAGCACACAGAAACCAGTGGATGTTTGTCTTTTTAATTGTGCTGATATTCTCAACTTTGTAAAATAGTTCTGTGCAGTAAAATTATGTTCCTGCAAAATTCAGATCCCCTCTTATGGGTAGCAGCTGTTGAAATAACTGCTTTACAGTGTAATCCCCTTGTTCGATAATTCTTTGCCTTCCAATGTTGCAATTTACATTTTTGCCAAGGAACCAAAACTGGCACTTAAGTATGAGAATAACTGAGGATCTTGCCTTTGTCTCCAGCCAACTGATATCCTAAACCCTGCTATGACATTATATAAATATTCAAAAAATGCTTGTGAATACCATAATTTCTCTAGGCCTCACAAATGAGGAATTATCCAAGTAATGGATTATGAATGGAGTAGTAATGTATGGAAACATTACCCACGCAAAACGTATTAGAGCTCCCAAAGACTCAACATGAAACAAAATGTGTTAGAGACTTAACAAAATAAAGCTGTCTCCTGAGATTCAGCCTCACTAATTCCCGTAAAAGACTCCAGAAAGGTGAAAATACATATAGATACTGTTTATTTATAAATATTATCAGAAGCTGAAAAGTGCACTCAGGAAGATCTGACATACAAAAGACCCGCTAATCCAACTATAAGCTTTGCAAGTCTAAACTGATATCCTGAAGCTTGATAATCCAAGCTTTCAAATATTAGGTGCATTTAGCAAGGTGTGCCTTTCTCCGCACCAACCCCATGATCCACAAATGTGTTTCTATTTTGCCTCTACAAAATTGATAAATATTAAAAATATGTTAATATAGTTAATTTGGCTATTTTTTGAAGGAAAGCGTTTGAACAAAGTGAAAGGCACTGACTAGTTGCCTACTAAGCCCAGGGTCATTGCTGTGCCCATGCCTAAAACCTCTGTGAAAGAAACTCATGCAAAGTTTATAGAGATGCTGACAGTCAGTTTTAAAAGCCATTGCTCAATTCATTCCTCCGCTGCTGTCAGCGTGCCAGACCCTTCAACCATTTCTTACTTAAGTATCCCTTACTCATGTGAGTGGGACATAAGTAAAGATTACTCATCTGAGAAGGAGTTGCAAAACTGCATTTTAAGGTTGCTGCTCCAGAGCCAGCCATTGTATCAGGGCTGGGTGCGTAATGACTAACTGCAGCGAGGAGCCAGCCTATCTTCTGGGAAAGAAAGTTCTAAGAATTATTTTTTAAACTAATTTAAAAAGTTATAGTTCTCTGCCTTTCTTTTTTTTTTTTTTTTTTTTTTTTTGAAGTTGCAAAGGCTGGACAACAATGGGTTTTCTTTTTCGTAGCATATCTTTGAATTATTGGAAACTTGCCTCTTGGCCAAACTGGGTTGGCTCGGAGCCAGAATGGATGTCTCCATTCTCATCCTTTCCCGTATTCTCTCAATGAGCAAAATAAAGATGTTTGGTTTATTTAAGTGAAGCAAAGCACAGGCTCAGATGGATGGATTCCTAATTGCATTGCTCCTGATGGGCCTCCTTCACAAAGAGAAGTTTACAAAACCCACGGAAACAAACAGAAAGGCTCTCGCTGTCTTCAACTGGCCTCAGTTTGAGCTCTCACAGCTTAAACTTAATCAGTTAGGAATGCTCTCAGTATTACATTTTCTTTGACTTTATTAAAAATTGTTAGATTGCAAGGTTGAGGGTCATTCAGTGTCAGTGGGAAGGTAGAAAGAGGGTTGATGAAACTGCCATGTGAAGAAAAAGTGTTCTGGATGCTTACAAAATACTGTGATCGCATAATATAAAGAAAAAAATAAATAAAATGGAGGTGTTAAACTTATTCTCCAACTAGAGTCTTACTAATCAAATATTTCCTGGGTGACTGAGGCACAGAATTACTCTACTTCTGCAGCAAGTCGCTTGGCAGCTCTTTAGTAAAACTCTGCGCATCTTCTGTTGACTTCAGATAATGTCACCTTTCCGAACGAGCTCGAGGAGGCCCGACTTTGTGAAGGACCTGGAGAACCGCGGAGCTGGGACCCGCGCGACGGAGGGTGGGCTGACGGGGCGGTGGGTGCTGCGCAGGCTGCGCTGGGAGGGGCCGTCCTGCCCCAAGGGCCGCCAGGAGCTTTGTGCAGGAACATGCGCCACATCTGGAATCAGGACATAAGTACTGAGCATTGCCCAACGCTCTGTGGAAGCAGAGCAGACCATTCTCCTGCATTTAAACCAAAAAATAAGTAAGTCAAAAAAGTCTCTATACCCTAAATCTAACCATAGACTTACTGTTATAAAATACACTGGGCTCGTGCGAACTTACGTAGAAATGAGAACCGCAGCCGTGGTTGAAAGCCAACTTCCCAAGAAGATACAAGCCGTTATTTTTATACCGCAAGATCACGACAGCTGGGGGCGAGGGGCTGCCCCCGAGTCTGACCGCCCTGGTGACCCCAAAGCAAACCTGCGGCCCCATGGGGGACAGGCTCAGCTCCCCACTGAGCACCCCGCCGCACTCAAAGCACGTATCAGGGCCCCCAAACCTGTGCCAAAGTTTGTCTGAGGTTTGCAACTGCCTTTAATAGGAACAAGGCTTGGTCCTTTAAATAGGTGCTATATTTATGGAGCAATGACTAGCCAAAACGTGGGGAAAAAATGCAGCCAACTCCTTTGCTATTTTTGATGACACGACGAAGTCTGATTTTCATTAACTTTTGCACGTATGTATCAGGGGTCCTCCTAGGGACTAGGGAATGAATGCACTTTGTTTGAACTCTATAGCTATTATATACTACTTTTTATTGATTTTTTTGCCTGTAATTCCAATATAGTTCTATTGTGTTCATGGAAAAATATTTATTTTTAGTCCCACAATTTTCCAATATACTTGTTTTCATCATAATTGTTTTCCTTCTATTACAAATGCTTTGTGATTACTGGTTATATCTTCCCAGCTTTCTAAAAAAAAACACCACATAGCATATAAGATTAATGATTTTAGTCATCCGGAAAACGCAAAATGAAAACAAAGCATGGGTAAGTGTATGTAGCATGCTCTCAGATGTACATTTATCGTTTCCAACAGTGCCCTGCCCACATTTTTGGAAGGAAAACTTGCCTATGTAGTAAATATACAACCTTGAGAAAAGTTAGCCTTTCTGTTTCAAAATGTTTGCACTAGAAAAATAAATTAGGAGACCAGCTTGTCACCTGAAATGTCACTTAATTCTTCACCAGCATGTGGTCCCACCAGCTTCAACAGGTTTATTCATAAGAGTAACGCAGGCAGGGATAAGGGCTGGCTCCAGCAGACCCAGCTGCGGGGTCCCGGCCCCCCAGCCGGGCATCTCCCAGCACGGGGACCTTCAGCTGGCACCGAGAAAGGGGAAAACCTGGCACCGCCCTCACGCTGGGGTGTAAAACCTTGGGCATCCTTCTGATCCCGACTAAAATGCCGTTTCACTAGGGCTTGGTACGAGCCCTCCAAGGCTGCAACACCGCAGCTAAGCCAGGACAGCAGCTTTTGCAGATCCTCTGGCACAGGCTGGCCTCAGGAGGAGTCCTACGGCCACCCTGGGCTCCCGATAAATCTCCTCCCGACCTTGCTCGGCTCCGCTCCAGCCGAAGCTTTTGGCTGTTTGGGGAAAGACTTGGGCGAGCGAGCGCAGCGCCGGAGGAAGGCTGGAGGGGCAAGTGGCTGGGAAAATGCACGAGGGAGTCGCAGCAGGGATGAAAAGCTGTAGCTGGTACCGGGAAGAGTGCAGGGCCATCAGGGAGCCATCTGGGAAAAATCATTTTATTTATAACTTAAGTAATAGCACAAGCCACACAGCAAATCGATTTGCTTTTGGATTCTAGCTATTGTCTGATTGCCCAGACAAACAGCATCCAGTTTAAGTGGAGTCCACAGCAGTAATAACAAAGAAGGAACACAAATTTTAATTATGTTTCTAGAAGTCTGTATAAGTATTGAAGAACCACATAAAAATGATTTTTTTTTATACTAACTTGCAGTTGAAAATGTGTCATTAAAAGCTATGAGGCTGATTTTCTGCTCTGCTGGTCAGGATATTAACCAAAATGATAAAGTATTCACTCTTTGAGGGGCAAAAAAGTAGAGGGAAATAAATGCCGAAGGTTTCATGCTGGAGATATTATGAGAATTATACTAAAAAGAAACTTCATCGCCCTTCACTTGTTGGTCCTTTTATGCTGCAAGCAAGTGCTGGAGTAAGAAGAAGACAGACAGCTGAGTGAAGCGGACAACAAAAATAATCAAGAAAGGAAAAAACGCGGTCAGTGTGTTGGAAGCACAACTGCCACTTTCTTTTCAGGGTTTTTGGCCGTGACTTTGGCAGGAGCGGTATGTCAGCCCGCGACGCTGCGTACGGTACGCGCGTTTGACAAGAAATGTCAGGACGTGATCTCTCATATCACCAATGATTCAAATTAATTTCTGCTCTCCTCCGCTTGCGTCTTCCCTAATTCTGCAAGCTTGACTTCATACCCACTGCAACTTACATTTATTTGTAATCTCGCTGCTTACACTCCACTGAACAATAAAAGAACAATAAACTTAATAAAAAGCCCAAGTGATTGGAAATAGCTCTGGGAATGGCAGTCCAGTATGAAAGCTATAAATTTACTTGTATACTCATGACATTGTCAGCTAATTTTTATGAAAAGCCCATCACAGAACATTGCACCAAAACACCGTGATCACTCGTATGTCACCCATCATACTTCCCCTGATAACAAAACAGAAAATGCATCATAAAATGATACTTCAAACTACAAATTCATCTTGAAATGCTCGCTGTATACGGTAACAATTCTTTCCTGACCTTGTCTTGCACCTGAACCTTAAATTAATCATTCTTCTTCTATAACATTAAAGAATACTCAGTGGTACTTTTTAGTGAATTTAAAAGCTAAAACTTCAACTAATAACAGCATTATTGTTTTGGTTAATGTTTCCTTACTCAAATCTACATAGAGTTCAAGAAGTTGTGCAGTGTAAAGAAAGCAATAAGGGGTTTGGAAATACGATTTTAAAATATTTTTTTGTACTCAGATCAGAAAGTATTGACTCATATTTAGAGGCTGAACCAAAGCCCACTGAAGCCAAAGGAAAACACCTATTGATTTTAAATGTTTTTGGATCAAGCCCTTAAGACCTAATCCAGAAAAATGCTGAGTATACTAAAGCTACAAAGCAGCTACGGATACCAAGAATTCACAGGACTAAATCTTATTAAATACATAGTGTTATCCTGACTTAGTCTAAGATACTCAATTGGATTAATTAGGAAAGATCTTCCAAGAGATGGCCAATGCTACCGCATTACTCTTCTAGGTGGTATGCTGTTGATGCAAGGAACGGGACACCGGTACAGGGCTGTGGTAGATTTATATTTTAAGCACCCATTTAAAACCACCAGGAGTTTTTACTGAAGCCGATCTTTTCCAGTGAAATACTCATAGTTTTTCAGACGGAGAGTTTAGTGATTTCAGCAATGGCACAGCAGCACTTCTTGAACACATACGGGAAGGTCCTCTGGCACCTGGGGACACCTCGGTGGATAAAGAGGCAAGAGACCTCTCAGCCTGCCGTTGGGGCTGCTCTGACAGCCGTAATTCAGTCTTCACTTCTTAATCCTTCTGCTAACAGCTACAAAAATGTGAGTCCCCTGCCCTTCTTGCTTCCCCTGTCCACCAGCAGAAGCTTGGCCCCTCGGTGCAGCAGCACAGGCGCAGGTAGCGGCTGCTCAGTCTCCAAATCCCCTTCTGACCCCCGGGAGCATCGCTCAGTCCAGTGTTTCTCATGTTGCTAAAGTTTAGAAGTACAGCTTCAGTAGGAACATCTTTTTCTTGGAGCAATGGCAACTAAATTGCCTGTAAAAATCAGCGTGTTTAATTGTCATCACTAGGAGAAGCGCGACACAGCCTTTGTTTGGGGCTATTGCAGAGAGTACGGCAGCTACCAGAAATAACGGTGCAGGAAATGTGAGTTCAGGTTGTCAGCCTTCCAGTTTAATTCCTCTTCTGTCCTTGCCAAAATGAGGAAGGATGAAGTAGTAAAGCCTCCACCCTGTTACTGAATCCTCAGCTGTGGTCGGTCACACCCAGACGGCCCCATCCCTCCTGACTGACGACCAAAAGCCCCCAGTTTTTATTACCTAGCTTTCCCAGATTGACTTTTGCATGAAATTCTGCAGTGAAAACCTCCGATGCAAATGGGAATCACGCACGGGCCGAAATTAAGAGAACTCAACACAAACTGAAACACACAGTTTATGGCTGGAGAAGACTTTGGGGGAGGGAAGAGAGCGAGAAGGAAAGGGCTTCTCAGAACAGCACAACATTCAGCATCTCATACTATCCATTGAACAGCCGCTTGTCTTAGGGCAAAATTCAAGTATTTTGTGCCAAGCAGGTCACAGAAGGTCATCCTCGCTGGAAAGGCTCAAGACAGACCTTCACCTTCCTCAGAGGACCTCTCCCTGTGTCTTCTGAGAAAAGCCCTGGTTGTAAAGATCTGCAGGGTCAGACCCTGGGGGTGGGACCAACTCATCCCCCCCAAGAAGGCACCCGGTTTAAGGCCCTTTCAGCAAGGCTCTCCTGCTCAGCAGTCACAACGTGCACCATCCTTTTCCGGAAACGTGGCCAGAAGACATCTCTGGAGATGCCAATGTCTCCTCACTGCCTACAGAGGGAACTTAACTGCAACGAGCTTGGACTCGGTATCTCGCTTGGAGGTGACTGCAGAGAGATGAGATGAGATGAATTCCAGTCAAATCTTGCCACTTTTAGTTACCTAATGACTGACGTAAAACTCAGGTAGGTCACTGAGATGATTTCCAGTGGCCTCCGTCAGCTCTGGAGCAGCCTGTTGGAGAGACAGAGACAAACAGACTCCAAGGGAAGTCTGCATTAAAAATAGGGAGCTGTTTACAAAAGGCAGTAGCCAAAGTGAGAAAAGGTGACAGAATTTGACTCTGAATTAATAAGCACCATTTTATGTATCGGAAAATATCACATCTGACAGAATTGCCAAAGACAACTGCAAGTCAATTTTGTACGAGCAGGCTTTATTGTCCTGGTAGCAGAGGAGGAAAAACAATGTTTTACAAAGAAAGAAACTTAACATGGTATTGAGGATGTTTATTTCTTTTATCATATTATGTATGAATCTTTTATAAGTTTTCAGTGAACTATATTAATTAAAAATTAGTTCTGGGAATATTTTGCTTGTAGCCTAATAAGCTATTACGTCAATACAGATTTTCATAGACTATTTTAAATTTGAAATAAAGGGGTCTCCTGAGTATGCGCAACAGAAAAAAGATGTAACAACAAAAAAAAAAGTAGAATGCTTAGCACTTTTTCCTTGTACAAGTTAAGGATCAGAGTGCAGGTCTTGCTAGTCTTCCTAGGTCATTTTTATGAGTTCCCTCCAAAACTTGTAATTATAAGTTTTATGGACTCAGACCCTGTAATGCACTTGATTATTTTTATTGTGAAATTTTTCATTTTGGCCTTTGTTGCGATCCATCCCAATGCTACCACTAGACTTTTCCACCAGTGGTCCTTTGGACACCACGCTCCAGACGCAGCGAGGAGTTACTCTCCCCCCGGGTGCTCCCATCCATCGGAAAGTAAAGAGAAGGCAATAAAACAGTTGCAACGATGGCTCCTGCCTATTCGTGATTACCGAGATTTATTGCCTCTGGTGTTAAACCAGTACAGCAGCCTTCCCTCCCCGCGGGAGCCAGCATCTCCCAAGGAACCGCAGCTGACGTGTGCTTGTGGGTCACGGTTTGTGTCTGGAGCTCCTCCCGGGCAGCACAGCTCCACGCTGGGCTTGAAGCAGGGGTGAGAATGAATTCATCGCAGACCTCTGCAGCTCCCACTAGGATGGCAGGTCCTTCACAGTGCAAAAGAAACAGGAGAAGCTCAAATTCTCGGCCGGCGATCAGCCAGATTGATTTTCTGGGATTCCCAGTATTGAGTGCAGTTCCCATTTCAGGAGACCCACAAGAGCAGACCCAGATCATAAAATGTAAGGCCAGCAAAAAAAAAAACCACCTCTATAAGCAATTCCAGAAAGAATGATCAAAAAATGTTGCGTCAATGACAGTTTTGCACAAACAAATATCTTCCTTTGACATTTTGTGATTACAATGAAATGGGAACTTTGAAACGTAAAGAAAAAAAAATCACATTTTTTGTGTCTTTTTTTCATCAGGCTGCCTGTATGTGTTCTCCAACACCTGGGCAGACCTCAATGGCATCGGGGAGCTGTGCATGTGCGGCACCAGCGGCTGAGCTCCCTCCGGCCGCGGAGAGGGACAGCTCGGGGCTGAACTCACCGTGGAGGGCTCGTGTAGGAGGAATCTGCCTGGGCTACTGAATCAGGCAATGCATTACAGGACTATAGCAATATAATTGATCACATCCCACTGCAGGATCAAGGCCTGGATTTCTGGAGGGTTTCAGTTATAACATTTATTTTAACTTTTGTATGTGAAACCTCCCATGCTTCAAAAAACCTCAGATATAAACCTCACCAGAAGGTTAGTTTTAAGACAATCCCTATACCTACTTATGAATTTAAAATTATTATAAGGAAATTTTGCTCATGAATAAGTGACAAATAAACAAAGTTCAGGTTACTGGAGGCACCAGTCCTTCAAACAATGCCTGCAATTCACAGGTGAGTGTTAGTTTTGTGACCAGAGAGTGAAACCACAAATGGGACTCTGTCTTCCAGAAAAATAACCCTAATTTGATAAATGTGAGCGAGTTAATTTTCCTTTGAGGGCCAAAAATATGGTCCTTCCTGGATGTTTGCTGTCTAATTCTTCAATTTCATTTTTAAGGGGTTTTGCTTGTCTAGCTTCTTTTTTTGTGTAGCAACTTACTGGAAATACATCAAGCAGCAACCTCAGCTGCACAAATGAGAAAGTCTCTTTGGTCCATCACCTTGAAGGGAACCAAGGGACTGAGGATGTACCTTTTTCTCCCGTCTACGGGCAGACACATTGCAAAACCCAATTGCTATGGCTGTGCTTGCTCTGGACTCATAAGCAATACAACCACAGCAGCTGGATGAAGCATTTCGATCAGCCCAGCTGAGAGGTAGTCTCCGGCACACCGAGGCAGCTGCCAACCTTCCCGAATCCAAGCCCTGGACCACCGCTCCAGCACTGCCCATCACTCCAGGCAGTCCGTGATGTTCATTTAAGCCAGTGTAATTAATTATAATTATTTTGCCTCACAATAAGTAAAGTATTACACTGTTCGTTGATTTAACCCGATTCAGTAACCAAAGTAAACAGCAGTTAATTGATTTGCTCAGGTTCACATCAGAAGCATACGACACTGAGGTGAATGAGAAACACGGCCCCCTGATTCCCACTTCAGTGTTTTATCCCCAGACCCCAGCTATTTCTACTGCATTAGCTCATATTTTTAAAAAGCAAAGATCTACCAAAGGAAAATAAACACCACGCATCTTTGTGTTATTTAATTTGCAGGTTGAAACGTGCTCTTCATATTCGTATTAATGAGCTGCTTCTCATGAGGCAACCCATTAAATTTAACAGGAGAGCTAACACAAGCCTCACATGAAATGAAATAGTTGCAGTTACGTTTACATTTCCTCGAATGGTATACTTTGCATTCCCGCGTTACAAACAAGCTTGTACATTTTATTTAATGATAAACAGGTTTAATGACTCTCTTTAGCTTTTCTTTGCCACCTTTTTCCTCTCTCCTAGTTGAACAACAAGATAACATCCTTCACTGGGCACTAGCCACAGAATGTCTTGCATGTGAAAAGCAACTGAGTATGTTCAAGGATTTTTTTCCCTTTACTGTAGTTTTTCAACACTTTTTACAAAATTCATTATTAATAATAATAATAATAAGTTTGGACAGTGATGAACAAACAATCCATTAAAAATGTTTGCTTTAGTGTTTGTTTGGGGTTGGTTTGGGGCTAGGGCACCATCGCTTTTCCTCTTCCAAAAGGACTGCAGTGTTGTTTCAAAACACATTATGAAATCCAAGTTCTTTGGCAGACAGATGATTTCCTCCCTACTTGGTTCTGCGAAAACAGCAATTTTGTCAACAATATTTCATTATTATTAAATTATTATTACGCTTTTTAAATTTCAAGCAAGATCACCTATAGCCAGATTGCCTTTCCAAGTAAAATTTAGCACTATGCACAGTGCACGTACGCTCTAGATGAAATCTTCAGGTCATCTAAAAGGCATAACTGGCAGCAAAACTTGTCCCAGACTCCTTATAACACAAATTAGAGCAATATTAAGTTTGGAAAAACTAGAGCAGATGAACCATTTGAATTGACTCCTGACCTGCAGACTCCCTATACTGTGTTCAGTTGTACGACTGTCCCTTGCTGCCTTTACCGCTGCTGGCTATTGGGATCATACAACTAATTTTGTAGCTCCACCACTACAGTACCTGAACATAAATCTAACAGTAAATGTTGCTGCCATCATGTCGTGCCCCCAAAACACGAAAGGCTGTGATAAAGACAGAAGGAAGCATAAGTCTCCAGGGTTCTCAATACTTTTGCTATAAAATCTGTTTCTTCCTCTGATCTCCAATTCTTTCTCCAATTCTTAGGTATCCAACAAGAAGATTACCACTGTTAGTGATGATACTCAAACCTTCCGACACTCCCAAACTCAACATCAGGGTAACACGTCAGGCCAAGCAACGGTGACCCAGTTGGTTAATCACCACCGGCTCTGGACCACGCTCACTGCAGAGAGTGAACACCATTGTGCGCAATAGGCCGACAAAAACATCAGGGCAGGGAAGGTTGCATAATGAGGGCGAACTGAGGCTTAGGGCATGTGGCTTTCCTCCAAATGCTAAAAATTAAAATAAATGTTTGGTTGAACAGGAAAAAAGCTATACCTAGGAAGCCACTGCATTACTCTCTTTTTCATTTTCCTGTAGTCATTAGAGAGACATTGTTTCACAGTTGTTTTATTTTTCCTGCCGCAGGATCACATCTCTACCAGCCTATATAATTTTGATTCCTCTGACCAATCTCCTCTTAATCTTCTGGTTCAGCAGGGCTGGAGTCCGTGGTCCTGCCACAGTGCCCTTCCCCTCCAGCTGTGCACACCAGAAAGCCTTGCAAAGAAAATAAAAAAGAATCTTAATTTTTTACATATTTTCGTCTATTTCTCCTTGTATACGCCTACTTAGTCATATTCGTATTTTTATAACTTACTGTAAAAATGTTTAATTTAGAGAAGCAAGGGAACGCAAATCAGAATTTAGAAAAATAAAATCACTGACAAGCCCATTTAGACCCTAAACACGACGGAGCTGTTGGCTGCCCGAGAGCCGTCGGTGCAGATGTCCTGGGAAGACCACCACGGCGCGGGCCGCCAGAACTGCCCTACCAGTCGTACGACATTATGTGCGTGCCCGGCCGCAGATCACGGTTCTCGGGCTGCCGAAGCAGCTGAGAGGGAAAAAACAGGCAGGAAGAGGGAGCAAGGCATGGGGTGAGAAAGGCAGGGTCTGTGGGAGCCCCCAGCGCGCTCCTCGCCTTCGATCCCGGCTATCCGGGAGCAAAGAGCTGTCATGATGCCGTAAGCCTAAATCCCATAAGAAAAATGGGAAAGAACTAAGAGAGGAGGAGAGTAGCTTGTTCCTTCACAAACAGAAGAGGAAATCATTGTCTCAGAGAGTTGCAGCATATTTTTTAGAAACATTTGAGCGCTACCTACATCAAAACATCCTGGTGTTCAGAACAGGTGGCTTACCAACCCTTTTTTCTCTGTAATTTCCTTATGAAAGCTGCCTTATTTATCTTTCAAATTCATGTGAAAATCACAAAAAGAAAACAAAACAAGTAGGAAAAGTGTTTATTGGAAGAGTTACAATCTTGAGGAATACTCTCCAAGGGAAATGGATGTTTAATTAAACACACAAGGCAGCGCTCACCCAATGGAGAGACGCCTCTGAAGTCCTAACGGCTGTTTCCTGGCATACATTACTTCTGAATATTCGTAAGTGGCTTGTTTATTTTGGATAACGCACGCTTCCACAGGCACGCGGGTGAGTTAACGGCACTTGGAGAGGTGAAGTAATAGTTAAAGTAATGCGATAAGCACTACTGTAATATAACTTCCATTTGGGTAATATCTTTCAGTTTCTTGTCGAAGACAGGAATAAATTAAATCAGACTGCACAGAGATGCTTTATCTGCATTCACCAATACTACTGTTGACGCTGATCATGTGGAATTTATCAGGATTTTATTTTTTTTCCCAGGGTTGTCTGTGAATGTGCGTACCAGAAACAATGAGATAAATGCCGAATGCTTTTGTAAACTGAAGAAAGGAATTAGTGAATTTGTTAATGAAAACTTATTGGGTAAAGAATTGTTCCCTTTGGAACGGGTGCTCTTTATTCAACCTTTCAATGTCAGTTATCATTTTTAAAACAGCTTGACCTGGAAGCATACAGTTAAAATTGTGGTGACTGTTAATGACAGTTTTATTGGACACTATGCTTATAGTTCACATTTTGAGGTCTGTATGTAATTGATCTTTCTACCCTACATGAGAAACACTGCAATAAGTTGGTTGCAGCACCACATTATAGATATAGAGAAATAATAATGATGTCACCTTGAGATTCAAAGATCGTGGAATAGTAATAGTCTCCTAGCTCATTCTCCCAACTGTGATGACCTCTCCAGTACTAAATCTTAACAGTCTCAGCATTATTTTTGAATTATTCATGCTAGCCTTTTCCCTCACTACAAAATCAAGGAAAATGAATGCATCATGCTCTGTCAGCTCCACAGGTATTTTGGTAAAAATATAAAATGTTATTTGGTTTCAAAAAATCTGTGCAGCAATACAGGTCACTTGCTAGTCTGAACAAAACCAGAAATTCATATGCAGAAGACACGGGACACATTCATTGTAAGTCTGAATGAGGCATTTTGAATCCCTGGAAGTTCTGAAACCTGCGTTTTGATTAATTGCATCTTCATCTGTAGAAATAAAACAAGAATTAAACAAGCATCAATACACACAAACCATTTTTCACTAACTTTGACAGCGCAACATTGCCATCATTTCAGGGATTGAGCAGGATGACTACACACAGAGAATTACAGATTAGGAACAGAGAGCCACTTTTTAACATTATATTTACAGCTGAAATTAGTGGTGATGCTCAGGTCAAGCAGTAAAGAAAACAGACACTTCTTGAACCACACTATGCTGAATTGCAGCTGCACGGCAATGCGCTGAAGACAACTCATCTGTTCTTAAAGGCAGCAGGTTGATAACTCTTCTAGACTATCAAACCTGGATAATAAGAGAGAGCTACAGTTTTATTCCAGTGATGGATCTCATAAAAAGTGCACATGGGAATAAAATAAAATGCATGTAAATGTAAACTCAAGCAGGTATCCTGATTCATCTGTAGCTGGTGACCTTTAAGTTCATTATGAAAAACAAATGTCAAGCTTTCAAAAGACAGGAGTATCCCTGGCTTTGCTGGGGATTTTGTATGCTATCGCACAGACTGTATTAATTTAGTCTGGCATCAATAACCTTGAAATCAGGATTTTGCACTAAAAATCTAGTTTTATGTTTATTCAGAAAGCAAAGATAAAAGGCGACTTTATTTTAACGGACCCTCCAGTGGCTACAGGGCAAACGTAACGTAACATTACTGATTTTGCCCACCTTGCTATTCAATGCTAGCTCCCATGGCAACAGATTTTATACGAATACAAAGAGTGTGATGAAGATCTCCCTTTATTTTGCACAGAGTTTAATTATGGAAAAGTCTCCTGTCTGCAGAGTTATTCAGCATCCCTGAAATGGCAAACGCTCCTGGAAAGCCTTGGTCAAAACGAGCCGCAGGTCCCCAAGGCTGACCAGAAAGGAGAGAAGGACCTCATTTATCTGCTTTTGAAAACAGCAGAGACGTTGCATTTTTACACTGACACAAAAATTTTGAACAGATTAACAGGGGAATATCACATAATTGCTAAAGAAACAACATATGATCAATTAATTACTTCTCTCTTAACAAAAAATGCTTTTATGCTACCATTCTCTCCTCAATTAGTTGGTAAGCTGAAAGACAGTTTGAAGGTTTCACCTAAACACAGAAAGGAGACTAAAGGTTTTAAATGTTTTTTTCTCCTTTTTTGCCTTTTTTTTTTGGTTGTAGTTACACTGAAAGACTTACCTACTTTCTCTATATCCTCTTTGTTCCATCTTATAAAGGGACACTCTTACTGTGATGAATCTCATGCCATATTTTTAAAGAAGCAAAAACCCACCCACATGTCAAAAAGAACAACAAAAGCATTTAAAAAAAAATCACTGCTTTTAATCTAATTGAACATCAGCCAGGACTGTCCCTGCTGCAATTGTGGGGCTGTTAACATGCATAGCAAAGTGTCCCAGCAGGGGAAACAAAAATATTACGGACCGCCGGGTAGTCACAGTTAAATCTAGCGACAGCAAGAAATTGAAGACAATTAGGATGCACACCTTCCCTCCATGCAGCAACTTTGTCACTGCAAACTAAGTCAATTACAATTACAAATAACCCAGTTTTTCTCTTCGCCTGTAATTCATGCCTATTGAAATCAAAGGGATCTTTGCCGCTGACTTCAGTGAGAGAAGGATTATCCCCTTAGTTTGGCTATTTGTATTAATTTTCTACCAAAAGTATGGATTTTTTGACCACTTTATAACTATATTTCTGCCTTTCGTTCTGCACAAAACGGTTCCATATTTAAGCGTTATGCCAAAAATATATTCTGTATTTCAAACACTTTCGTATTCACGTGGTGCTTCTCTGAAGACGGACAGACTAAGGACTCTACACCGGGGGCATGAGCCATGACTCTCTGTTGTCGCCGTTAGAGTTCTTTGATGCACAGACATGCAATATCTTTTGAAACTGTGCAGGGTCGTCCAGTAACAATGGTGGAGTCATTCCACCAGCGCATTGGGTTTTCCTTTTCTGATGGCTCACAGACATGAAAGAGAACCTTATCTGCCTGTGAGAGCAAACACCGAGCTTGGATCCAAAGAGAGCTGCCCAAAGATACCACCACGGCTCCCTTCAGACAAGGGCTGTCACCACGGGGAGAGCCAGCTCCATCCATGGAGCGTTGGCAGGGAGATGGGCTGGATGACTCAATAGCACTTTTCATCTCTGACGTCTGTTTCTACAATAGCCAGAGTTGATGGCCTCGGCGATCAGAGGGTATTTCAAAGCAGAATGTGCAGTCTCTTACTGAACGGTGACAAATGGCATTTAACTTGGAAAAATGCAACCTTATATATCTAGGGAAAAATAATCTTAATCAAAGGTACTCGATGGTGAAAGGAAATCTGGCCAGAAGTAAAAGCAAAAGGAACGTATGAGTGATAATAGCAGATTACATATGAGTAACCAGAAGTTTTCAGAATTGCTTCAGGACTTCTGACGATGCACACGCCGATGTGCCACCTCAGAGGAGAAGACAGAGCAGAAGGATTCACCCGTCACCAGCCAGAGCATACCTAAGTATGCTGCATGCAAACCTCAACGCCTTTGTTCACGCTCATTCCTATTCAACTAATTCCTAGCATCAAATTCTCATTACCAGGAGGAACACGTGTAGTCAGAAAAATTCAGCTCCTTATTCTTGACAATTAATCTAAAAAGCATCATCGTAGCGAGTTTAGTCAGCTCTTTTAAAATTCCTTTCCTCTTAATTCCGTAAGTACTCATCTATTTTAGGCTCCTGATATAAAACCCACCAAATATTTGTGGGTAATTTCTGTGCTGCTTCTTAGTCTTGTAAGCCCAGAGGAAAATACAGCAGTAGACCTAGATCCCATTTTTAGCCTCCAGTTTCTATTTTGACACTGAACTTCCACTGAGTTGTTAAAAAAAAGGCATATAGGCATCTTCGTGGATAGTAACTCTGTTGGTTAAATCTCCCTTTAATCTTTCTTAACAAGTTTATCTCTCCCAAGATATGATTGTTTTTATTGTTCTTTTTTCAAAGGTGCATATATATCTTTGTGCACACGGGATTCCTAAAAAATTTTAAAATCACTTCATTCAGATTAAAAAAGGATCACAGTAAATTGCATTTAGGGAGGTCTATCAAGCCCTCTTCTTTGGGAAAAAAAAAACGAAAACATAAAAAAAAAAGGGTGAAATCTTGGTACTAATGAAGTTAATATTAAGCCATCCTGTTGCAGATCATCTAACCCTTCTCAAGACTGCAATACTTTGTGTCATTCTGCAAACTTTGGCTGCATTTTGCTTCTACACTGTGTTTGTCCTTACTGCTTTTCAGATTTCCTTGCTATTTAGGTCTTCTAAAAGAAGTGCATGCTTTCAGAATATTCCATTCAGAAAACTGAATATTTTCAAGTGAAATTTCATTTTGTTTTTCTCTGCCCGCACTTTTAAATCAAGTAGAGCCTGAGATTTTTCTTAATGCAATATATATATATAATGTTATATGAGGCACAGTGATGATTTTATTCCAGCATAAATGTCATTCCCACATAGTAATTTCATTTGGACTAGAAGAAGTGACTTTTTTTAGGTGTTTGCACCTAATACTAATGTTACAATTTAGAATATTTCATGGCAGGATAATGACAGAGCCAACTAACCAGCAGAGCAGTATTTACTCATTTCCATTGGAGATACTAGGTCCCTCCTACTCTTGCCATGCATGCAGCTGGCTAACATTTTACAACAAAATCGAGATTTTTGTTTAATTTAATTAACATCTAGAAATATGCATGTGAAAGTGAAGAAACATGCCCGTTTCCCCTTAACTATTTCCCTACGAGCACTGCCAGATAAATGCCACCCAGTATCTGAGGTCAGCTTAGGTTTGAATAGCGCTCCACATTCCTGAACTCCTTCCCAAATCTCGGGAAGGCAAAGGGAGGAAAACAAATAGCAGATGTGGGAATTGGGAAAAGGAAACGGTCATTTTTCCAGCGTGGGTCATGGAGAATAGATTAGTAAGTCCAGGATAGTTTAAACATGCTGGCACAAGCAAGAGAAGCTGGCCTTTGCCCAGGACAAACAGTGCCAAATTCGTGAGAGCAGGGAGCTTTGTGCATGCGGCCGGTCGCCTGCTGCCAATTTCGCGTGGTTATCCACATGCCATGTAAATGCCCTTGGCTCGCCTCCCCGTGACTTCAACCTCTCCCGATTGCACCTCGGGGCTGCTGCAGCGGCGGGTCTGGATGAACGGCTCCCGCCGAGGACGGGAGGATCTGAACAAAGCCAACCCCACGCTCCCGGCTGCAGGCACGCCTCGTGCACCCCGCGGAGCAAACAGGTCCTGCTTTGAGCGTACACGTAAGGCTTAATGTTAGGATTGCAGCCTGAATCCTCATCTTGGTAATTACAGGCACCGCTGGTTACAGACTGATGGCAGGAAACCTGGCTGGGGAGAGCAAGGGCACGCTGGAAAGCATCGGGTGAATTCTGGGTAGAGACCTGATTTCATTTTTATGTTTTATTGATATAGTAGCATGTGATGCCACTTTAGGTTGTGATAAATCTAGGGGATGGTAATTTAGCTCAGTAACTCTGAACCAAACAGGAATAGTAATTACTCCCCAGCACCTTCTTAGACTCACGCTATATTTGAGCCACATTCCTACCAAGGGCAGACACGGCCGGACTAATGCTGTGAAAGTGAAAATACAGCCCTGGACACATGAAAAGTGGCCGAGCTCCAGTGGACGCAGAGACCACCCAGCCACTGTACGATGAATGAGATGTCATCCCTTGCATCCCATAGCTCAGGATGTTATTCTTGTGCAGTCCGCAATCAATTATGTCTGTACAAAATGACTACACTCACTTTTTGGGGACTCCGGGAAATCTTTGTTCAAATTGAAGATGGTTTTCTAACAGGCTCCACTCTTTACCCAATTTTCCAGCTGAGTTGACTGAGGCACAGGCAGGTCAAAAGGCTTACCCAAGGTCAGGGAGTGAATCAATGAGTTGGGTCAGATTAGATCTCAGCCTGTTCTTCGCTTTTCATCCCTTACTGTTACTGCTAGATCACTGTTAGAACCAGGTTAACAAAAATGTCACGGATGTGCTTTAAAAATATATATTTTTAAACTTGTTATCCCAATAAGAATTAAGTTCTTTAGATAGCATGCTATATAAGATTAGGTTTCAAGAGGTTAGGCCTTTACTGCAAGGAATTCAATACCCAGCACAATGTAAAATCACCAGCAGGAGAAATATTTTTACTACTGTAGAAAAATAATAAAAATGCAGAAAAGTAAAATTCACAGATCAAATGCTGAAGTGCTCACTCAGGTCAAGTTCTGCCTGGCTTTAATTGTATTTTGCCTTGGGAAAAGGCTTCAGATCTGGCCATAAATTAGTATGCTGATCCCATGGCATGAATGGTGTTTTATTTACTTATTCCCTGAAATATGCTGTAGAATTCAAGCAGCAGTTAAACTAAAAAGAATTGCTCATCCGAATCTGAAGGAACTATGGTATTTTTGAGAATAATGTTGGGCTACCTCTTCCAACCAACCACTATGTAATTTGATATGAATTGACCAAAAAAAACCATTTCCCCTCAAGGGACATGTCTTTCCTGAGCTTAGGCACCAAGAGGCACCCAAAGCACTGGATTTTCAGAAAAATGTCTTCCCCAGGAGGGCAGAGGAGCCGAGGGACGGGTTCCCTGGCGAGGCTGTGCCATCCCCGTCCCAGACCCGCTGGGGGAAAGCCCTGAGCAGCCGGCTCTGGCCCCGGAGCCGGCCCTGCCTGGGGCACGGGGCTGGCCTGGAGACCTCCTCCAATCCAGCCCGGGCTGTCTTACGGTCCTACAGCATCACTGCATATTGTCCTTTCCAGGACAATTTTTAAGACCACTTCAGGGCAATTTGTGCAGCCCCCAGCTATCCCTCTGTGCTGCAAGCTCCTCCCTTGCCAGCTCCCCCGACACATGAAGATGTGGTACAAAGGGGAATATAACTTTTTTCACAGCTATTACTACATAAATAAAACATAGAACATGTTAATCAAACTGTGCTCCTTTATTCTTCATTCACTTTTACGCTACTAAAACACAGACACCTTGTTCTGGGCTTTTTGCTTTATAGACAATGGGAAAAGATTGCTTTGGAAAATCTTGTCAGGGATTTTTTTTTCCCAGTTTTAGGATTCTGACAGGCTCGATCGCAGACACACTCAAAACTCTTGGCAAAGTTCAGCAATGAGGAAGCTGCATCTCATCAGTTCTCATCTGCAGATCAAAGCAATTCATTGGCAACATGAAAAGACTGTATTTAAAAACTGACAGGATACCCTTAAAAAAATTAAAAGAACAAGTTTAAAAATTCTGGGAAGAATGCATTTTGAGTTTCAAGCAAAATAAAACAACATCTAAAAAGCAGTATTAAAAATACCCTTAGACTCAAGAGAAACATTTGTATTTGTCCAGCGCTGAAACAATACACTAATCAAAATGATCTCTACTCCCTGTTCCAGTTCAGTATAAAACTATTCAACCATTATACTGGGTTAAACTATGCTATTTTTCCTCTTACACTTCTATAAAGGCCATTTAAGCTAAAAACAGGCAGGGGATGACATTGATTTGAAGAAGGTATCCTGAGAGCAGAACAGAAGTTAGGAGCTTTTTAAACAAGAGTCACAAGTACAGGAGACAGAGCAGTTGTTCATTGGCTCCTTCTGAGTCCTGGTACCTTACAGCATTATTAGAAATATAAATGTTACCTCTCTTTTGACTAGCACACCTCCTTTCTTATTCCTCAGGCTTGCTCTAGAGTTGCCTTTGCCTACATCTCGTTTTTCTCAGAACTGGGAGCACAAGGAGGTTTCAGCAGATGCCTGACCTTTTCAGGGTGCGCATTTTTACCTTTACCATCTAGGGACTAGCTTATGCTTAAAATCTGCTGCAGGTTAACTTGAATTATTTCATGTTAAGGTGCTTAATGTCACAAACAATTTTTTTTTCTCCGGTTGCAGGTCAGTTGGCATTTTAATGTGTATTATTAAACCGACTTAGAAAGCTGAACATGGAATAGATTTGTCTACATCGATGTACACATGGGAGCAGCCCCACTCCAGCTGCGCATCTGCCACCGGCGCCGCACATGGGTTTGCTGGACTACAGCCCCAGGACCTTCTTGGAGGGATGCTCACCTCCCAGCAGGCGCGGGAACAGAGCCAGGTCCGTCGCACCCCGGCCGGGGGACTTCCCAGCCCTGCTCCATCACGGCCCCGGTTATCCAGCGTGCTCCTCTACTCTGATCCCGGAATTCAGCACCTTCTGAGAACAGGCATGGATACAGGCCAGAGTGAATTTTACCCATTTTTTGTATTTATAAAATACTTTTATATATTTATAGAATTTATATATTACGTACTTAGGCTGCTGTTTGAATGGGGAGCTGAACCCAGACCCAAGCCAAGACCACTGTGAGGCACAGGAACACTGGGTATTCCCTAGCACTATTATGAGACAATTCATGCTATATTGGTACTTAAAAGGAAAAAGAAGATTAAGATTTTCACACTCCTTCAGATTACTGCAGAATTCTACTTCCCTCACAGTGTACATTGTATTTTTATAGCAATGTTAATAAAAGACACAAGAAGTAAAGACAGTGCCCCAATTTAGCACTGAAGTTGTACATCAATGTAGTTGAACAGGGTTCCTGCCTCTGTTTGGTAGTGCTACTTGGCAGGGAGCTGCATTTCTTCCTGCCTTTCCCTTTGCCTTTCCAATCCCTCAGAGAAACGCCCTTTAAATATGCTTCCTTTAGAGAAGTATGTATAGAGCTACTAGTCTGCCTTTGCTAACCTGTCCTACTACCAGCAGTTCATTTGCAGCCTAGCTAGGACATTACTGACCATTCCTATACTTGTCAAAACAGCAATTCCTTGTTTCTTTTCTTTCACTCCAAAACAAACAAAAAAAGACACATTTTATTACCACTAAAATGAACACTGTGGTTGGACAACGAAGTTATTTTCTAGCTCCTTTTTCAACACGATGATTATGAGCAGGACTGAACATTAAATGGAGACCTGTCCAAAATATGTTGGAGAAAAAGATGCTCAGAAAAGACAGAAAACAAAGAAAAAGAAGGCAGTAAAGAGTGACCAAGGGAACAAGGAAAAAGACAGGGATACGGTCTCACAATCACCGCTGATAAGAATGCTGCAGCAGCAAACAGCTCTCCTGGAGAACAGACTATGCTGGATGGCATCAGAACTTTATACCAAGTATTTCTGCAACAACTTCAAAGCAGTCTTTCCCTGAAACAGGTAATTTTGCCAACATTCGGTAACACTAGACAACAAAGAAAATGAAGATCATTCTCCCTTCTGCCTCTCCTACAAAGAAAAATTTGTTCCATCACACTCTAGTCCATTATACATACAGTATCTACCCTGTACACAAGCTCACAACACTGAAAGCGACAAAATGATCTGCATGTGATGATTTTTGTTTGTATATGGCCTTCCTGGATTTTGCATGGCATCCAGAATGCTCAAGAGTCCTCCAAACCAAAGGATGAGCATTACAAACAGCTGCAAGGCTCTCCTTGCTCTCACAAGCCCCTGATGTTGCTGCCACCTCAGCATCTTCCTTTTCATGCACCATATAGATATCCTAAAGTTCATGTTTTTGTAGAAAGAAAAAAAGGCCATTTTAATCTGGGAGAAGCAATTAATCTCATAAAATTGATCTTTTATGATCAAATGACATGACATCAAGCCCAGCGAAATCAGTGAGAGTTGTCTCATCAGCTTCAAACCACATTTTACATGCTCAGTGATTTCTCTGTAGAAAACTGTGACTCTTCAAGCTCCGGATGCATGCCTGTTCCTGTTAAAACCAACAGGACAGTAGCCACTGCTTACCCAGCAATACAACCCTTAACCTGCCCACAAGATTCATCAGCAAAGACTAATTTTCTGTTCCTAACTAAAAAGCACAATATAGTCCTGAGATGCCTGAACTGCTTTGGCTGAGCTGGGTCAGGTCTAAGAGCAGGACAGCACGTAGATGGGCAGTTCACCTGGGTTGGCAGGCAGCAGCGCGGGCAGGCTGCCTGCACAGCAAGGGCATATGGCAGCGCGGGTCAGGCAAGACCCAGAGGGTGAGCTGCAGCTCAGAAGCAGCTCCCTGGGGAAGGGGTGGACCTCGCTGGGTTTTCTTCAGGGTCCCCAGCTGTGCTCTTTCCAAGCCCCAGCAGCCAAACCCCGAGGTCAGCCTTAGATGGGCTAACATCTGCAAAACTGCTAAATGCACGTGATGTGAACCCCAAATATCCCAACACTCGTGAGCTTTCCCTTGCAGGCTCCCCTCAGGCGGCTGTACGGATTTCAAGCTTGGCCTTGGCTGCTCCCAGCTGGTTGGGACAGCAGTTTCATCAGCGCTGGATACCAAGGTTCAGACTGCAGGCTCGAGCTCCTGGCTCGCCAGTCATCTTGGCAATGGAGGTCCAATGATCTGACTCTCCAACCTCCTAAGGGACTCTTTGCTTTCCCTCAGCTGCCCAAGAACAAAACCACTTGCCACCAGATTTTCACGAAAGCACAAGGACAATGTGAAAATGTGAGCGACAACAGGTAGAACTAGTCTACGCTTTGTGCCTGCTTTTCTGCTGTGTATTCATTTCTGTTGTGTTGACTGCACTGCTGCCATCCATTTCTATTACACCAATGCTAATGCACACAGGTGATCCTGGGGAACTGGATTCCTTTAATGCAGACACTCTCTGTAACAAAACAGATACATTTCTACCTGTAGAGAGTAATTCAATATTAACAGTTTTGACTGTTCTTCAGCGGGTACGTGATGAGGTTTGCTAGCACTCTGAAGATTACACAAGGATAGAGTTATACACACAGTTTATAAAATCACACAGAATTCATACATTTTACATAGACAGGCTCCCTAAAGTGTCACACCATATTTTAGCATCTGAACTTACTGTGATTCAGTAAAAGAATCCTGCTTCTCTGCAATGGATCTTGGGCTCTGCAACCTCCTACACATGCATATATCATCACTGACTTCCAAAAGAGTACTGTTGGCTTGAGGGACAGAGGTGTACCTCCTGTAATGGTATATACTACATTCTGCAGCAACCTTTCTTCTCATATTTCAGAGTTGAAAAAGGCCTGTCAAAAAGGGGCTATTATGAAAGGGAATTTGAAGACATTCATAAACATCTAGACAGAAAATTGCATTTTCAATATGAGACCCTCAATAGTTAAGGCTACATTTGGGAGATCACTATGGCCCTCTTATTTTCTGCTTACGCTGTCAAAGTTTGAATTCATGTTGGGTTTTTGAGCAATTCAAACAAAGGATACTTTCATAAACATCCATTTCATAAACTACAGCATATCTAATTCTTTGGGTTCTGAAGGCTGAGCTGAATGTAGTGTTTGTAGTCTACTGAGAATATGTCTGGAAAACATAAAACAATCTACTAGGTAAGTTACAAAGCTGTTGACATAGGGAATGAAAATGGAAATTCTGTAGTAGTCTCCTACATCCACAGTTTTACGCTATACTTTGCCTGATGTTAGTTGATTGGTGCTGTATATCTTGATGTTACTATCCCATTTCAGAAATGTTCTGACATTATCTATTTGGCAGTTTGAAAAATAGTATCAAACTCCCAATGCATTTGAGCGCACGTTTCAACACAGCAATCGCAATATCCATTTCCATCGATGCAAGAGGCAGGTTAGTACCAACTTCAAGTGGATTCATTTCTAAGACTACAATACGTGATGATTCTACAAAATGCACACGTACACACGCACGCACCCCTGCACATGCACACACAGCTTGGCTAGAAAGACCAAAAGGAATTAACTTGATTTAATTTCCAGTGCTTCCTGGTAAACACACAGGTTCACTCGGGAGCAAGTCTGCCCCTGCGAAGTAATTGATGCCGTGAGTTCTGTGAATGCAGTGGCACAGATAATTGTTGGCACCTCACCTGCCCATGGCATAGGAAGGAACGCAAGGAGGAATCTTCATTCAGAAAAAAAGAATTATTAAGAATATTTTTCAGATAATTTGCAGTGATTACAAAGATGGGCACATCTCTAAACAGGCTACAATAACCCGGTGACTTGAAGGATGTGTTCTACTGCAAATATGCTTAATATGTCAATAGGAAAAAATATATGCTGTAAATTTTGCTGTAATAATTATTGGAAATGCTTGAGCCTTGCTGGAATTTGGCAATAGCTGCAAAAGCTCCACTAAATATAGGACTCCAGGCACACTTAATTTAACAGGAGATTTATCAGTGGCCTTATTGACCAAAAATTCCTCTTATTTAACATTTATAAGCCTTTTTACCACACAAATTTCTCTGTAGCATAACAGATAAAATTTATACTGGTTAGCTTCACCGATATTGTCAAAGTATTTTCCAACAACTTCTGGAATAGAGCAGCCAGGAGATAACTAAACCAACTGAAGTAGGGCATATGAAACACCATAACTTTTTATGGTTTTGCCCTAAAGAAAATGAAGCCAATCTCTGCTAATATCCCTTTCATTTACACGGTTTGCTGCTAGATTTCCCGAAAGGCATTAGTGGCTGGCAAACAACTCCCAGCACCTTGATTACAGGAAATCATATTTCTCCCAATGCCAAGCTTCTTCATAAGTACTGAAAATGGTTTGCCTACTAAAATACATTTTCTTAACTTACCAGTAACTCTGTACTTCGAACCACCCAATTTCCTTCCTCTCCCCGCGCAGGAACCACTTGTATTCCTGCTCAGTATATCCAGACTCGTAGCTTACTTTTTGCTTTTTTTAATGGAGATGAGTCCATGCTTCCACATTTGAAAGTGGAATCAAACAAGCTTGGAGAATGTTTTGGGGGTAGAGGGAGAGAAAAAGTTTCATTAGTCGGGGTTACAAACTATTTCAAAGACGATGCCAATTTAAAATGTACAGATCTTTACTTGAATTCCCTCGAATTTCAAGAATTGTGGCGATTAACTGCAGAGACCCAGACTGTTCACATTTTTATGCAAGGAAGATACCCTCCTCTTATTGAAGTAGTAGTATTCTCTAATATTCTCAGTTGCCATTAGAAATTATGTGCCATCACCAGTGACTCCTATAGGTCTCTACATTTTGCTACAAACAGGCCTTCAAATCTCCAAACTGCTCCTACCCAGACTGAAGAATGAGCCCCAGAAAATCACACTTCTTCAGAACTACCCCTTAGACCTCTTTTCTTACATACAGATCATACCCCATATCATTAAAATTTTACTCCTTTTAAAGTTCCCAGAAACGCTTGCACTCACATACCCATCCAGACAGATGCTCCACTTCCCCGTGACCCAGGTGTGCACTTCTCAGCATTTCACACCAATTAAAATACATGGACAAACTCCCATAATGTGCTGCAAACAAAGGTATGGTATAAGAGATTATTTCTAGTATTAAAAACCTCTTTTGAAACCAGATTCAGAGTGTTTTTCACATACACACACACACACACACACACACACACTCCTTCAGGGCCAATTAAAGCACATAATGTGCCCAGATCAAACAGCTAGCTCTGTATTGACATGAACTTTCCAGATTTAAATTTGCAGGACACATCCCTGCTGTTGAGAAAATGCAAGTGTCTTGGCAAACGAAATCACAGTTTCTGGTTTCATTCAGTCTTTTTTTTTTTTTCCTAGTGATTATAAATGTGAAAAGCAAGACTTATTTACTTGTTCAAGTGAAATCATACAAGGTTACATTACTGCACTTACTCACAGCTGAGGAGGTTCATGTGGAGAGGTCACCGGAGCATAGGAAGTGATCGAGGCCAGAGTCTGACTCAGTAACACACACACACACAAAGGCAGAAATATATTATGCCTGTGCTCCAATCTGACTATTTTCTCTGGGGGGAAATTACAGAACTACAAGTGAGGTCCAAATCACAGTGATTTTCAATACTGCATCCTCCCTGAGACTCCATCTGTTTCTCTCTCAAGCTAGCGAGAGGGTAGTTACAGCTCCAGTGCCCAGGTCTCCCTTCCACAGCAGATGTTGCAGAAAGTAGATGCTCTCAGAGGTTAGTCCTTAACAAGGAATTTAATCCAGGCTGAAAAATTTGTGAATTCACATCTCAAGGCATTTAACAGAAAACCTCCTTTTTTAGTTTTCCATCCCACCCCATTACATTCTTTGACCCCAAAGTTCATGTATTGGTTTAAGCCTTAGTTTACTTGGAAGCAAATTCACGTGCTGTCACTAGCAGGGCATTTCGCACTCATCGGCAGACAGATGTTGCGGTCCTCGGAAAATACTATCCTGTACCTGAAAACGACGCACGAAATGAGCAATGTCTTACAAGCAACAGACTTAATAACAAACAAAGTAAAGAACTGAAAGAAAAAGCCTTGAATGAAAAACAAAGACATGGGACATTTCAACATTTTAGAAATCTTGTATCTTCTTACAGTACCAGTGTTATGAAAATTTCCCTGTAAGCTCTAGTATTAGTGAACTAGACTGGCTGTGTCATAACTGAATGCTGGAAACTCCTAGGAGGACAATTAACACCCAGTGGCCCTCAGAGCTAATTTAATAAAGTCTGACAAGGTATACCAACTACAGTAGTAGGAGCAGGCCTAAATACATGAAAAAGGGGAGACAGGTAGATACATATATATGTCCTGTTGACACTGATGTCATTGACCAGTGACACATCTAATTAGGAACAGTCTCCGCAGCCTTGCTCTTATTGTTAAAGGACAGATTAGGTGGAAATTCAAAAGTTCAGCGGCTGAAATTATAATGGTTCTTACTTAAAGTAACAACAATAAAAATCCGGACAGCAGAAGGATTAGAGGAGATTTGAATAAGATATTCATAATTCAGAGGGCAGAGTGACAACCAATCAGGAGTACCTTTTTCACCTCATTTACTAATAGAAGTATATGACACTCAATCAAGTTACAATGCAGTAAAGCTAGACACAGCACAGAGAAACACTTCCTTATAGTGCAAACAGACAATTTGTGGATCCAATACCAAACCCCAAGACGCCAGCTTTTAAGAAGGTCTGGATATTTTACATTCCCTATTCAAACCTGTTACAATGCAAACCAAAATCATATTAAAGATAATCAATTTTCAGGCTTCGGGAAATAAGGAGATCACCTTGGGAGAGGAGTCAGAAAAGATTAATACATATTTTGGGGAGGTTTCCACTTATAGCAAAGTTTCAGGAACTGGCTACTTTTGAGAAAAGGATATCAGGACAGAGAGAAGATTTCATCCAGTTTAGCATTATTTCCCTTTAACGTGGCATTCTAATATTTTCAAAATAAAATAAATTCATTTGTAAGAGATAAAATACCAGGCTGAAATTTTCAAAGTGCTAAAAATGGTACAGTAACATTCACTAATACTTGGGAGGTATAATGACTGAATCTTAAATTCTGTCAACTGAAACTATTGCAAACACCCTACTTTACCCTTTCTCTTGCCACGCACTACTCACAGGATAGGCACAAGCACAATCTGACTTGCTCCACCTGAACTAATCCCAGGTCAGATATGGAGAGAAGTGTACGGCAGAGAGAGAACTTCATGCATTAAGCAGCTATATACACCTTCCAATCGTGGCTCAGAGCTACATAGCTTAGAGGAGAGGCAAAGGGAGCTTAGGTCTACTTGCACCTGCTATGTGGATGTCCCTGAGAATCTCCTATTTATTTTAATGTTGCATAAATCTGTAAGTATTTTTATATATAATGTATTCACAGGGGGAAAGGGGTCCTTCAGGGACCTCACTGCTAATCAAGTTTTCTTTTTAAGCAGCACTACTGTCAGTGCTAACATCTATCATGGCCACACTGGTCAGTAGGTTGCTTCTTCTCAACAGCAATAATCCAGGCCAACCTGCAAGGCTGATCTTTGTATCAATACCTTGAAGGATGAAAAAGCAGAAGAACTGACGATCATTTAGGAAAGGAAGATTGTGGAAACCAGCTTTCAGAACAGTTGGTTTATAAACATGCTTTGGTTTGGGCTTTTTTTGCCAAGCAACTGATTCACCTCTTATTGCAGAAGTCTCCACCTTCCTTCCTTTTAATTCACATCGTGCTACTGTATTTTTAAATGTCTGAGAAAAAAAAAAAATCAGGGCTTGAGAAGTTTGATATTTACATTCTAAAAGAATCACTATCTCTAGGGTATCCCATACCATCCAGAGCTTACTGATGTGAAGAGATCTTTCATTCAGAGATGAGATCATCTTCACATAAGCCATTGCATTTGTATGGGGCTTGCAATGGCAGTACCTTTTAATTGACCATTAATCCGGGCTTCATTAGAACTACTTAAAAGCTTCATTTTCTCTTGTCAGCAGACGGCATCACACAGTTACACAGTAGTTTGAATCATCTGTTCACTAACAGCTACTGAAAAGCTAAGTCATAGAGATGAATTCTGAATGCATAAAAAAGAAAACATGAACCAAAAGCCTGTAACTGGTTGTAACTCATGTAACAAACATAGAATACCTTTTCATATATATTTTTTTTATTGTAATACTGTTTCTTTGCTGCTTTAAGTGAAATTCCCTTGAGAAACTGTTCATCTCATGGGATCTGAATTTGACTTATCATGGTTAAACCATTTCTATTAGTTGTAATTCATCCTTCAGAGATCACACAGATTCCCAGATCACTTCTATCTTGTTCAAAATTGCTGCGTTTGCAGGTTGCAATTAGCAGGGTGGTGTGGAAGCTCTGGACATTTTTACTATCTGAGAACAATTTCAACAGTGACTTTTTGCCAATGCTTTGCCTAGGTAGATAGTAAAGTAAGTAAGACAGGGTGGTAAACATTCCTTGCTTACATTGCCTTGAGAGACTCAAGGTTAACGGCCCAGAAAGCAAAAGGGAAAACTAGGTGTCATGTTAAAAACATTACTTCTAAAACCAGCAGGAGTGTCTCAGTACTATTACACACCAGTGTGAGTAGCTGCCCTTTTGTGAGCTTGCACCAAGTGCAACTGTTGCAAAGGTATTTTCAATTGCATTGGGGAAACTTCTGCATTTTGGACTGTATTTTGTATTTTTTTAGAATCAGATTTGACACAGAGGCACTAACTTGATGCCATTTTATTTACAGCCTTCATTCCCAGATTTCCAGAATTCTGTAATGACTTTTTAAAAATTGTTCTGATCTTTCCCAAGCGGATTCCTCCATTTGGTGATAGTTTCTGAGTCATACAACATGACTAATAAAATTTTTGCTCATATAACTCAGACTAAGATTCAGACAGCGGAAGATTCTCTGGCTTGAAAATTAGTGGTTTCTTGTTGCAAACTTTACTGGCACTTTTTGTCCTGTTTTTTTATGACCTCAAATAAACCTCACCCTACAGTCTACTTTCCTCTGACATTTCACTCCCTCTTATCCCCTCCACGTCTCCTCTTTTAGGAATCGTACTTGCCAAGTGCTTCCCCCTCTGCAAACTCTGGTCTACTTTGCTGTCCCCACCCTTAGCCCTGACTTTGCAAATGAGCGAAAAACGCCGATTCCTCCATGCTGACAGTCTTTGCCTGTTGCCCATCATCACCCTGCCCCAAAGTGCGAGCAGAACAAAGGACAAGCCTAGAGAATTTAAAAAAAACCACATGCAGTTAGAAGGCCTGTACTTTGCTTCCGGATGCGCTGGATTTCGGTCAGCAGCCACACACACATTTCGCTGCCTAAAGGAAGAACTAAGGTGCACGACCACCACAGGGGCTCAGCACCGTGCGGGCTCCGGCTCCTCCCGCGGAGACTGCCCGCAGGCCGTTATTTCGCCACGGACTTTTGCTGAAATCCGTGTCTCTGACCACCTGTGTGACCTGCAGCAGCCGCGCAGGCTTTGAGCCTGCCGCAGCTGGGCTGCATGACCCCGGGCGATCCGCCCCTCTTTGCCCCGGCCGCAGAAGCAGGGCGAGGGGGCCAGGCTACCCCCCCGCAGCCGCCTCAGCAGAGGCAGGTAGGAGGCCCTGTGCAAGGGCTGGGCCTGCAGGCCCGCCGCACCGCATGCCCGCAGCCAGGGCCAGGCGCTGCTGGCTGGGGCCGAGCCCGCGGGGCCGGGCCTGCTCGGGCCGCTTCCCTCGCCCGGCCCGGCCCGGCTTGGCTTTCCGGGCCGCGGGGGCGCC
>JAVKLA010000093.1:40796819-40825445 GCA_034782735.1 Sagittarius serpentarius
CCTCATGGCAGAGGCGGAGGGTACGGGAGGGGGCGGGAAGATGGCTGCGGGCTGGGGCCGGTGGGAGCTGCCGCCCGGCTGGGCTCGGTACTAGGGCCGGGGCTCCTGCGTCCCCCTCAGCAGCTGTGACAGGGGTGAGCTGTCACAGCCCCTTCGTGCTTGCCTCTGCGCTGAGGTTTTACTTCGTCTGACAGCCTACCGAGTGAGGGGGGCTTCTTTGCTCCCCGGTGTCCATATTTGCTGGCACCTGCAGGCCCTCGGAGAGGAAATGTCCCTGTTTTGGTCCCAAGGCCTTTGCCGCCGGAGCCGGCGCTAGGCCCACGTGTTGGTCGGTAATCATTCCTGCGGGGGAATGTGGGTTGTAAAGCTTAACCCAGGCTGGTAGGGAGCTGCCTTAGGCACTGCTCCTGCCCCAGCCTGCTCTGCCAAACCCTTCCCTCGCTCAGGGGAAGCGGTTTTGTGGCCGCTCTGGGAGCTGGGACACTCCTAAAAGTGAATTAGTTTCCATCGGGCCGTGGATGGAGGGAGCAGTGCAAGGGGTGAATGGATGGCAGGGCGCTGCTTTCTGTCAGCAACCTGTGGTCAGAGCTGATTAGCATGAAACTGCACTGAAATAACACGTGAAATTGATATTAACGTAAAAATGTCCTTTTGCCATCGACATGAAATACAAGCTCTGCAGCTGTTTGTAGAATAAGTATGATACTGGAACTGCACACAGTTTTTAAAACAAAGTAAATGTAAAGAATGATTTATTTTTTTGCCCCTGACTGCCAAATAAACCTGTTACTGAGTTGTATCTTGTTTTTGTGAAATGGAGCTCTTATTAAATGGTAAGGTGCAGTCTCCACAGTGTTTCACGTAGGAAAGCCTCCATTTATAAACTGGGGCATAACACTTAGTTTAGAAATGACTGTCACAGCATAACTCTTGCATCCAGACTTGTGCTCCCCTTGCACAGAAGACAAGGGTTATCTTCTGGAGGCGTCTGTTTAGATGACAGGGTTCCCTTGTGAACCTGATGAAGGTTTTGGCCTCTAAGCCCTGTCTGTCTCCCTAATGCACGGGGGACCAAAACTGGCGGTGTAGGAGCTCTCCCTCCCTGAACTGCCTCTGTGGCCTTTGGTCTTCCCTCGCTTGTATGGAAATGCAGCTTAAGTGGAGCCATGATAGGGGATCTCCTGTCGCATTACAATGCCTCCCTGCCCTGTGGTGTGGAAGGGTGAGCCGAAGTCTCTTCTAGCAGCTCTGCTCCCCCACCTGTGCACGGGCACTCCTTTGGAAAGGTTTCTGTATGGTCTCTGCAGGAAGAAGTGAGCAGAGCCGATGTGCCTTTACGTCTGCCTCTTGTGTCAAGACCGGAAGGGTTAGTAAACATGGGACAACCTGGCTCTGCTTTTTAGGCTGGCGCTTGCAGCCTCGGCACAGAATCAGAGATACCATGGAATATCTTGTTTTAAACCCAAGTTATTTCTTCCAGTCTTAGTTTTGGGTTCCATCTTTTGCCCTGTTGAACAGGTCTCCGTTTTCTCTCTGGCTTGATTCATCTTTTAAGTTCCTTAATGCATGTTTGACTGCTGTGATGTTTGTAAAGCTTATTGCCTGTGGGGCGAAAAACCACCCCTGTAATGCAGGATACTTCTTTCTGAAAACATCCAGTTATGTGAAATTTGCCAGGTTGCTTATTTGTATTGTTGTGAATGTTTTGTCAGCCTGTGACATAATTTTTCCAAGTAAGAAGTTTTGTTTGCTTTGTTTTCAAACAGAAATGTTCCAAATGTGGACAGTTCTACCAAAAGCTTCAAGCTTCAGAGGAAAAAAGATACAGCCATGTGAGCTTGCAAGGTGGCTTTAGCAATTCCTATCTGCATTCTGATCCATGACAAGTTAATTACACCAATTACACCAGCAACTGAACAGAAGCTCTATAGGAAACTGTTGTAGTTATATTGCAACTTGTGTTACCGTGACTACTTTATCTCTTGATAACTCTGTAATTAACTTGTCACCACTGTTTAATGCTTAACGTATGTAGAGAATCAGTTAATGGCATCACTAAAGGGAGAGTAGCCTGAAGGAGAAGCTCATGCCCTTTGGGAAGGTTATCGGGGTTTCCTTGAATGGCTAATTTAAGGACTTGTGCAGAAAAAGTATTAAGTTTGTTATGGGAAGTGTGGATAAGATGGAAAGGCTGCACCAGAGAAATTCTGTTAAACTGACTTCAGTGACAGGCAAACTGTTAGAAGAAACAGTAATACAAAAAATCCAGAGGAGAACATGTTGAAGACATGTTTTTGTAGTGTTTTTTCCCATGCAATTAGGGTTTTGGAGGAGCGAGAACAACTGATGTTTATGAATTAAACCTCAGTATGCTGGCTACTATACCCGCTCATGCTCTAAGCAGTGCATAATTTCCCTGTAAGCTGTGTCCTCCACCTCCAACACAAAGGGTGACGTCCTTACTTGTGGTGACTGAAAGGTGGTTTCAGCAGTGATGGTCGTTCTGGTGTTGATGCTGCGAGAGCTTTGTGGGAACAGATTGTAAGACCTGATTTGTTGGGGTGTTTAACAACAGCCTCTCAAGACTAGTGAGCCGTTCTGTCTGGGATGCAGCTGACCTAAATTACACTTATTTTCCGCAAAGAGAGCAAGGCAAAAAAAAGCCTCAGTGCTTGTGGTAGTTAACATCTCTCATTTTATATTTCACAGAACAATACGTTAAATTCTGAATGTGTGAAACTTCTAAATACATCCTGAAGGCATTAGTATTCTGTCTAATGCTTTTAAACATTTCCTGCATTAGAATAATTTCCTGTTCGTAACACTGGTGAAGTCAGCAAGTGCCTAACCCTGTCTGTATTGCCCATTCCCAGAAGTTGTCAGGTGAAGCTGAATACACATCTCACCAATCGCGTAACTCGTAAAAGCAAGCACTTGTTAAATCTATTTGTTTTTATTATGGACATCGATCTGCCAGTCGCAATAATGCATTTATGGACATTTTTCTGCAAGCACAGCGCTGGTGGCAGTTTTTACTGACAAATTGAGTCATACGGACAGTAGTTCAAAATACGCTTACTTTATTGACGGATCGTGCAGTTCTCTAGTTTACCAAGTGTTCATAAGATACCTGGACTGGTGAAGAGAATGTAACTATTGGGAAAACGTAGGACGAAGTTTTAATTTTGGAAGGCTTGAAATCTAGGTAGTGACAGGCTTCAGCACGTGTCTTGGCTGGTTTTGCAAACTTTAACTTCTTCATTAATGCCGTAATTCAAAAGCAGAAAGGCTTGGTTTGGTGTCCTTACTGCAGACTTCAGTTCTTGAGTTCTTACCTCTGCTCAGAGCTGTGAAGGCTGCAGTTCTACAAATTTGTGCTGGCAAAAGGGCTTCGGTTGTGCTAATTTATCTGAAGGTATAATGACTAAAACCTCCCTGATGCAAGAAAAAAAATAAAATCCTGTGTTAAATTTTGTCTCCTGTAAGGCTAACATTATCACCCAGCACAGGTGTGTTTGGGCCAGCATTAAGTTAAATATACAGCTGGAGGAACAGCCAAACTATAAAACCAGACGAAATCTGTATTGAAGTATTTTCCAGAAGTACAAAATGCAGTTCTAAAACTGGTGATCTACTTGTGTGGTCCAGACTACTGTTTGAAAAAGTCAAATGTATTTAAATGTCAATAAAGCTTGTGTGGCTTTGTAGTTTTATGGAAGTTGAGTAATTGTGAAGGTTTTGCTTTGGAAATATGTCACTGTTCTGATGCTTTTTGCTAATCCTTTTTCAAGTTGTTTCCTTATTTAGTATTTTATATCAGTGGAGGAAAAGCACCCTGTCCTGATGTCTGTCAGGACTATCTGCTATCTGTTGATTTATATGGTGCCAAATTAAATGGTATAAATCATTTCAGGTATCTTTTCAAGCCACTTGTAAAACTTGGACATGCAGCTGAAATTCTCCCCAATGCAATAGAGGTTCTGGAGGTGATTGAAAGTACTTACATCTGAACAAGTCACCTTTAATCTCAAGGAGAAAGAGGGGAGTTCATCAATACAAAGGTTCTGACTTCCCCTCTGCTTTTCAAGTGAAATAGTAGTAAAATAGCACTACTGACAGAGGACCTGTAGTCTTGAGCAGCTTGGCAAAGGGGAATAAAGAATAATTCTGCTTCTCTCAAAGGAGGAGCTGACGGCATCTGGAGAAGCAGCAAGTGTTGGTTGAGCTTGCTCTGTATGTTCACTACCCAGCGTGTAGGTGAGCTGTGGGTCTTGGAATAGGCAGCTGGGGATGCTGGGTTTGGGCTCAGAAACTAGCTTCTATTTTACATTCAGAAATCCCACTTCTGACTCAGGAAATTTGAATCCCACTTTTGGGGTGGGGGGGGAGGCATGATGGCATACCAGTAAAAATCACTAAATGCTTCACTGTGTTTTTATGGTACTCGGTAGCTATGTGCTGTTGGTGCCATTGAAGATGGGATACTGAGGAGATGGGCTTTTGGTCTTAGCTGATGGGTGCATTTTCAGTTTTTAATTATTCAAATGCCACTTTATAGTGCATTATGATCACATAAATGAAATAGTTTTTTTAGTAAAGTAGTATATATTAGCAGCACAGCCAATTGAATTCAGATTTGCTTTGTTTTCTGAATCATGCCATCTACATGCTCCAAGTGCGAATTTAACTCCCTCCAGGTAACTCTGCATTAGCAGATAGCAAGTATTAGTGTTGTCTTGTAAATGCTGCTGCTGCATAATCATCATTCAGTAATATTTAAATTATCTGACTGCTTTAGATCAGTCAGTACAATGCAAACAATAATGTTATCTTTGGTTGTTTGTACATTCAAGTATGCAGAAGGTCTGTTAATTAGTTAAACTTTTTAATAAACACCTAAAGTATACTTAGGGCCCTGTTAAAAGATTAATTTTTCTGTTTCACATATAAAAACCACAAAATGGAATGTACAGCGTCTAAAAATACACATGAAATGCACAAACTTGCTTTGGCAGCAGTGGGCTGGCTATGTTGACAGTACATTTTTAGACTGTCAGCAGTGTCCTGGAGAAACAATTCATGCAACTTCATTCTCCCTTCATCCTGCTTCGTTGGAGTTTCGTATGATCAGATATAACGTAGTGGGAAGGGTCGGGGGGAAAAGGGAAATCCCTTGCACAGTCTCTGTTGACACCAGAAATACCTCTGGTTATTTGGTGACTTCAGTCCATGAAGTACCAAGATTTCGGGCTTGTTGATTGAGAAAAGAGACTGACTTCATTCAAACTGGCCACAGTTTTTTCTTCCTTCCCCCCCTGCCCCCGGAGGATAAGTGAATTAGTTGATTTTGAATCCTGCTTAGTGGGCATGGGTTGTCATCTCCTTTTAGCTTTGAGGCCTAGGCAGTTGGATGGAAGGCTTGTCTGGAAGGACAGACTGGGTCTACAGCCAGTGTTGTGCTTTCAGAAAGTGAAATTGAGGCACAGTGCTTAATCTGAGAAAAACTTTTTTTAATAAACGCTTGTTGGTTGTTTTTTTTTTTTAAGTAGAACAATATCACTGTTTTGTTTTCACCAATTAAATGAGTTGCATGTTAGTGAATGCACCTTATTTTTATATCATTGGTAATGCGTATGGCCTGGATTTGAATTCTTTTCAGTTGTCTTTTTGTTCAGCTATATTTGATTCCATAGTGAGAGTTTCTAAGAATATAATTAACCCTGTGGGTCATCTTATAATGTAATTATTAATGATTGATTCTGTTTATCCTTGAAATCAATACGAGAAGCAAAATGGTTTGGCATATATTTGGGGTTGATTTCTAACATTCAGTAAACATGATCTTGTGACAAGACTAGTATTGGTTTATTACTCCGAACATGGTTGATGAATCTGAAGTGTGTAATTAGTTTTATATAATGATGGTGATATGTGCTGTTTTTTACATGACTTATGTTAATATGGCCAATAGTGTTAACATCTCTTGCCACTAATAGTTAGGGTGGGGATGTATAGTAATTGATCTTCCTGGGAGTGCTGTAATGTAAAAACAATTCAGGCTGTTTGAAGTATATTTTACAAGTGTGCATTGGGCCTTTGGGATGTTACACTGAAAAACCCAATTGTACAGTTACCATGGGAACCCAATTAGAATAGATTGCTTGAGTTTTTTTCAGTCTTTCATCTTGACCAAAAATCTAATGTACTTTAAATGTTTTCATATGGAATTTTATTCATATACTGACTTGATATAATAGCTGTTTTTAAATTTTAGTACTGAAACCAGAGAGTATTACGTTCTGCAGTTCCTGAGGACTTGTCTTTCGAGGAGAATCTTCCTTTAGTGTTTAAAAGTTGATGAACTGAGAAAAATACTTTTTATGAATCTAAGAGTTCTTACTGTAGTGCTGCCATCACATGTACTTTTCAGGCTGCAGTCTTGTGAAAGTAAACAGGAAAGTATCTTAAAACCCAAGGACTTCTGTTCCAAACTATCAACAAAATATGGCTGAAATTTTTCATGGCCTTTAAGGATCTGATTTTTTTATGTAACCTCTGACTTTGCTTTAAATTTTTGGTCTATTGGCATATTCAGAGGTTTGGAATGCTCACAGGGTGGGTCTGTGATAGATTAGCTTCCTGCAGCATCTCATCTCCTACTGTGCAGAAGCACCTGAAGGCATTTGTGTATCTTCCAGGTGTCTCAGGAGCATCCCGCTGCCTGGCTGCTTGTCAGTATGGCTTCAACCTCAGCACAGCTCTTCTGTGGGAACAGAAATTCTGGGGAACTTGGGGACGTCTTGATTGAAAGGCCAAGGGGAGCTGAGGCAGGAGGTTTGATCCCACAGCTCAGGTCTGAGGCAGGAGCTCAACAGGAGACAGGCTTCATTGGTCCTAGTATGGCATCTGAGCTAGTGAGGATGAGGACAAATTACTCTTTTGTTCCCCCTCCCCCCGCCCCCCTCACTTTTGCTTAATTAATCCCTTCAGTTTATCCTACTGAGCAAATGAAGGAGGAAATTTTCCATTTTGGTGAAGGGGTTGCTGACAATAAGGTTTCAGTCATTTAAGATGAGTCCAGTGATTCTGGTGTTTTGGTTCCTGGAACATGATCCAGAATGAAGTATCATGATTGAATTTGATCAGTGGCAATTCCCGTGCCATTCAGAAGAGGTATTACCTTCAAGATCAACCTTGGGGGAACCCTTCAGCTCAATGTGAAAAGAAGCTAGTAGTGCATATATTGGCCTCTTCCAACCAAACAGTCTTTCCGAGGTTGAGATGCGTTTTGGAAAGATGTTTTGGACTTTCCTAGCCCTCTGACTTACAGCAGTGGTCTTGTACGGTTTTCAACTATCTAGCTGCAGGTAGTCTTCTAACCACCATGGCTTGGGCATTCCTGGCTTTGCCCAAGTTTGCTGTCGTAAGGGAAAGCCATTCTGGACTCGCAGATGGTTGAGTTCAACCTGGGGCAGAAATAGGTCATGAAAACTGATCAGACTCCGGCTCTCCTTAGGCACTGTGCAGCCTTTTGGTTAATTTGTCCTTCTCAGCCACCAACCTCACGAAGGTTGTGGTGGTCCTCGGGGCATCCCCCAGTGTGTCACCTTGTTTCTTGGGACTTACCAGCAGGGAGCGAGCAACTGTCGTGCTTGTGAGGTGCTAGCTGGTCCTTCCGTAAGAATCCTTTCTCTTAAAGCTGGAACCTGTTTCCTATTCTTCTCAAAGTCTAACCACCTCAAAGCTGGTCTTAGTTTCTCCACCAGGCATTGCATCCCTTGTAAGCTGTATGTGCTTACACTCAAAGTCAGTTTGTATTCTCTGGTTCAGCAGGTCAAAAATACCATTTGTGAAGAACTTAGCAAACACAGGTGGGCGTAAAGTTTTCCTACACTGTAGGAAAAGCTGGGTATCTTTACTCATGCTTTTTAGAGACTGTTGCATTGCAGAAGTGTCAAGGGGAATTGCCTAAAACTATTGAAGAAATTTTTGGTGACTGATTGGGATTTACTCTTCAGCTCTTGTGTGGAGTTACATGTTGAGAATCCAGCCCCCTGAGCTAGATGATAGAGACCGGGAGCAGAATGATCCCCCTGCTATCCAGGAAGGGAGGGTCGGCGACCTGCGGCACCACACAGACATAGACACGTCCATGGGGCCGGATGGAATACAGCCAAGAGTTCTGAGCGAGCTGGCGGAGGGGCTCACCAAGCCACTTTCCATCATTTTTCAATAGTCCTGGCTGACCGGGGAGGTCCCAGCAGATTGGAAGCTGGCTAGTGTGACACCCATCTACAGGAAGGGCCGGAGGGAGGATCCAGGAAAGTACAGGCCTGTAAGTCTGACTTTGGTGCCGGGGAAGCTGATGGAGCAGATCATCCTGAGTGCCGTCACGCAGTACGCCCAGGACAACTGGGTGATCGGGCCCAGTCAGCATGGGTTTACAAAAGGCAGGTCCTGCTTGACTAACCTGATCTCCTTCTACAACGTGGTCACCCGCATAGTGGATGAGGGAAAGGCTGTGGATGTTGTCTGTCTGGGCTTTGGTAAGGCCTTTGACACCGTGTCCCACAGTATTCCCCTGCAGAAACTGGCTGCTCATGGCTTAGATGGACACACTCTTCGCTGGGTTAAAAACTGGCTGAAAGGCCGGGCCCAGAGAGTGGTGGTGAATGGAGTTAATTCCAGTTGGCGGCCGGTCACAAGCAGTGTTCCCCAGGGCTCAGTATTGGGGCCGGTCCTCTTTAACATCTTTATCAGTGATCTGGACGAGGGGATCGAGTGCACCCTCAGTGAGTGTGCGGATGACACCAAGCTGGGTGGAAGTGTTGATCTTCCTGAGGGTCGGGAGGCTCTGCAGAGGGATCTGGACAGACTAGATCGATGGGCCAAGACTAACTGTAAGAGTGTCAGTAAGGCCAAATGCCGGGTTCTGCACTTTGGCCATGAAAATCCCTGGCAACGCTACAGGCATGGGGAGGAGTGGCTGGAAAGCTGCTCAGCAGAGAGGGACCTGGGGGTGCTGACTGACAGCCGGCTGGACATGAGCCAGCAGTGTGCCCAGGTGGCCAAGAAGGCCAATGGCATCCTGGCCTGTATCAGGAATAGTGTGGCCAGTAGGACCAGGGAAGTGATTTTACCCCTGTACTCGCCACTGGTGAGGCCGCATCTCGAGTACTGTGTTCAGTTTTGGGCCCCTCACCGCAAGAAGGACACGGAGGTGCTGGAGCGGGTCCAGAGACGGGCAACGAGGCCGGTGAGGGGTCTGGAGCACGAGTCCTGTGAGGAGCGGCTGAGGGCACGGGGGTTGTTCAGCCTGGAGAAAAGGAGGCTGAGGGGAGACCTGATCGCTCCCTACAGCTCCCTGAAAGGAGGTTGTAGCGGGGTGGGGGTCAGTCATTTCTCCCAAGGAACAAGCGATAGGATGAGAGGAAACGGCCTCAAGTGGCTCCAGGGGAGATTTAGATTGGATATTGGGAAGAATTTCTTTACTGAAAGGGTCATTAGGCATTGGAACGGGTTGCCCGGGGCAGTGGTGGAGGCCCCGTCCCTGGGTGTTTTTAAAAGTCCTGTAGATGTAGTGCTTGGGGACATGGTTTAGTGGGGGACTTGTCAGTGCTCGGTTAACGATTGGACTAGATGATCTTATAGGTCTTTTCCAATCTGAGCAATTCTGTGATTCGATGATTGCTCTTAAGAGTACATGAGCATCCTTATGAATCACAGAATCATAGAATTGCCTAGATTGGAAAAGACCTGCAAGATCATCTCGTCCAATCATTAACCTAACACTGACAAGTATGGGCATGCTGCAGAGGTTTTTAGATAGACATTAATGCATCACGTGGAACCTGGCTAGCAATTAAACTGCTGTCATCACCACAAATTAGGCGCTATCTAAACCAACCTGAAATTTAACTTGATTTTGGCATTTGGCACTGTTTCTCTCATAAACAGAGAGAAAGACTGTGTTGCAAGTAAATATAAAACATCTGTTACGAAAAGGGATGTTTCCTGACCAGTTTTGTCCCAGAGATGTCTGCTGGGCTCTGAGCTCCTTCAGTCAGGATGAATTGCTTCTTGTCTGGCTGACCTGACAGAGCAGCCCTTCATCCACCCATGAGCAGCTGCTGTCTTGGAAACACTTTATTTCCCAATGGGAAGGTGGGGAGCAAGTGGATCTCACCAGAATCCAAAGCAGCGTGCGCCATCAGATCAGCTGGTAGGAGATGGGAAGAGGGGCATAGGTAACTGTTAAATGGTAATTAACTGTACGAGTGGCATTTTGATGGTGGCTGATTTGTGCTTTGCCTGGCAGAGTGGATGGGAGGGGGGCACGCTGCTGGCTTGCTGTCCCTGTAACGGGGAGGGGGATGTTGGGCTGCCATCTCGGCATGCCGTGCCCTACCCTCGGCACCTGCGCGGCTCCTTGGCTCCTGGGGAAGTGTGGCAAGGCAGAGGATAGATGCATACTCCTGGGTTTCCTTATGTAATGTTGGCTTCATTCAGTGAGCATAGTTCTCTTCAGTCTTTGGCCCAGGTTTGAAATGAGCTTCTGGATAAATCTGCTTTTCGAGGCAAATATTCTAGCTTTACCCTTTAGAAAAAACTGAAAAAAGCTGAGTGTTGCTATGCCCTTTGGAAGTTAAAGCTGTGAACTGACAACATAAATAAATTGCTATCTTAATTTTAGCCCTGTTGCAGATATTTTAAGTATTTTTATATTAGATTACTCATCTGCCTGACTTACATTTGAAAATGGAATGATCTTTGTAATGCCTACCTTGCAAGGGTATGATTGTCAGTATATTTAAAATAATCATTTCTAAGGATCTTAATTTTAAACTCTTAAAATAATTAAGATGTAATATTAAGATTAAATATTACTATTCTTTTGTAAGTCGTTTGGAGGTGGCCATAAGTTCTGTCACTGCCTTGGACTTCAAGGCTTGATGTGTTTGAGAGGACTCGGAAAGCCTCAAATGTTCATATCGTTTCTTTTAAGAGATTCATCATTTCTTAAGCAGACACAGTTATCCCCGTCTGTGGAGCAGTGAGTTCCCTGACTTTAGTGGAAGAGTTCCCATTGAGGCTGGCTGTGAGTAAGAACTCTGAGGCTGAGCTTTGTCAGATAATCTCCCTGATTTTCAAAAACGTAATGTTTGTAGCACATCTTTGCAAAGATACAATGATCTTGGCTAAATAGCACTGAAAAGAAAATAGAGGGGGGAAAACCAAGTAAATGGCAATCATCCTTTATTTCAAAGGAGAGAGCAAAGAGGAACCTGTTGTATTTTTGTTAATGATATACAAAAAATGATACTGTTTAAGACTAGATTTATAATAATTGAAGTTAACATTTCTTAGGTACTTTTTAATATTTTGCAATCTGTACTTTTAAACCCAGGATATAACTAAGTCACTTGCTTTCATGCCTTAAAATGTGTTATTTCCTAAATCACAAAAGGCTGTTTATTTTAATAAGTAACTCAGAAGTACATTACTGCCTGTACAAATATTTCTTAAATTAATACTGTATCTTTTTAGGGCATTCTCATTAAAAACATAAGAGCTGTGTAGTGGTTGTTATGGAAGAAGTCTTCAATGTGGCATCTCTTGATTTTTTTTTTTTTTTTTTTTTTGACTCATAACAAGCAGTAGATGACCGAATGAACATTAAAATTCCTGGTTGCTTGTAAAAAAAACAAAACCAAACTCCCTTTTGAAATTATATGTACTGACATTTAGAACCCATTTAAAAAACTGATACAGAGTTGTTTATGGGGGAAATAACACTATTGACCTATACTATTCTTCCTGTGGAATTCACATTGAATCTCAATCTAACTGAGAATTTTTTTCCTTACAGATGGAGAGCTTTCATCTACCATGGCATCAAGGCTTGTTCCAAATGTAAGTTTCTAGTAAAGTACCCTTGCATTTAGGTGTACACTGGAAGTCCAGCATTACAAAAGAGTTCATGTAACATAGTTTTTTCCCCAGTGTCCTGCAGTCAGTATTAAGAATCCAGCTGACAAGATTGATGCTGCATTGTAAATCTCTGTAGCTCTGTCATGGTTGGTAACAGGCATGAGTGGACCTTTCCCCATCACGTATCTATCTGCCATGGAGCATAAACTAACAGGACCATGCTACATTTTCAGTTATAAGTTAGCTGTTTGCTTCCATTTCCTAAGAAGTACCTCATTTATTGAAAAACAAACAGGCTTAATTTTGAGGCTTGGTGCTTCAAGAAGGTAAGTGTATGGCAGTAACTTTATACTAAAATAAGAAAACAACTCTGTTTATCGAGAAATGCAGAACAAGTTACCTTACCAAAAGAAAGGCGTCAACGCATTTTTAGTTAATAACCATATTCTTCAAATAATTAAAATTAACTTTGAAGATAAGAATATATTTTTTCTGTGGAATAACTCTTTTTGTAACATTAGTAATGCTCCTCTAGGAAAGTATTTCTAGTACAATCAAACTTGCATATCTATTTCTGCTGGCAATTTCTCTCACTGTTAAAAATGTCTTAATAGTCGCCTCTCTTGTGGTTTTAATCTGCTTTACGTAATGTAAAGTGGCTTAGAAAAGCAGTATTTTGGCATATTCTGTGTCTTCTACTCCCTGTAGAAGATTTTCTTTCTCTTTTACACTAAAGAAAATTGTTGGGTTTTTTTTTAAATGGAATGGTTGAGGAAGAAAACAAGGAAAATAAATTCCTGCTTCACTTTTTTTCTATTAACCAATCATCTGTTTTGTTATATATGTATCTTCCAGAGGCAAACATCTTTTAGCAGGTACCTGGAATAATGGCAGAGAAATATTTGATTATCTTCACAAGTGGGCATGGTAGGAAGAATCGCTAGTTCCCTCTCATTCAAAGCTAGGTGTGATATAGCTGGCAAGTGACATGAAACTTAATTTATTATCTAACCTTTTTGCTTCTCCCACTCTCACTTCTAGTTGAAAGGTGCAGCATTAGCTGTTAGGGGAGTTCTCCCCTTTTGATATGTGGAAAGGCAGAGGGTTTAAAGTAAAACACATGTACTCTCGGCGGCCCCATCTGCTGTGGGTAGCAGGGATCGGCTGGGGGCTGTGCGGACATGGCCCAGGCTCCTCTGCTATCTGGTCCTTTTTCCCCCGCATTCTGGATGCATATTAAATATGTATGTAGTGCAGCTCATGTTTCTTTAGTGATATTTATAGTGTATGATTACTTTACAGTTTTACTTTGAGCACAACCACACGATGTGACACACAGTATATGCCCAGCATATGGTTTTTGCAGAAATCAGTTATCACCGATGTAATGTGCTGAACAGTTTTTAAGCAGGTTGCTGAAAAATGGTTCGAAAGTAGTCAGACGTGGGCATTTTCCACAATCGCTGTATTTGTCTCCCACTCGATCCCTGATTCTGTTGCGGTGACCAAAGATGTATGTTGGGTTGTGTGGAAGAAGCTGAAATGTGGCCATAGTTATGTGCGTGAGCATACATCAGGAATGTCTCTGTATTTAGGAGTTTTTTGGGTTTGTGTTGTTATTATGACAATGTGGCAATTTTTCTATTTCATGAGAAATTTAGTTCTAAGTGTAATTCTGTTCCTCTCTGGATTTCTTGTAGTTAATAAATTTAAACTTAGTAAACGGATTTTTGTACTAACTGTGATGCTTTGCGCTCTGTTAATACAATGAAACACTTGTCCATGCTCTCCTGAATCAAACCAAGATTGATAAGGACAGGAAAATTCAGATGTGTGTGCCAAGACTATAGTCTTGGATTTTTGTACAAGTCTTTTTGACACCTGTCTCTTCTGTGTTTTTATTTTCCTGTAGATGTATTCGTATTTTTAGTGAATTCTTAATACACAGTTTGCCGCTTCATTTGTTTAAAGCTGTTCTACTCACTTTAAAAATTTCAATGAAATTCTTTCCTTGAACACAATTCAGATTCCTGACTCTCCTTCAGTTTAAGGAGCACTATTAATGGTTTTGTTCATATTGCTTAGATTTATTTTGTTCTTATTCTCTAGCTCCTACTCTTCAGGTATAGCTGTTTTGGTATTATAAAGAATGATGGATTATATAGGAAAGTTTCTTTTGAAGCACTCCTGATATTGTGCAATGCACTTGGGGGTCAGCTACACTTGACTGATGCATGATTTATCTGATGTCCCTGCCACTTTCTGAGATAAAGCTGCTATTTTATCAAAAATGCCAGCAAGTGTGATTTAGAATTTATACACCTCCTTTTTCAAATAATTGTTCTGATTACTTTCTGGCATGGCAATAAAATGATAAAGGTAATTGCACACAAATGTGAGATAGCACCAAAATACAATAAAATTAACCTGAATTAGCTTGACTTGTCGATGAGAAGTATTTATGAAATGTATTTTTGCAATAAGGGAGACTGATATTATAGCTGGAAGGTGAGTTATTGCCTTAATGTAATACTGTTTGAAATTTAAAAAAGAGACTGTTACAGTTGAGGGTGATTGTGCCTTTGAAATTAAGTTGAAGTGATTCTTATAATTGGCAGCAATAATGCATTGTGAAGGTAATATCTTTTATTGTGTTATGCCTAGTTGCATTATCTTTTATTTAGCTGGTCCTGACTTCAGCTCTGCAGAGAACACAAGAAGATCAAGAATTTTGTGGATTTAGGTGATAAAAATTTGAAATGTTACCTAATATTAAAATTCTTCTGCTAGATTTTTTTCATTTTTAGCCCATTTTCAGGTCCCCTGAACATGTTATAAGTCCCATTTGATTAAAATTTCATCTCTTTTCCTTGTATTAAGAGTAGTTGCCACATATTTACATATACAGCTGAACCCTGTAACAGTAGTGCACTTCAGTCTTGCTACATGTATGTATGCATACATACACATCGGGTGGTAACTTTGGCAGTGAAATTTTGTATTTCTCAGTGTCTCAAGGTATAACCTCCTCTTATTAAAAAAGTCTATACACACTTTTACAGTAAGCACTTCAATGGTAATTAAGGAGTAGATCTTAAGACGTTGACTAATATCTTGAGTTTATTTTGTGAAGTGATGAATGCATCTGGAAAATCCAGACAACTACATGTTGGCTTCTTTTCCTTTGCATGAGACTTGTTAAAACTCAAACCAGTAGCAACTAGATACTAATTTTGGGGACCTCCTAATTCTTAGAGACAGAGTTCTTTGTCTTTGATCTAGTCTATTTGTTTCTTTAATTGTTTGGCAACAAATTCCTTAATTATCAGTTAGTGTTTTGTGCCATGTGAGTGCATGTTAAAACACTGAGCAAAGTATAACATTGCTTTGTAGTGCACTGCACGGTGCTTCTAATTGAATCTTCTGGCATATGATTTCCAGTCTAAAAATAAGGGGCAGGGGGGCTTAATCCCTTTGTTAGGTTATTAGTAGGGTAAAAATGACAACATGCTTCCACATCCCATGGTAGATACACCAAGCAGCGTAGCTTACAGGGTGGTTGCTGGTAGGTTTTCCAGGTACCTCCTAACGGCAAGGAAAGTACCCAGTTCGGACTTCTGTCTTTGCTGTTGGTGGCATAATTTGATTATTAAAGAAATATCTGACCCTGTCCTGTCTACATTTTTCCCTGTTCTTCACACTCTATTTGTTACCCAGTTCTGCTCTAATTCAGTATATTATCTCTAGGCAGCCCACAGTTTCAAATGAGATAACCTAAAGTAACTGGATGACTCTAAGCTTAAGTCAGGCTGTTTCACTTCCTTGTCCCCCTCCCCGGGCACCAAGATGCATCCTAGGGATGGCATGACCTGATCTTGCAACCTTGATGCCAACCCACCACAATCACTAATTTGTACAGCTTCTTAGCACCACACTTTCTAATGGCATTTTACTTGTATGCTGCATGTAAATGTTTGACTTATTTAAAAATGTTCACCTTAGCTTCATGCTAATGATATAAAATGATGATATAAATATTCTACTGTGTATGTGGTTTAAACTCCTATGTAGCCACAGCAGTGGCTGCTACACTTGCATAGCATTTAAATTTCCTATATAAGTAATAGCTGGGGAATGATACAGAATGTGTTTACTTGGTTTTGGAGAAGTACTGGAGGAAATGGTACATCTGAATTCCTGTTTAAACAGTCCACTAAGGTCTTGTGTTTAAGTATCTGCTGACACTGTCTGAAACCAAAGCTTGGCATGTGGGTAATAGATGGAGTAGAAAAATACACTTCTTGAATGCAGTCTAGGATGCTGTAGTAGTAAGCTACCTGCCTCTTCCAAAGGAGAAAATTTTGTTTTAATACAATTAAAATATCCTTTAAGTAACGTAAAGAAGTCTGAGATAGCCCTGGTAAGTACCCTGGGAATGTGCCATTTGACAGACCAGGATTACTTCTGTCTGCCAAAGCAACAGACTGAAGACATAGCCAAAGAGCCAGAGGCTACCACTGCTTGGAAATACACTTCATAGCTTGGCATTTCAGGGTCTTTTGACTGCTATCCAAAGGGGATTAGTAGTATAATACGATGGGACAACAGAAACTTGCTTTTGTTGTCTTTGATTGTTTAATAAAGAATTATATGTTTGCTCTTGTCGAAGACTTTTAAAATGCTGTAGAAAGCAAATGTTTTTCTCTGTATGTGAACGTGTTTCCCTCTGGTTAGTCGGGCGGGGGCTTGTGTAAAGGGGGCCTTTTGTTAAGTGAAGATGGGGACTGGTTTTTGATGGCTGCCGTGCCGTTTGTGTATGTTCAAAATATGCAGTTTAATTCTGTACCTTCACATTTTTTTATAGGATTAGTTCTTTGGAAGGTAAAGAATTTGTTGTATCACCCCAAAGTAACCCTGGCTTTGCTTACAGTCTGTCTGACATTTCCTTTCCAAAGCTCCCCTAGCCAGGAAATAAGTAGGTTTTGTTTTCATACCCTCCAGAGTTACAGGTTTGGCTTAACTAGGGTTAAATTTACTTGGAGAAGCATTGGAGATATTAGTAGAGTACTGCCATACGTTTCAGTGCAGCTTTTGTTTAAAGGCCTTATCTGGATTACAGTCCTGTTCTTCGGCTGTGGAGGTGTTTATTACTCTTGCAGCAAGGACAAAAATATATGGGTCTGATATACAGTGCTTTATTCTGGCAAGCTGAAAGTTTGCTTTGGATGCTATAGGAAGAAGAAATACATGCAGTATAGACAGTTATTGTGGGATGTGTTGGGGGAAGAAGTGGCTTATGTCCAGATGTGTGGTCATCTAGTTCACAAGAACCTGAGGCAGTATACGAAGGACTTGTGTTTTACAACATCAAAGGTAATTTTAAATGTTATTTTACTTGTTAGCAGATTATATGGACAAAATTAAATCTGATTAGCCACCATGATGGTGGTTTTGTTTCGAGACTGTTCTTGAATTTAAGCAATGAATGCAGCACCTTTTTTCTTCCTCAAGATTTAACTTTTGCCTTAAAAACTAGGGGGCACTCAGCTTTCCTTGGACTAACAGGTTTCCATATATTTGAAGGATGCTGTGTGATGTTCAAGTGTAATGATACAGGAAACGTGTGTTACCTTGTTCAGAAATTATTTTTTCATTAAGTAATGAGTGATGTTGGTAGGACTACCTTGGGAGTCTGGGTTGCAGAAGGCAGCAGCAGCCTTCTCTTGTTTTATTAGACAAGGAGAAGCCCTGCCCCGTGTTCCAGGACAACTTTTTCACAGCTTCAGCAGTCCAGATTAAGATGCCCAATCTGCAGGGACCTGCTTGGATCAGGGCATCCTTACAGCTTTGGAGTTCTTTCCATTATGTTTTGTTGGAAGTCTTTGGACTCTTTTTTCAAGAGAAGGAAACAGGTTTTACAAAAGTTCATATTTTAGCTTTGAAAGAAATCAAACATTTCATAATAAGGAAAAACAGTAAGAATTAAAAGTTTCTCATTCTGTATAATTTTTATTCCAGTATAATAAACTATTTCTGGGTATGAAACTTGGGTCTACCTCTTCCCTTCTTTCCTCCCCACACCAAAATTACTTGTAGTACATGAATTCTTTTTTCTCTTGAAACAGTAGCAGCCACTGTTCATTTGGAAGGTGAAAATATAGGTGATTAATCAAATCCTAACTTTTAGACTTGTGTTTTGATCATATGTTGATTGTGTGGATCCTGTGTTTTTTTCCAGTCCTTAGATTTTTCTCTGCTTTAAAACACTGAGTGTACGAGATGGCTTTCTCATCTAAGAATAGCTGCGTAAGGTTGGAAAATTACCTTCATACTGAAGTATATGCACACAAATGCATTACCTTTACTATTAATATCTTTTCCCATATTCTTAACGTACAATGGATTGTTTCCTTTTAAATAAACATGCAGAAACCAGTAAAACAAATACAGGAAGTTTTAAACTATTAAGGAGATGTTGAGAGAACTATAATTCAATGAAAACCTTGGATAAGTGGACCACTGGCATGTGTAAGCTCACCAGCAGCCGTGCCAAATGGGGGGCTGTGCTCAGCCTCCTTATTCATCTCCGCGGTCCCAGGTGGGGTGGCAAAAGCTTTCTGCAATTAAAACATTTTGCAGACAGTGTTAGGGATTTTGTTTCTAAATTACAATTTCATGCAGTTGTCTTTACGATGGTAACAGGAGATGTTAATGACTGGATGTTTTCTTCAGCTGTCTCTGCGTGGAGCAGCAATAGCGGTTTCCAAAACCCCAGTTAAGGGTATGACTGCAGTGGCAACCATTAGTTGCCCTAATTGCAGTGCTTGCTGCTGCTGCTGCTGCTGTATTACATGAGTGATATGCTGACCTTTGCACCTCAGAGTAGACGGGGTGTTTGTAAACAGTCAACTTTTCACCTGTTCTGCTGACCTTGCTGCTGTGGAGTTGATAGAGACGGACAAATCTGAATTCTTATTTCTTATGATGGTCCCTGATCGTTTTTGCCTTGACAAATATGGCTGATGTGATTTGGTAAGGATTTTGCTATGGGAAGGATGTAAACTTCCTGGATCAGGAAGAGCGTCTGTAGCAAGATCATTGAAATGAAGTAGCAAATTGCCAAACCAGTCCCGGTACCTGTGAAGTATTCCCCTTAAATTTAAATCCAATATCTCAAGCTTTCATTGAATTTTAATTCAAAACTTGAATCAATAACCAGCAGGTTTGAGAACACTGCGATGCTCAAAAGAAGGACACTTAAAGAGTTCAGGGCTGGTATTTCTTTCCTGTAATTAGGATGAAGAAGCAACTTCCCTGGCATTTATTGATCATCCTCTCAAACTCAACAAATTCCTGGTGTTGCTTTTTTGGCAAGTCACTGATATTATATAGCATCATAGAATCAGGGCAGGTGCTTGAGAATTATGGCTCATATGCTAGCTTCCTAGTGCAAATATATCAGAACATTAAAGTGATGAGTCTTTAGGATGTATATATGAAGAATAGGAAGTAAATGAACAAGTTGGTACTTTGTCACACCTTTAGTGGGATGGGCTAGCATCAGCGCTCTCTGAGTGAAACTACCCTCAAACTGTGTTGATCTTACTGGATCAATACACCCAGAAATTCAGCTTTTACAGCTAAGAATCCCTATGATTTGTACCACTATCAGGTATAGTGCTATTCAGGATCGTCTCAGACAATAGGTGCTCACAATTACTTCTAGTTTTTGAAGCCAGTGTGTAGTTATATCCTAACCCAACACTGCAGCAAGATTGCATGAGAAGCCTACTGTGGCATCTGGGTGGGTTGTTTATTTTTGAAGAACAGTAACTTTCATGGTGTGGAAGAATTAAGGAGAGAATTTTCAAATGTACAGTGGTGGCTAGTCTAGACATGGTAGAAATACAACCATTTCTGGGTTTGAGAAATGGCAAGTGAAATAGGGGGAAGAATTGTAATGTGATTTCATCCTGTTGGTTGTATTTACATTATCAGGTAGCTCAGCGATTAACACTTTCTGTTAATCTGAAAGGATCAAGAGACCTCTTTCTTGGAGGCAGCTGTGACATCTCACTGATTAATGCACTCGGACGCTTTTGGTTTAAAAAAATAAAATTGCAGTATGGGCGAGGACCCTTTAGGTTTAGCAGTTGAATACGTTATTTTTGCCTTCATTCTCAGAAACATTCAAGTAAAAAAAAATCATGAGGACTTCCATTTGATGTTCCGCCACATGCTATAGCCTAATGGAAATACCCTGTTAAATCAGATGCAGGTGGTGGCAGAGGGGATTATCATTAATATTTTGATATGGCATGGTAGGTTTATATTGTTGCTAAAGCAGAGTGAAGGAAATAGAAAACCCTGTAGAGGGAGATCCATCAGAGATAGGGGTCTGGCTCCTTCCTGATGGGAAGGGTTCACGTGCTCAGTAATACTGAGGGGAAAATACGTGCAAAGGTGATATCGGTGGTCCTTTTGACCACAGCCTTCAGACAGAACTTGTTTTAAGACATTTTCTGATACCCTGAGGGCTGTACGCTTGCGGTAGGTGCAGACACATCCATGGGTGGCACTGTTGCATTTTTCCACTGGAAATCTGCAGTCTCTAGGGTTTTAACATGTACGCGTGCACTGTGAGATCTTTAAGAGGAGAACACAGGAGAAGTTGGAAAGCGATGTTCGTGAAGGTATTTTGCATTCTTTCTCCCCTTCAGTTCAGTAGCAGTGATTTGGGGCATGGTGCTGAAGTGCAGGAAATGCCGTGAGGTTTGCTTTCTTGACTCGTCTTCTGGAAAATACAAACCTCTTGGGAGAACACGAAGCATGGAAACAATTTGCCATGGATTTTTTTGAACCTTGTTGATCCTCGAGACGTCTCTGCATTTTTTTTATTTATCCATTCTCCATTATGGGTATGCATTGGATTCTAGGATCTCAGACCAAACTACAATGGAATTCTTGGGGGGTTTAGTAGTAGTAGAACATAGAAAATAATTCTGAATTATTTACTGTAATGTGAAAGACCATTAATGCAAATTAAAATAAAATTGTATTTAATCAAATGGGAGGTATGTTTTAGTACTGAAAACCTTGGCTGCAGCAAGGCTGTTAAACTGAGTTACATTGGAAAGTGTAAGAGGTTAAGGTCCTTACATGCAAGTCATCAAGCTAATGCTGGCTTTTGGGTTCACAGCACCCTCATTTAGGAGATAAAGCTCGCTGCTGTTGTGGATCCTTAGCATCTGAACCCTAGGAAAGCAATTGGAGCGGCACATCTCTGTTTCCTAGTGGTGTTCAGGGGAGTTGATGTGTCACTGAGGGGACCTTCGCCCTTCGGAGGAGCATGGTGCCACCGAGGCACGTGCTGTTGCAAAGTCACAGGAGCACGCCTGGAAAATGAGGCTCCTCTGTACACAACATTAACTCATAAATCATGCTAATATTCTTACTGATAAATCTTCCACTGTGAAAACCTTTTGATACTCATCTATTATTAATGACAAAAAGGACTTAATTCTGTTGGCTAACAACAGTCTTCCAATTTTCTACAGCGCGTTTAGCAGTGTAATGAGATGCAGGCATACATACGCTGCACCTACGTTTTTATTTCTGTAGCAAGACTTCAGAGGATGGCAGGAGAAGTTTCCTCGCTAAAAGTTCTATTTTTTTGTGCCTAATAAATTTCAAAATTATGAGAGATTTTGACACAGATTTGTAGGTTTTACAGTGGAAAGGGAGAGTGAAGGTGGAGTTCATGCAGTACCTGATCAAAATTCCTCAAACGGTTCATTTACGTAAGCTGGAGGAAAAAGGCAGACGGCAGTTTATTTGGATTTATTAGATTTTTGCTTTAAGCTGCCATTCATTTCTAGTTCACAGCTTCAACAAGGGCACTGTGGGGAAGGTGGTGTTGAGCAAATCGTGCCTGTATTGGAAGGTTGTGGGCAGGAGTAGGTTTTCAGCGTTCACCAGTCTGCAGTAAGTGATGTGTAAGCATTTGGTGATTTCAGCTGGCCACGTTTAAAGGCTGTTTATTTGCATCTGAAAACTGTTGCAATTTAAATCTTGAATAAAATTTCACTTTATTTTACAATAGCATTGACTGCAGGAGCGTATCGTTACCTTGATCTTCTCTGCCTCATCTCAGTAGCTGTGGGTAAATAGTGAAAAGCCACGTAAGTATCTGGACAGAGGATAGCATGCATTGTACATCTGTACGGTGACCTTCATCTTTGAGGCTCCCAACTCAATTGCATATGTATGTGGATATATGTCATGCAGTTTCATTCTTTTATAAAAATAAACCTTCTAAATATTGCTGCCCAATGCTTATGATAAACAAGACTGAAAATACTAGTTGTACTCACTCAAGGTTTTCATCTATAAAGCTTAGTTCAACTTGGTGTGAACTCATAGGGTTATTTATAGTTTTCTGTTACTTGCTGCATCCTGTGTTTTGTTATAATGAAAAAGCTGTCCTCTTATCACTAAGTTGTTATATTCATGGAGTACATGGTATGAGGTTCAGTGCGTCTAGTTTAGGGCTGTCACACAAATAAAAATGAAGAATGTATACTGGTTTTCCACATATGTAAACTTTTATGTTGTTTTTTTACTAAGACTTCTGCAGTGAGGTGCTGCTCCAAAAAAATGTTCACCCATGTCCTCTCCCTGAGAAGGGAGAAGGAATGAGGAAAAAGTTGGTTGAAAAGGAGAGTTTCTTTGTAACACCAGCAGACATTTGATTACTTAGCAAAAAGCTGATTTGGATTACAGTCAAGCTAAATAAACCACGAGGAACCTGCAGTTCTTCAAGCCCAGCACACTGCACAGAACTCTTCTAAACTGAGTAACTTTGCGCTGGTTGCTGTGTGTCTGTAACTGAGGAATTGCGTAAGTGCTTCCCAGAATTCAGAGGTTTAGGTTTACTTTTGCCCTGGTGGGCAAAACTGTATACTTGATTTTTTTTTTTTTTAATCCTCTCTTCACACTGATTATGTTACTCACAGATGTGACTTCATTACATAGCACTTAATAATGGGATTTAAAAAGAAATTGTTTTATTTTGAAAAAAAAAAATTTTGTACAGTTGCCAGCGGTGGGTGGTCAGCTGTAAGTGGTCATGCATAGATTTTTCCTGTCCCCTGATACATCCCTAGTCTGTCATTGTGCTCTTCAATCAGTTTCCCAGCTTCTTAATCACTTGTGCATTTCATCTGATACTTCATTGTGTTTTCAGCATCCTCCCCCTTGCTGTAGGCAGACACAGGTGTCATAAGTGGGGTGGACTTCAGAGGGCTTCGGGATAGACTATATAAATTTGTGTAAATACTAGTGAAAATAAGTTTGTGCAGGTGTCTGTGGAGACTGTTGGTTCTGAATATTGCAGTAACAAGTGATTTTTTTCAGGTGTAAGGCAAACTGCAAGTTAGCTGTATGGTCTGAGTGACTTTAAAAAAAACCCAAGAAACCTTGTTCCTCTCAAAGTAACCAGGATGTTTGTTGATCGAGTTAGCTTGTGCTGCGTTACAATTTCTTGGGTTTCTTTGTTCTGTTCACTTTTTTGGTCCAGTTTCACTTGGAGCAAAGGCTTTTCTGTCCTGGTTGCACAGCACCGATGGTGATGTGGTCGGAACCTATGGTTTGGTGTCTGGGTGACTGCTGTGGACATACTTGTGGTGTTCTGTCCTGTTTCTCTCCTAATGATTGTACAAACCAAACAGTAAATATAACTCAAACATTTACTGAGTCAGACTGGTTTTTTTTTTTAGCCAAGATGAATTTGACAAGTATGTTATTGTTGGTCTTGTACAATATTGAGAAATGCTTGGCATCTGTTTCCAACTACATCCTATCAGTAATCATAAAACCAGACTAGTAACAGTGGGAATAAAAAAATGTTTCTTTTACTAAGGAATGATTGATTTTTTTCCTATATATTTTTCCAGCAGACATACTCTATTTGTGTTCCTGCAATTATTTGCATAACACTGCTGCTCTAAACCAGTGAATGTACTTTGTTGTCACAATAATCCTTTTGAAATCAGTCTCAAAACATATTGAATGTTAGCTGATAGACCAACCATGAAACTGGTATTACTTGAGTTTTTTACAAAGGTCACTGTTCTGCTAGTTAACATGATTTTTTGAGACGCTGACTTAGGATGGATCATTTTAAGTTGGAGTTTTGAAAGTAGAAGCCATAGCTGAAGAAACTTGAAATATGCTGTTTTCTTGCTTTTTTTAAAATTACTTCTGAAAACTACTCAAAATATCTTGAGGTGAATGGTCCTTGGTTTAAAAGCATGTAATTAATAAGAGTTTGTTTTCATCAACAGGTGACTTCCAAAGAGGGAGAATCTCAGTGCAAGGAGAAACATGTGGTTCTGCTTAGTCCTGTGGGAAAACTTGAGGTATCTGGGTGTGAAACAGGCTTACATGAAATAAAACTTCCAAAAATGAGCATGCTGCCAAGTGGGTAAGTTCATGTCCTATTCATCCTATGTTTATGTATGTAGTAGAGGAAAGAGATTGCCCAGAGGATCTAAGACACAACTACATGTACTTGTTTTTAGTAGCCATACTGGGAACATAGTACCTGCTCCTTTGAGAGGCAAAAGCAGCCTCCAGTACCTTTAAGAAGTGGTGGCTCCAAAGTGTGTTTCTTTCTCTGCTGCATCGATAATATTAGCAAAGAAATGTTCTAAAATAAAAGTATTTTTAATGCAGGTTTTGAAAGTACATCCTGCCCCCTAATTTTGGACAGACATGTAAATCTGTCAGTGAGGATTAAGACCTCCTTGCATACTAAGAAAATTTTGCAGACCTGTATCTAGATACGTATGTTCCAACAGGCAGAACTAGTATTGAATATTTGTTTTAAATTACTGCATGCTACTTGTGAGAGCTTTGGTTGGTTTTGCATATCTGTAATGTCTTCTGGAGTTCAGAACAGATGATATACATGGCAGTGGAGGTGATGTCTCAAATACAGGAATGATTGAAGAGGTATTGGTATGTTTTACTGTTGAGTGTAAGTGCTGTTCAGTCTGCTAAAGTACATCTGTCCTGTTCAGAACTTGGTTTGCTTTTTCCTTATTTGTAAGGAAATGCTGAGTGGCATTTTTAGAAGAAACACTGCATTCTTTCAAAATTACTAGAAGCCAAATTTCTTTGCCAAATTCCTCTGCCAAAATGAAAGTTACTAATACTACTTATTAAGGCTGGTCTCTTCAACTGTTTTTGGTAATAAAATTGCAGCCTTTGCCACAGTCCATTACAGCAGAGTATTTGCTGACAAGATTCAACCAGGCTTGGCTTCCTTCTCTCCATATTGTCCTTTTCTCCCCTGCTTTTCGCTTCTGAAATTCTCCATTGATTTGCAGGGTTTCCCCTTTTCTGTTTTCCTATTTTATTATCCTTGTAATTTAAGTGTACGTAAAATTAATCACGAATATGAAGGATAATGTGTATTCTGGTTTGAAATATGTTTTTGCCTCTAATAAGAAAACCTTCAAGCCTCTGGATTTGACAGTTTTGCCAGCTCCAGAGATATGGAATTAAGTACTTCAGTTTCTTCATATGCTGATTTCAGTATTGGATTTCTGCTGATGAGGAATGGAAATAAAGCAGTATTTAGGATAAGGCCGAAGCTTGCCTCTGCTGCAGAGCAGCATCTGCCTGAAGAACAACGAAGCAGATGAGGACTCTTCACCCTTGAGAAGAGGAAATGTCAATGAGTGGGTGGAAGAATAGTAGGAAAAAAGTCTGTGGGCTCTTGAAGCTGATGGAACACGAGAAATTGTGTGTTCTTCTTTATAGAATGCTGGACGTAAAGCGAATTGCGTGAAAATAAAAGCTGAAGACAAAGACCAGTTGTGAAATTGTGGGTTCTAAAAGATACAGGCTCATAGTGAAATGGCAGATTATTGGAAGGATATAATTACAGGCTCTTAATTAGTAGAGACCAAAAAGGTGAATGGGGAGGTATTGTTATACCGGGTATGTTTGTGTAGCTCTCCTGGAGAGCTAAGAGCAAGGGTCTGTGTTTGACTTTCGTCTTTGATGTTGAGGGTTCGAATATTTAATTTGATGGCTTGCCTTGTCTTTTTGAACAAAATTTTTAGGGACAGTAAATATCTTCAGAGCAAGTGGTGGTGGGGAGGCAGGGTAGAGAAATGGATCTTTCAGGCACACAGACCTTTTTCCAGGAAATTACTTGTGGGTCCCCAAAAGCTCCGAGTACTTTGTTACTCACCTCTGCCAGCACAAATGAAAGATGCTGCTACTCACAAACTGGGGGTCACTCCCCTCCTTGAGGGGGCCTTACTGCAAGGCAAGGTCTGTCCCCGTTGTAAGGGCAGCTCATTTTTGGGGGCTGCCATTTACTCGAGTAACATGGCCAGGTTGACTGGTTGAAGAAGGATCTCATGATCTTGTTCTTCAGGCAGACATCAGGCAGTCTAGATCCTCTTCCCGATTCTTAATTTTTATCTGATCTTGGTCTTTGAGTTTTCTCAGTGGTGAGCTGACTTAGTTTCCCAGCCTCACAGAAGTGTTGAGGCTTTAGTGGCATCTTGGTAACACTTAACTTAGCAGATTGCATGATTTATATGCAAAAATTGTTATATTATAGGTGGAATATTACTCGAGAGTGTTTCAGAAGTTAATGGTAAGCAGACTATTCTTACAATTACTTTAAGAATTTAAATCTGAAAAAGAGGTGGAAGGTGGGACTTGCTTTTGTCTTTACCGATGATAAAGTTCTAAAAATTTTAAAGCCATCTGTAAATGTTTGTGCTGAAGTATAACATTTAATCTCTTCTACTCATCGCTAGTGAATAGTTGTTAAATCTGGCCTCATTATTTTTGACAGAATAAAATAAAAACAAAACAGTGCCCAGTGTTTCTCCTAACTGGCTAATAAACACTATGGTAAGAACATTGGGTAGAAAAAAACCCTTAAGAAACATGAAAATTGATTTTAATGGACCGCTGTCAGAAAGAACCATAATGAGCGCAAGTCTAGTAATAAATATTGGTATTCTGCGCCACGGTGCTTGGGACTTTTCATGTAGAATTGCATGTAACAATCAATATAGATTTTAGGTTTTTTTATCAACAAAAATCACTAAAACTTTGAAATATATAAAAACCTTTGAAATATATAAATACTTAAGCCTTGCAATCATCAGACAAACCCGCTAGTTGCAGAAAAATCTGATAAGAGTGCCTGGTTAATGGCATAATCGGTTTGTGGAGATCTTGCTCTATTTTACAGCTTGTAAAATGCTGTGCAGTTAATCACCTGAGATTACAACCTATTCCGTGATGGCTCTCCTTAAAACTTAAGAACACAGACTATAATGTAGACTAAAAGGGGAAGCAACAAAGTAAAATTCAGTTTTCAGTATGCTTGAAAGAAATTGATCTATTAATGAGATGAAACTAATTGTAATAACCTAAGGTTATTCTGCTCCTTGTGAAGCTAGTAGAGTTTAAAAGTCAAGACACGTCACAGTGTAATGGTTTCTGTTTGGAGAGGAGGAACTATTATTCAGGCTTTTTAGATGAATGTGTATATATACATAAAATAAAATTTTGTGTATATTAATGAGGAGTTTCAGCTAAATACGATTGTGAAAGTTTTAATTTACTGAATGCTAACTAAAATTGTTTCTAACCATTTTGCAACAATTGGTTAACTTCAATCAGTAACTTGAAATCACCTATGTCTGTTTTAGTATTTAAATTGTGGATCGACTTGTTCGTTTGTCATTCAAGTTGGCATTGTCAATTAACAAAGCGCTGAAGTTAGAGCCAGAATAGATGATACCAGTATCAGATTAGCTGTGGAATAATCAAATTCTTTGATCCCCATGCGCTGTATGATGGAGGCTGCGGTAGTTTTAACCTATGTACAACACCATAAGGAGGTGCATGCGCTGGGCTCACAGGCTGTCTAGAGATCTGTACATCCGGCCGTTTCTGAAACAATTGGAGTGTATTTCTTCCAGGCTGTAAAGTGGGGCAAAAGTATACTGAAGATGAGGCTTGATTTTATAAATTTGTCTGTTTCTAAGAACTTAAGCTTCACAGTTCATATTTTCAAAAAAAGAACTAAAAGCCATCGTAGTTTTTCTTTCCGTGTATACAAATACAGCCTTCTTGATCAAAACTACGGCTTCTCTTTCCTGCAGTATTCCTGCCTGAAATATTGCAAGTTACCTCTGCTCATGTCTGAAAGAAAACTTCACTTTTTTACTGCTGTTGTATTTCTAAGCGTCTTTAGCAGCTTTCAAGTTTCAGAATTAGTTTTCGTTGTTATTTTACTGTTGTCTGTGGTGTTCCCACCCTGGGACAGCTCTGTTTTGAGAAGCCTTGTCTTACTCCTGAGCTGGAGGGGTAAATTACCCACCGGGTGAGCGGGGAGTCACACTTGTGACTTCTGTTAACAGTAACAGAAACCATGCTTGCATTTTCCTGGGCTAAATATTTACAGCAGAAGATGCTTTGGAAACATGGGGATGTTGACTTGGCAGCTGCGGTGGCAGCAGGGAACAGTTTTTCCCTGTGTTGCTGTCGTAGTGTAACCCCAGCCAGCAACTCAGCCCCACGCAGCCGCTCACTCACTCCCCCCCCACCCAGTGGGATGGGGGAGAGAATCGGAAAAAATAAAGTAAAGCTCGT